>CAXKVI010000001.1:150802392-151134892 GCA_964058755.1 Campiglossa producta
GCATGCACAATAAATTCAACAATATCTGTGCGCAAGCAATCGTAAATTTTTGCCGCGCCTTTCTCGTCCCACAGGCAGACTAGATGGACTCCGTAAAATAGTTCCTGCCATTCCAATTGTGAGACAGTTTCCTGGTTCAGCAACTTTAGTACTATCAGACGTTTTTCGGGCCAAACTTCCTCAAAAGTTCGCAGTCCTTTGCCTTGTCCCGTAGAAACCTATTGTAGAAGAAGATATGTGGAATAGTGATTGTCGTGCTGCTAATTAGATTTACAAACAATTATCTGCTGCTTACTTTTAACATTTTATAACTTTTTTTATATTAACATTTATTTCAAGCGCTTTTGTTCTGCAAATTTTGACAAATTCTGCTAGGAAATGAGAGATCAATGGAGAATAGTGAGAGAATAACCGAATTGATATCCAGCGTTGCCAGAGGTAAATGGTCTATTTTTGTTTTTTATCTTTAACCCTACTTGTTAGCTGTTTGATACTCAGGTCCCTACTGGACATTTCTTATGCACAATAAAGGGTCAATTACATAAAACTTTATTTCAACTTTACCTCGGACTTTGACTTTGACAGATAACTTCAAATCTTATCACAATTTTGATGCTTCATTACCTCAGAAAGGAAACAAATCGTCGGCTAAGGCCCGGTTTTTCAATGCAAGTTTAAACTTCAGTGCGAGTTTAAACTCAGTTTAAACGGTCAATTTGTATGGGATAAACTCTAGTGAACTTTGTCTGTGGTTTAAACTTGCCCTGAAAAATCGGGCTTAATGGGTTAGTTACATAAAGCTTTATTTTGACTTTACCTCAAACTTTGACTTTGACACAAAAGTTCAGTATACGTATTTAAACGAAGCATGGCAAATTGGAGACCTCAAAGTTGAAGCGAGGTTGAAATTTGGCAAACTCTCAAATTTTGCTTGCTTTGACAATCAGTAGTTGATGACTTTGCTTCAATTAAAGAATAAAATGTTGGAGAAAATAGTAATTAATTCATTTTTTCTCTATTAAATTGACAAATTAACTAAAACACTACGAATGCAAAGAAAAAATAACGAAAACCCTTAAGGGTCGAATACATAAAGCTTTGTTAACCTCGCCTGACATTTGCTACCTCAAAACTTTGCGTCCAACTTCAGAGGTATGCTACAATGAACGCCTTGACGCTTCTCTTTTATACATTTGTTTTCGTTATTTTTTTCTTTGCATTCGTAGTGTTTTAGTTAATTTATTAATTTAATAGAGAAAAAATGAATTAATTATTATTTTCTCCAACATTTTATTCTTTAATTGAAGCAAAGTCATCAACATCTGATTGTCAAAGCAAGCAAAGCAAGCAAAATTTGAGAGTTTGCCAAATTTCAACCTCGCTTCAACTTTGAGGTCTCCAATTTGCTATGCTTGGTTTAAATACGTATACTGAACTTTTCTGTCAAAGTCAAAGTTTGAGGTAAAGCCAAAATAAAGTTTTATGTAACTGACCCATAAGGCTGCCACTGGGCCAACTTTCATACATTTCAGTAGAGTTCAAAAGAATTTTGACATTTCTCAAGGCAAAGCCAGCAAAGCAAGCGTGCATTGGGCCATCACCTTCTATTTGACAGCGCTTTAAACGCTTCACTGTTTGTCTTGTTGTTGGCTTCTTTGTCTCATCCTGTATTTCTGACAGCTTTTAAAGCTTCTTTTTGGCCATAGAAGCTTTCAAAGAAAAGAAAGGCAAGCCTAGGTAAGCAAGGCAAGCAAATCAAGCGTGCATTGAGCCATCACCTTAATCCTTTGCAATGCCTCAGTGGACCACCTTCAGCTTATTTTAAGCCGATTATTGCCCGTGCTTTATCGACAGAAATCACAAGTACTCTCGACTTTTGCAGGGAAATGATCTCCACGAATACTAGCTAACATTCTTCAAATTACTTGTGCTATAAAAAGGGTCGGTGAAACGAAAATGATTTTTAAGGACCAAATTTTCAGTTAACATCACTAATATTTCGGAAATAATATGTTTGATCAACTGACAAAGTGTTATATCCGAGGTTGTAACATTTCACGCAGCATCGCGATAGAAGCCTTTTGCTTTAATTACATATCCCATATAAATATACATCAAATCAAAAACTAACAATGCGTTTTCTGTATTATCACATTTTTTGAGTTATGACGACGTTGCAGCAAATGAGCGATATGTAAATTTTTTTCGGGGCAAACAACAACAACGAACGTTATTTAGGGTCAAATTTCATTTGAAGCATTTTTTCAAATTGAAAATTCTCAATAACCATCGCACCGATTTTAAAATCTAAGAAAGGTGTCCTGCATATAAATACCATGTACCCTTTCTCAATTTTGGTATAGGACCCGGGTCATTTTCCGGGGTTTTGACCATAACGAATGTACATTAAATGAAAGTTTATTTAAAAAAATTAAAATTGGTTCGTTAGTTTTTAAGGAATTTTGGTTTTAAAAATGCTTTAAATTTGACACATACGCGGTAAAGCGGGAAACAGAATCAGTCCGCCAATACGTCAGTTGCGTGACGTACGTCAATTTTAGAGCAAATTCTATTTTGACGTTTCCGTCGTATCTGGCGTTACCCATACAAATACAACGGGTTGTTTCAACGTGCTGACGGACTGATTTTGCTTAACGTTTTAAAAATAATTCAATAACCTATCCAATGCAAAAAAAAATTGAAAATCCGTTCAACAGTTTTTAAGAAATGCTATCGATCCCAATTTTTTTTTTTCAGACCTTGCGGTATTCTGCATTTGCTCCTTCATTTCAAACATTCATCTCTTAAGGTCCTTGGATATGTGTAACAACTTAAATATAAGATTTAGGACTTTTTTTTTAATGAAAGGAAAATGTTCCTTAAAGCCCAAAACAAATGTGCAGTAAACCCTGCGCAGTGAAAATTTAAACACACTAATTTGTACTAGAGCAGACACATGTATCAAAATTCTACCTCGCCAGTGTAGTGTCTCAAAAAACCCAACAAGTACGAACAAGCCAAAAACCAAATGCCAAAAAACCAATATTTTATTTCGTGATTACAATTTATTTTGTATTTTTGAATGAAAATATTTATAAAAATGTAATTTTGATTTTACATTGAGTGTTTAAAACATATTTCAGCTTAATATTGATTTTTCCGGTCAATTTATTTGTAAATTTTGATTTTTGTTAGGCTTTTTTGACCATTTTAAGTTGATACGAAATAAAAACAAACTCTTATCTCATCGTTCCAACCCGACGTTTCGCTAGGCTCCCTAGCTTCCTCAGGGGTGATCTGTTTATTAAAAACAATAATAAAATTTATAAGTTACAAAAAATGGTGGCAAAAACATACAGACATGAAAAACTATGCAATATGCACATAAATACATGACTAGTATCACAAGTTCAACACGTAAAAAAAAACACTAAACCAACATTTATCACACTTACAAGTTTTGATTTTATAAAATTATTTTAAAACTAAATTATTATTAGTACCATTCCTTATGGTATCATTGTCAAACTAAAAACTTCTAATATTGACTACAGGCATAACATGTACGCTGCTGCGATGTAATCGGTATCTTCCTTCTTGTTTATTGTCTTTTCTCTATTTTGTAAAATTCTTAGGCTTTCCAGTGTATATCTAGTTTTTCCTTTTTTGTTTTTGTCAATTATTTTTGTGTTTATTAATATCAGCTGTGTGTTCGGCTAGCCGAACTTCCATTAAATTGGACAGCGTGAACAGCAAACACCACTCTTTACGGGCAACTTCTGGCTATCAGGAAAAATTACTGATTCTTTTTAGGGTTAAGTGCTTATTAAACAGAGCCAATTTTTGTTAAGGGTGAAATACATAAAGCTTTGTTAACCTCGCCTGACATTTGCTACCTCAAAACTTTGCGTCCAACTTCAGAGGTATGTTAAGCCCGAGTTACATAAAACTTTGTTAAACTTTGACAGGTGCGCGCCTCGGCTTTGAGCATTTGCCAAAATCTCGCTTCGCTTTACGTTCCACAAACTTTGTATGAAAGTGGAACCTGCAAAGTTTTATGTAATTGGGGCTTTACAATGAACGCTTCTCTTTTATACATTTGTTTTCGTTATTTACTTCCTTGCATTCAGAGTGGAGTTGGAGTGTAATGGAGTGTGGTTGCTAAGTGACCTTGCTCAATCCCGACTCTTGCGTCCTCGTTCGTGCACTCTGGGCAACGGGAGCTACTTAGGCTCGCGGCAGAAAGAGAGGGAGCCCCGGTGGGGCCACTCTGACATACTTGGTTTAAGGGCTCACCGAGGTTTTGGCGTAGCGTCTGTTCACCATGAGGTGCGGCTGCAAGCGGGCGTCTGTCTTGAAGCAAGCGGCTCGCTATATAAATGTGTAAATATTTTCCAAAACCCCGAAACGGGTTGTGCGCTGGGTTTCGGACCCGCCACGTAAAAAACTTAATTCCAATGAAAACAAATGCAAAGCCTCGGATGAGAACCCCCTTTAATGTTGACGACCCGGCAAAACGAATAAGGCATAATGATTTGGATATTAGGGCATGTACCGGGAATGTCCGGACCCTTTCAAGGGACGGTACCGCTGCCCGACTGGTTGATGTCCTCGTAGGCGCAAAGGCCGACATCACCGCCCTGCAGGAAATGCGATGGACGGGGCAAGGAAAGACGACCATCGGTCTTTGTGACGTATACTACAGTGGCCAGACACGCGGCAAAGCGCGTGGTGTAGGATTCGTGGTGGGAAAGAGACTTCGCCGCCAAGTATTAGCGTTCACTCCTGTGAACGAGCGTCTCGTTGCGATCCGCATCAAGGCGAGGTTTTTCAACATAACATTTATCTGCGCCTATGCGCCGACAGAGGAGACGGACGTCGCAGAGAAGGACTCCTTCTACGATAAACTTGAACAGACTTATGATCGCTGCCCCCAGCATGATATCAAAATCGTGCTCGGCGACTTTAATGCCAAGGTGGGAAAGGAAGGAGTCTTTGGTCCCACAGTTGGAAAATTCAGTCTCCACGATATAACATCCCCCAACGGCACTAGGTTGATTGACTTCGCCGCTGCTCGCAATATGGTCATCAGTAGTACCAGGTTCCAGCATAAGCGAATACACCAAGCCACATGGCTGTCCCCTGATCAAAGAACTAGAAACCACACAGAGCCAACACTGCCTAATAAAATAGAACAAAAGTCATATGATATCTCTATAGATTTTCTTCAAGAAGAAGTTCTTTTTATTTTTGAAGAGAAAATCTTATTAATCTTTACAAAGAGAAATCTTGCAAAAAACGTACTGATTTCTTAGGGTTCCTAACAAGAAGATTCGACTTATTAATGTTTTCAAAGGGAAAACATATTTCCGCGTAATTGTATGTGTTAATAAGACGATCTTAGGGTTCCTAACAAGAAGATTTGACTTATTAATGTTTTCAAAGGGAAAACATATTTCCGCATAATTGTATGTGTTAATAAGACGATCTTAGGGTTCCTAACAAGAAGATTTGACTTATTAATGTTTTCAAAGGGAAAACATATTTCCGTATAATTGTATGTGTTAATAAGATTTGACTTATTAATGTTTTCAAAGGGAAATCTTGCAGAAAACGAACTGATTTCTTAGGGTTCCTAACAAGAAGATTCGACTTATTAATGTTTTCAAAATGAAATCACATATTATTGAGAAGAAAATAAAAATTATATTTCAGAGTTCTTATATTGTCTTCGAGAACTTCAGATTATCAGTTACGATTCAGTTTTAGATTTCTCTTGTATTGCCTTTACCTTCTTATGTTGCCTTTTTATATTTCCTTCAAGCCATCTCACCGCACTCTTCCTTACATTGCCTTCCACACTTGCCATATTGCCTCCACCGCGAATCGAACTAACCACATATTGAATGCTGAACACAGGTGCTTACCATCGAGCCATCGGGTACTTCTGCTTCTCAGCGTATAATTGTTCTACATGATGTCTGCTGATGATGATGCAAGATTTCCCTTTGAAAATATTAATAAGTCAAATCTTCTTGTTAGGAACCCTAAGATCGTCTTATTAACACATACAATTATGCGGAAATCAGTTAATAAGTCAGATCTTCTTGTTAGGAACCCTAAGATCGTCTTATTAACACATACAATTATGCGGAAATATGTTTTCCCTTTGAAAACATTAATAAGTCAAATCTTCTTGTTAGGAACCCTAAGATCGTCTTATTAACACATACAATTATGCGGAAATATGTTTTCCCTTTGAAAACATTAATAAGTCAAATCTTCTTGTTAGGAACCCTAAGATTGTCTTATTAAAACATACAATTATGCGGAAATATGTTTTCCCTTTGAAAACATTAATAAGTCAAATCTTCTTGTTAGGAACCCTAAGATTGTCTTATTAACACATACAATTATGCGGAAATCAGTTAATAAGTCAAATCTTCTTGTTAGGAACCCTAAGATCGTCTTATTAACACATACAATTATGCGGAAATCAGTTAATAAGTCAGATCTTCTTGTTAGGAACCCTAATATCGTCTTATTAACACATACAATTATGCGGAAATCAGTTAATAAGTCAGATCTTCTTGTTAGGAACCCTAAGATCATCTTATTAAAAAGAACCCTAAGAAATCAGTCCGTTTTCTGCAAGATTTTCCTTTGAAAACATTAATAAGTCAAATCTTATTGTTAGGAACCCTAAGATCATCTTATTAAAATAAGAAGTTTTTCTCTTTCAGCTTTTTTTCAATATTTTGACAGAAATTTCGAGAAGATTTTCTTATTAATTACACATATAAAAAGAAATCGCAAAGAAAAAAGAAGAAATTGCACTTGATAATATCAATAAGAATTTCCTCATTAAACCAAATAGATTTGCGTATGGTTTTTTTTCGTTTCCGCCGTCTTGACTACCCCTGAGCCTGAAAACCGTTCATAAAGACAATCTTATTAATTTTATTAGGCATTTTTGGCTCTGTGCAGATTGATCATGTCTTGATTGACGGCAGACATAGCTCCACCGTTCTGGACGTGCGTACACTGCGTGGTCCCAATATTGACTCTGACCATTATCTTGTCGCAGCCAAGATACGCACACGCCTCTGTGCAACGAAGAAAGTGCGCACAGTAACGGAAGGAAAGTTTGACGTCGAGAAGCTGCGCATGACACAGACAGCTGATAATTTCACAACTCGACTCTCACACCTGCTAGCAGAGGGCAATCCTCGACCTAACGATGTAACCGAGCAATGGAAGCATATCTCTCGCTCATTACGTACCGCCGCTGAGGCCACTATAGGGTTCCAGCGAGCCCGCAAGAACAACTGGTACGATGAGGAATGCAAAACTGCCTCGAAAAAAAAGGCGCTGCCTACAAGGAGACGTTGCGAACGGGCGCAACCCGCAGTGTACGGCAACAATATCGTGAGGCAAAGAAGGAAGAGAGACGCCTTTTCAGAAAAAAGAAAAGTGAGGCCGAAAGGCGTGAGTGTGAGGAGCTTGAGATGCTGGCTGACAGGAATGATGCCCGAAAATTCTATGAAAAGATCCGGCGGATGACGGAAGGTTTTAAGACCGGGGCAAGCTCCTGTAAGGACAATAATGGCGACCTGGTAACCGACGTACAAAGTGTACTTAAATTATGGAGGGAGCACTTCTCCTCACTGCTAAATTGCGAGGGAGACGTCGAACCCGATACCCCAATCCCTGACGATGGAAAAGTCGTCCCACCACCTGACTATGATGAAGTGAGGATAGCTATATCCCGGCTCAAAAACAACAAAGCGCCTGGAAAAGACGGACTACCCGCCGAGCTGTTCAAACACGGAGGCGAAGAGCTGGTAAAAAGCATGCATCAGCTCTTATGCAGAATATGGTCAGACGAATGCATGCCTCCGGATTGGAATTTAAGTGTGCTTTGCCCAATCCACAAGAAAGGCGATCCCGCTAACCGCACCAACTACCGCGGAATTAGTCTTCTTAATATCGCATATAAGGTTCTTTCTAGCGTGTTGTGTGAAAGGCTGAAGCCCATCGTAGACAAACTGATTGGACCTTATCAGTGTGGCTTTAGACCTGGTAAGTCTACCATCGACCAGATTTTCACGATACGCCAAATCCTGGAGAAGACCCATGATAAGAGAATCGACACTCACCATCTCTTTGTCGATTTTAAAGCCGCTTTTGACAGCGTAAAAAGGAGTTGCCTGTATGCCGCCATGTCTGAATTTGAATTCCCTGCAAAGCTTATACGGCTTTGCCAAATGACGTTGAGCAATACCAACAGCTCCGTCAGAATCGGGAAGGACCTCTCTGAGCCATTTGAAACCAAACGAGGCTTCAGACAGGGCGACTCCCTTTCGTGCGATTTCTTCAATCTGATGCTGGAGAAGATAATTCGAGCAGCAGAGCTAAACCGCAATGGTACAATCTTTTACAAGAGCGTGCAATTGCTGGCGTATGCCGATGTTATTGATATCATTGGCCTTAACAACCGCGCCGTAAGCGCTGCCTTCTCTGGACTGGATAAGGAAGCGAAAAAAGTGGGTCTTGCCGTGAACGAGGACAAGACGAAGTATTTGCTGTCATCAAAGAAAGAATCGGCGCACCTGCGCCTTGGCAGCCATGTCACTGTTGATAGTTACAAATTTGAAACTGTGAGAGACTTCGTCTTATTTGGGAACCAGTATTAACACCGAAAATAATATCAGTCTAGAAATCCAGCGGAGAATCACTCTTGCCAACAAGTGCTACTTTGGACTGAGTAGGCAATTGAGAAGTAAAGTCCTCTCTCGAAGAACAAAGATCACGCTCTATAAGTCTCTCATCATACCTGTCCTGATGTATGGCTCAGATTCATGGACAATGTCAAGAGAAGATGAGATGGCCCTTGGAGTATTTGAGAGAAAAGTTCTCCGGAAGATTTATGGTCCTTCCCGTGATGCCAACGGCGAGTATCGAAGGAAATTTAACGATGAGCTGTACGAGCTCTACTCAGATCTGACCATAGTCCAGCGAATTAAAGCCCAAAGACTCCGCTGGCTGGGCCATGTTATGCGAATGGACAAAGAAGCTCCAGCACAGAAGGTTTTCCTATCGTCGCCTGAATTCGGCAGCAGAGGAAGGGGGAGGCCTCGACTGAGATGGAAACAACAGGTGGAGGATGGACTTGAACTCCCTTGGGGTTTCCAATTGGCGTCGGTTATCGCTAAAAAGGAATGACTGGCGTGCTTTGATACGAAACGGCCAAAATCGCTTAGGCGGTTAAGCGCCAATAAATGATGATGATGATTCAGAGTGTTTTGGTTAATTTATTAATTTAATAGAGAAAAAATGAATTAATTATTATTTTCTCCAACTTTTTATTCTTTAATTAAAGCAAACTCATCAACATCTGATTGTCAAAGCAAGCAAAGCAAGCAAAATTTGAGAGTTTGCCAAATTTCAACCTCACTTCAACTTTGAGGTCTCCAATTTGCCTTGCTTGGTTTAAATACGTATACTGAACTTTTCTGTCAAAGTCAAAGTTTGAGGTAAAGCCAAAATAAAGCTTTATGTAACTGACCCATTAGCATATCGTTACCTTAAAGGGTCAAGGGTCAAATACATAAAGCTTTGTTAACCTCGCCTGACATTTGCAACCTCAAAACTTTGCGCTCAACTTCAGAGGTATGCTTCAATGAACGCTTAAAGGGTTATGGGTGAGTTACATAAAGCTTTATTTTGGCTTTACCTCAAACTTTGACTTTGACAGAAAAGTTCAGTATACGTATTTAAACGAAGCATGGCTAATTGGAGACCTCAAAGTTGAAGCAAGGTCAAAAATTGGCAAACTCTCAAATTTTGCTTGCTTTGCTTGCTTTGACAATCAGATCTTGATGACTTTGCTTTAATTAAAGAATAAAAAGTTGGAGGAAATAATAATTAATTCATTTTTTCTCTATTAAATTAATAAATTAACTAAAACAGTCTGAATGCAAAGAAAAAATATCGAAAACAAATGTATAAAAGAGAAGCGTCAAGGCGTTCATTGTAACATACCTCTGAAGTTGGACGCAAAGTTTTGAGGTAACAAATGTCAGGCGAGGTTAACAAAGCTTTATGTATTCGACCCTTCAGTTACATAAAGCTTTATTTTGACTTTACCTCAAACTTTGACTTTGACAGCAAAGTTCAGTATACGTATTTAAACCAAGCATGGCAAATTGGAGACCTCAAAGTTGAAGTGAGGTTGAAATTTGGCAAACTCTCAAATTTTTCTTGCTTTGCTTGCTTTGACAATCAGATGTTGATGAATTTGCTTTAATTAAAGAATAAAAAGTTGGAGAAAATAATAATTAATTCATTTTTTCTCTAGTAAATTAATAAATTAACCAAAACACTCTGAATGCAAGGAAATAAATAACGAAAACAAATGTATAAAAGAGAAGCGTCAAGGCGTTCATTGTAGCATACCTCTGAAGTTCGACGCAAAGTTTTGAGGTAGCAAATGTCAGGTGAGGTTAACAAAGCTTTATGTATTTCACCCTTAAGGGTCAGTTACATAAAGCTTTATTTTGACTTTACCTCAAACTTTGACTTTGACAGAAATGTTCAGTATACGTATTTAAACGAAGCATGGCAAATTGGAGACCTTGCTTTGACAATCAGATGTTGATGACTTTGCTTTAATAAAAGAATAAAAAGTTGGAGGAAATAATAATTAATTCATTATTTCTCTATTAAATCAATAAATTAACCAAACCATTCTGAATGCAAAGAAATAAATAACGAAAACAAATGTATAAAAGAGAAGCGTCAAGGCGTTCATTGTAGCATACCTCTGAAGTTGGACGCAAAGTTTTGAGGTAGCAAATGTCAGGCGAGGTTACAAAGCTTTATGTATTTGACCCTTGACCTTTTAAGGTAACGATATGCTAACAAAAATTGGCTCTGTTCAAGCGGGGTACCCACCTGCTGTTTTGAGAGCGAGAGAGGGATAGGCAGCTCGCATGTTTGCGAATGTGGCACAAAGAGGAGATGACGATAGATAAACGTTTCGAGAACACTGTTGCACGAATAAACCAGAAATGTGTAGACATTTCTAGGTTGTGAAGTTGATGTCTGCTAGGGTATATAAACCGCGCAAAGACAACGCAAATCAATCAGTTTATTTTGAAGTGTTGTACAGTGAAGTACTGAACAGTGAATTAACCCGCGATATTGTACTACGGTTTTTAGGAGTGAATAAAGCGTACTACTTATTAAGCAGAGTCGGAGTGTTTTATTTAACGTACAGTGATCGAACTCAGGGAAAATAATCAAGGAATCATCGAATTCGTCACAATACATTTTCCGCACATTATTAACACATATTTCCTCCGATTATACAAATTTTCTATTTTTTATTTCAAAAGAAACAATTAATTTTAAAGCAAAGTCACGGCACACAAAAATCGAAAATGAAAAATGTAAACAAATGCTTCTTCCTCTTTTATAAGCGTACGACGCCTGGCGACCAGCATTGTCATAAGCTGAGCAGCATGTAGCCTTCATGCTTTGCCACTTTCGGGCAGCTGTCGATTCGTGTGCAGCTCTTCATGCAAATATATGTGTTCAGCAGCAAAGCGTACAAAAATCGAATGTAGCGTCTAATACGGACACGCTAAGTATGATACAGTAAAATACACACTCACTACAAATTTTTTGTTTCCAGCAAACAATCAGAGTCATAAATGATTCAGAAAGGAATCCTAAGTAGGAGCGTTTACGCTCTTTATCAGCTCATTTATGATTACGAAATGAGTGTATTTCCCTTCCTGCGATGGTCGTCCGATATGAGCTAAATTTCATATATTGAATGAGCCTGAATAGGAGTCGTTTATGACTCTTATTTGCATCAGAAACGGCTCAAATAGAGCCTAAATAGGAGTCAAATATGACTCCTTTATGGAGGTTTTCGGATGCATTTATGACTCTTAAAAAACCATATACCTACTGCACGTTTCGGGTTCTTAAATGGCGGCTTTTCGGCATTTATAGGGGGACACTGGAATTGGGGAAGCATACATGAACCTTTGGCATTAGATCAGGGACTGGCGGAATCGAAAGTGAGGGTGTATTAAGGCTCATTTACACGGGTCGATTTTCTGGTCGAATTTTATCGAACCACTTGTGTTCAACCCTTAAATAAAAGGCGAAGATCGATCAATTGAAAAAAAAAAGGTTAGAAAAATCGACCCGTGTAAATGAGCCTTTAGTAAAAGAGCTATCATCGCGTCAATAAAATTATGTTATCTGTTGCTCCCCCGGTCACTAGCAAAAACCAAGGCAACAGCGTACTTTGTTGAGTCGTTGCGTTCATAGCGGAGCAACAGTTTTATTGTTCGAGAGGCCAAGCAAAAAGCATAAAAATCTGTTTGAATTTGGTTCTCACATCTTCGGACAACTGTCCCACTAGCTGCCGGGGGTTGCATGAGATGTTTGTGGGGAAAGTCCATTAAATATATCTGGTCTAAAGAAAAAAGAAACACTTATAGGAAGGTTACTTATCAGGGAATCCGCTAGAGCGGTGCCAACAGGATAGCAAGAAAAATTGCCAGGAACAGTCCGCACGCGATGTACCTAATTGAATATTTATTTGAAACCAAAAAATTTTCACAAACAAAATATGAAAATTTGTTCCGAAATTGCTTTTTTAAATGAACAATTTCAGCATACGGCTCATAAATTTCATCAAATCGGAGTCATAAAGGACTCCTATAGGATCTTATGTCGGGGGCTCATATTTTTCTAATATTTAGGACTCATATCGGACTCATAAATTATGAGCACTCCCAGAATGTTTGAGGGGTTACTAGCAGCAATAACGGAGATATTCCAAATTTACAAAGCTATATTTGCATGCGTTCAATGTAAAAATTTTTTATTTTTTTGGTTCTCCTTTTTTTATGTCAGTTAAGGCCTGTTTACATTGTTCAATTTTGAAATCAATTTTCGGCGCATGTGCAGTTGATTCCAAATTGAGTTGACTACCCGTTTACATTAATCAATTTTTTTGAGAACTATTTGACGGTTGTTTACGTCATTCAAAAAAAAAAATTAAATAAAAATTGTAAAATACAGAATAAATAGTTATCTCCTCACTCTTTGCGATTTTTTAGCCGCGAGGAGCCTGGCCACATCACCGGCAAAATCCTAAACACCCTATTCACGACCGCAAGCAAACAGGGAGATAGAAGTCTACGATAATGGAGCTTTCATCCCGACTGGCCCTCGGCAGCATGTATACAAATCCGCAAAAACTGTGATGTTGTTATTGTAACGACAAAAACACTACCCAAGGTTTTGGGAAGTGTTGTCGAATTAACAGTCCTTGGCCGGAAATCAAACCGCTAGGCTCCGGTATCCCCTTGCGGTACGTTCCGACTGTCGTAGCGATTTATCACCAGTGAAACCTTCTACATACGTAGGTCATGCTACCCCTCCTTCCGGAAGGATAAGATTGGTAGTTAAAAATAAAATTACTAATCCAGACTGAGCTCAGATGTGCCCAATGTTTGCCTGGCATGCGGCACTTCTCCTCGCGACACTAACCAATTATTCGCCTGCTCCTCGGAGCTTACTCTTCTTAAGTTAATTTCACGTTGGTCCAAACCTATTGAAACTGCTCGTTTTCTTGAACGATAATTTAGGGCAAAAGCGTTAATTCTGGGCAGGACTAGGCTTCTTTACAATACCAACTACAACAGTGACCTAGTCCAGCAAATAAGCAATTATCGGACCTTTTCTAGCCATTGCAATGCTTCCAAAAGAAGGGAACAGCTCTTTCGAAGGATTGCTAATGGGAGCGAAGAGTAAGTACGGTGTCTTTCCGGAATCCAATAAGGGAGTGTGTATTAAGGGAACAACCTAGGTGGGTGAGCGCACCGCCCTGGGAGTCCTAACGGAGATTAGATGGTATGAACGCGCACGTTTTGCTCTGGATGTGTGTGTTCAATGCGTAAATAGCCGCACTCAACTCCAAAAAAAGAAACAATTTCAGTTATATTTAATTAATTTATTACAACATTTTTCAACAAAATCTGACAAAAATTTACGAATGTCATTTCGTAAATAAACGCAATATTTGAATGTTGAGTTGATCAAAAGTCGGCTGGCTACCAACTTTGTTGCATGCAATTTTGCAAGACCCGTTGGCACGAGTCAATTTTCAGAATCAACATGAAATTGAACAAAAAATCGAGCAATGTAAACTGGACTTTAGGACCAAAATGTATTCAACAAAATGTATTCAACAAAGCGTACTACAGGTAAAACCGTTAATGACACTAGTGACATTTTTAAGCAATTCTCATACTCATTTATTTTTTTGCCACGACTTTTCTGTTTGATTTTTTCAATCAAATAAATTACAAATCAAAATAATTTCTTTTAATTTTTCTTCAACTTGCGATTAGAACTATTGCTAGAATTGTTAAAAATAATGACTGTAAAAGCGGAGCGAATTTGCCCCTCTAGTAGGCTAATCTACCATCTCATTTCCTGCCACCTAAACGTGCAATGTAAATCGGAAATTTTTTTTTTGATTTTTTTCAAATTTTTGTTATTTTAAATTTTTTGAATATTTTTTTTCTATTTGACTTATATACTGACACATTTTATATTGCTTAAAAACGTCAAAACAAAATCAAAAGAGAGAACGGTTTTACCTATAGTATTTATATCATGATCGTTACCAGGGTATAATGTCAAACAGAAAAAATATTTTAACCCACTTGAAAACAATTTTTTCCGTTTATAAACTTTTAGGAAAGATTTGTAAATTAACTTTTGTTTTCAATATTTACATTTTACCTTTACTTCAAATTAGCAATAAGAAAAAATATTCGGTAGCAAATTGAGAAGTATTTTATTGGTAGTAAAAAAACTTCGGTGCCAGTGAAGAGCGGTTGGAATTCAACTGTCTTGTAAGCTAAGGTAAGAAAACTGTAACCAAACATTTTTCACAAACACCGCTGATGTTGCAAGAGTAAATTATGGGTCATATTAAAGCGGGCTACTCACCTACCAAGAAATACCTCAAGAAAAAAACGAACATATATTTCTTGTGCTTGGTCAAGAAATTTTGACGTTTACCAAATTTTCCATTTTTTTGCAAATTACTTTTATAAAAATGTATAAAACATGTTTAGCGAAATATGTACTCCCCTTTGCGTGGATTTAAACGCGCAGATCCTCAAGAAATATATACGAGCTTATTTATTTCTTGAGGTGAACCGGCGTTGCCAACCATCGAAAATGGTAGTATTTTTTCTTATGAGCTGAGTACAGAGTAAAACATTTCTTGACCATTTCTTGAGGATTTTTTTATATGGAGTTTGACATTTCTTGGCAGGTGAGTAGCCTGCTTAAAGAAGAGAAAATGATACCCAATTTACATGTGGTGCACCATAAAGGATTAATTCATTTGTTTACATTCGTTTGACATTATAGCACCTTAAGCAGGCTACACACCTGCCAAAAAAATGACTCAAGAAAAAAAACGAGCATATATTTCTTGTGCTTGGTCAAGAAATTTTGACGTTTACCACATTTTCCATTTTTTTGCAAATTACTGTTATAAAAATGTATAAAACATGTGTAGCGAAATATGTACTCCCCTTTGCCGTAAATCTGCACGTTTACCTCAAGAAATATATACGAGCATATTTATTTCTTGAAGTAAACCGGCGTTGCCAACCATCGAACATTGTAGTATTTTTTCTTATGAGCTGAGTATTGGCTCAAGCAAATTTGACGTGTGAAAACATTTCTTGACCATTTCTTGAGGATTTTTTTATATGGAGTTTGACATTTCTTGGCAGGTGAGTAGCCTGCTTAAAGAAGAGAAAATGATACCCAATTTACATGTGGTGCACCATAAAGGATTAATTCATTTGTTTACATTCGTTTGACATTATAGCACCTTAAGCAGGCTACACACCTGCCAAAAAAATGACTCAAGAAAAAAAACGAGCATATATTTCTTGTGCTTGGTCAAGAAATTTTGACGTTTACCACATTTTCCATTTTTTTGCAAATTACTGTTATAAAAATGTATAAAACATGTGTAGCGAAATATGTACTCCCCTTTGCCGTAAATCTGCACGTTTACCTCAAGAAATATATACGAGCATATTTATTTCTTGAAGTAAACCGGCGTTGCCAACCATCGAACATTGTAGTATTTTTTCTTATGAGCTGAGTATTGGCTCAAGCAAATTTGACGTGTGAAAACATTTCTTGAGCGTTTTTTTATGGAGTTTGACATTTCTTGGCAGGTGGGTAGCCCGCTTCAAGAAAAAAACGAGCATATATTTCTTATGCCTGGTCAAGAAATTTTGACGTTTACGGAATTTTCCATTTTATTGCAGATTACTATTATAAAAATGTATAAAACATATGTAGCGAAGTTTATACTTATCTTTGCCGTGAATCTGCACGTTTACCTCAAGAAATATATACGAGCTTATTTATTTCTTGAGGTAAACCGGCGTTGCCAACTATCGAAAAGTGTGGTATTTTTTCTTATGAGCTGAGTATTGGCTCAAGAAAATTTGACGTATGAAAACGTTTCTTGACCATTTCGTGAGCGTTTTTTTATATGGAGTTTGACATTTCTTGGCAGGTGAGTAGCCCGCTTCACGGAAAAGGTGAGTACATGTCTCGCTAAACATATTTTGCTCATTTTTATAAGAGTAATTTGCAAAAAAATGGAAAATTTGGTAAACGTCAAAATTTCTTGACCAGGCACAAGAAATATATGCTCGTTTTTTTCTTGAGGCATTTCTTGGCAGGTGAGTGGCCCGCTTATAAACTTTTAGGAAAAAATTTGTAAATTAACTTTTGTTTTCAATATTTACATTTTACCTTTACTTCAAATTAGCAATAAGAAAAAATATTCGGTAGCAAATTGAGAAGTATTTTATTGGTAGTAAAAAAACTTCGGTGCCAGTGAAGAGCGGTTGGAATTCAACTGTCTTGTAAGCTAAGGTAAGAAAACTGTAACCAAACATTTTTCACAAACACCGCTGATGTTGTAAGAGTAAATTATGGGTCATATTAAAGCGGGCTACTCACCTACCAAGAAATACCTCAAGAAAAAAACGAACATATATTTCTTGTGCTTGGTCAAGAAATTTTGACGTTTACCAAATTTTCCATTTTTTTGCAAATTACTTTTATAAAAATGTATAAAACATGTTTAGCGAAATATGTACTCACCTTTGCGTGGATTTAAACGCGCAGATCCTCAAGAAATATATACGAGCTTATTTATTTCTTGAGGTGAACTGGCGTTGCCAACCATCGAAAATGGTAGTGTTTTTTCTTATGAGCTGAGTACTGGCTCAAGAAAATTTGACGTGTGAAAACATTTCTTGACCATTTCTTGAGGATTTTTTTATATGGAGTTTGACATTTCTTGGCAGGTGAGTAGCCTGCTCAAAGAAGAGAAAATGATACCCAATTTACATGTGGTGCACCATATAGGATTAATTCATTTGTTTACATTCGTTTGACATTATAGCACCTTAAGCAGGCTACACACCAGCCAAAAAAATGACTCAAGAAAAAAAACGAGCATATATTTCTTGTGCTTGGTCAAGAAATTTTGACGTTTACCACATTTTCCATTTTTTTGCAAATTACTGTTATAAAAATGTATAAAACATGTGTAGCGAAATATGTACTCCCCTTTGCCGTAAATCTGCACGTTTACCTCAAGAAATATATACGAGCATATTTATTTCTTGAAGTAAACCGGCGTTGCCAACCATCGAACATTGTAGTATTTTTTCTTATGAGCTGAGTATTGGCTCAAGCAAATTTGACGTGTGAAAACATTTCTTGAGCGTTTTTTATGGAGTTTGACATTTCTTGGCAGGTGGGTAGCCCGCTTCAAGAAAAAAACGAGCATATATTTCTTATGCCTGGTCAAGAAATTTTGACGTTTACGGCATTTTCCATTTTATTGCAGATTACTATTATAAAAATGTATAAAACATATGTAGCGAAGTTTATACTCATCTTTGCCGTGAATCTGCACGTTTACCTCAAGAAATATATACGAGCATATTTATTTCTTGAGGTAAACCGGCGTTGCCAACTATCGAAAATTGTAGTCTTTTTGCTTATGAGCTGAGTATTGGCTCAAGAAACTTTGACGTGTGAAAACAGTTCTTGACCATTTCTTGAGCGTTTTTTTATATGGAGTTTGACATTTCTTGGCAGGTGAGTAGCCCGCTTTACAAGAGAAACATATTTAACTGTCAATCACACTTTATTGAATACATTTTGGTTAGGGCCAAAGTATATTAAACAAAGTAATAGTGAACTTGAAAGTTCTCTCTTTTCTGTTGGAGTTTTCCGGTCAAATGAAAAAAAAAAATATTAACTCGTTCTTCTTAAGATCTTTAAATTTTTTCAATATTGTGAAGCAATATTGTTTCATATAAATTGTTTCATATAAATACAATACCGCTTTCCTCAGTTCCTTGCACGTTTAAATAGAGTTTAGAGTTCAGACTAGCTAGATTCTAGCACATTTTAGCTAAGATGGATGGTCTAATCTTTTTTCAATTGGATCTTAGACCGAAAACGAAACTGTAAGCGATTAAAACCGATCATGACCCCTGCGGGTTAGGGGTTTAGATAATGCCCGTAGTGGAATGCCTGTCGCAAGAGGCGACTAAAATCCATTTCAACCACGATCACGGGATTGATGAAATCGGCAATGGGTGGTTCGGCAGCTGTGAGAGCATAGACGCATAGACCGTACAACTTATTTGGTCCGTCACGTCCCATTTACAACAGCTACAGCGAAGACTAGCATATTTCGCGGTATTGATAATGTTTTGGCATGAGTAAATGCTATCTAATTTTTCAGTAAAACAATTGTATGGGACACAAACCCTGTGTTTGGGTGGCAAAGGGTTAATACGCTTGTTTACATTTTTTTGAAGTTAAAACTCCTACAAAAACAAAATATTTCAGTTGTCAATTCTACCTTGTTTAATTTGCCTTGGTTAGGACCAAAATGTATTCAACAAAGTGTGCTTGACAGTTAAATATTTTATCTAGTAAGGGGCTATAATGTCAAACGAATGTAAACAAATGAATTAATCCTTTATGGTGCACCACATGTAAATTGGGTATCATTTTCTCTTCTTTAATATTAGCAATAATTTACTCTTATACCATCCGCGATTTTTGTAAAAAATGTTTGGTTACAGTTTTCTTACCTTAGATTACAAAACATTTGAATTCCAACCGTTCTTCACTGGCGCCGAAGTTGTTTTCACTACCAATAAAATACTTCTAAATTTGCTACCGAATATTCTTTCGCTTATTTGAATTAAAGCTAAAATACAAATATTGAAAATTTAAAACAAAAGTTAATTTACAAATTTTTTCCCAAAAGTTTATAAACGGAAAAAATTTTTTTCAAGTGGGTTAAAATATTTTTCTGTTTGACATTATACTCTGGTTCCTGGTTCCGATTGAGAGCAACGTCAAATTCAAGCACACTTTGTTGAATACATTTTGGTTAGGGCAAGGCGAATTCATACAGGTGTGTTCGAGCGAATTCAGATCTACACGCACGCACCATGGTTCAATGAATAATAACCAAGGCGAATAAATTTACAGGTGACTTTTTCCCACCATATGACTTCTTCTTCTTCCTTGAAAATCCAATCGTAGCTGTCAAATTTCTTATGTTGTTGCTTTGTCTGACATTTTTAGGCACAAGGAGTGTGTGCGTGCGTGTAGATCTGAATTCGCTCGAACACACCTGTAATGAATTCGCCTTGATAATAACAAAGTAATAACTTTGGCTTACTTTTTTTTCTGAGCAGTGTTCGTTGAAACGAAGTAGTAGTTATCAGCAGGGGGAAACTTTCTGAGAGTGCACCACGCTTTGGGAAAAACTACTTTGGGAGAATGGTAGAGGAGGTCCTACACATCTCAACTGTGAAAGTAGAAACTAAAGGAAATTTTATTTTAGTGTGTACATATGTATATGTATATGGGTACCTACCGAAAATCGGATAAAATATATCAAATGAAGTACCCAAAGACGCGCATTTACGTCTTAGTTAAGAATCTGAAAACAGAAATAAAATCTCAATTCTATCAAAAGTTATGCGAGAAAAACCGCGCGAAACCCCAAAAAATTACACTTTCCTATAAGAGACCAGGGGCTTAATCCACAATTTGTTTATGTAAACAACTTCGACGCACTTTTTTATCTTGACATGTTTACTTTTTTCCAAAGCATAGTGCACTGTGCGAAAGTCAACCCGTTTATTCTAATGAGATAACTTTTATTTTCAATTTTTACGGGAAAAATGCAGAAAACAAAGATATTCACATAATATTAGCATATATAGCATCAGTGTTCCTTCGACGAGCACTGAAGATACACATTCAATTCACCAAACGAGCCGAAGGCGAATTTGGATTTTGTCCAGGGCGAATATTTATTTTGACCTGTATTAGCTTTGTTTCTTGAAATCTCCAGCAAAGAACTGTCAGCAGAAGAGAGTCTTGCAAAAAGCTGTCAAAATCTCATTTCTGCTAATTTTTCGTCGAACAGGGTTTAGCAGAAACTTGCAGATAAAACAGCGGTTACGTTTCTGATTGGCTAACAATTTGAATTTACATTTTTTGTTGTTGTTTTGCTATGCCACCGATCAGCTGTTATTGCTTACTGGTTTCTGCTGGACGAAAAATCTCCAGCAATAACTTGCAGCGAATTGGCGCTCTCTCTCTCAATTAAATGTCAAAAAGCTGCTGAATTCGCTGCTAATTTTTTCAAAGAACACTTTTTTAGGAATAATTATTCATAATTATTCATAATTAGCAGGAAAGAAACAAAGCTATTATTGAACCATGGCACGCACACACTCCTTGTGGCTAAAATTGTCAGACAAAGCAACAACATAAGAAATTTGACAGCTACGATTGGATTTTCAAGGAAGAAGAAGAAGTCATATGGTGGGAAGAGTCTCCTGTAAATTTATTCGCCTTGGGTTGTCTGCATTCATACAGAGGCAACTTTTGTTGCTTTTATCAGCAATTCTCTTTTGGTGTTGCTCAAGTGTTGCTGATGCTCTTCATACACAGGCAAGGAGTTGCATTTTTTTTTTAATGAGAAACTGTGTTTTTATCACAAATTTTTCGAAATTATTGTGCTAAGTAGCTGATTTCTGCTGCTTATTAAGAATTTAGAGCGAATTTGCAGAAAAATGAGAAACTACGCCATTTAAAATTGCAGCTAATATAACGAAGTTGCGAAGAATGGCAACACAAAGCGTGTTGACCGAGCACAGGCAACTCGGTACCATTCCCCTTCCGTCGTCGCTCTCTCTCCAATCATTCGCTAAAAAGCAAGCTGTTGCCAGCAAGCCCTTGCCTTGTTTGAATGCAGTAGTTAGGGCCTTTGTGAAGATATAAATGTCAAAACTGTTGTCAAAGTTGTTTTTCCTTTTGTAATCTGCTATCATTGGAGTTTTTCAGCAAAACTTTTATTTTTGTGAAATCTGTCCTATTTTCATATAGAAAAACGATTATAAGTGAGCTTATATCCTGCAGTACATTATAACGGTGTCAAAACTATCACAAAACAATTGAACAAAGTGTAAAATTTGCTGAGAAGAAAATGACAATGGGTGGTGATACACCTACATCTTCACTAATTTTTCCAGTATTGCTAAGGCCAATCTTTGCCAAGGTTTGTATGTTTCTTGCTTCATATTGAAAATGCCAAGTGAAGCAAATAATACTTTACAGGCTTATAGGGGTCTTGGGAGTACCAAAACTTTGTAGTACAAAACATGGTAAGGACTTGCCGTAGAAAAAGTTTCGGAGATTTTGGGATTGCAAGATTTTAAGAGCGCTCTCACACTGCTGTTGTTGTTGTAGCGAGGTGTAGCCCTGCCTAAATGTCAGACAGGGTCACCCCGAGTGTATTGCTCTTGGCCGGGTCGATATAAGAAAACGGCCCGGGTCGTTTCGGCACGATGGGTACAGCACAAGTACTGGTACAATACCGTTTCACGTATTGCCGGTTCTGCGAGAACGGTATTTGTACCTGTACAATACCCTTCGTACCGAAACGACCCGGGTTGTTTTTTTTTTATAATGACTCGGCCAAGAGCAATACATTTCGAAGTGACCCTGTCTAACGCGTCACGATTCCCTCACCTATTGTCATCCCCGGAACAGCCCCTTGCAGCACGGCTGCTCCTTATTCTCTTGATCCGGGCTGGCATTGAGCCCAATCCTGGCCCAAGAGAATGGTTCTGCTGCGTTTGTCGGAAGAAAATATATACAAAACGATCACACTCAGTACAGTGTGCATCATGCAAAGGTTGGTTGCATAAATCTAGTTGCTCCGGACTAGATCCAAAAACACATCGGCCCACTAGTTTCTATAAAAGTTTTGTGGCGCCCTGCTGTTCACGTCCTAGGACGTCCCGAGGCAAGCGAAGCTCATATGTTGCTTTATCGCCCTCTAATAATCAAGTCTCCACGACCTGCAATAATTATATTCATCATCATTTATTGGCGCTTAACCGCCTAAGCGATTTTGGCCGTCGCCTATCAAAGCACGCCAGTCATTCCTTTTTAGCGATAACTGACGCCAATTGGAAACCCCAAGGGAGTTCAAGTCATCCTCCACCTGTTGTTTCCATCTCAGTCGAGGCCTCCCCCTTCCTCTGCTGCCGAATTCGGGGGACGATTGGAAAACCTTCTGGGCTGGAGCTTCTTTGTCCATTCGCATGACGTGACCCAGCCAGCGGAGCCTTTGGGCTTTAATTCGCTGGACTATGGTCAGATCTGCGTAAAGCTCGTACAGCTCATCGTTAAATCTCCTTCGATACTCGCCGTCGGCATCACGGGAAGGACCATAAATCTTCCGGAGAACTTTTCTCTCAAATACTCCAAGGGCCATCTCATCTTCTCTTGACATTGTCCATGAATCTGAGCCATACATCAGGACAGGTATGATGAGAGACTTATAGAGCGCGATCTTTGTTCTTCGAGAGAGGACTTTACTTCTCAATTGCCTACTCAGTCCAAAGTAGCACTTGTTCGCAAGAGTGATTCTCCGTTGGATTTTTAGACTGATATTATTTTCGGTGTTAATGCTGGTTCCCAAATAGACGAAGTCCCTCACAGTTTCAAATTTGTAACTATCAACAGTGACGTGGCTGCCAAGGCGCAGGTGCGCCGATTCTTTCTTTGATGACAGCAAATACTTCGTCTTGACCTCGTTGACCGCAAGACCCACTTTTTTCGCTTCTTTATCCAGTCCAGAGAAGGCAGCGCTTACGGCGCGGTTGTTAAGGCCAATGATATCAATATCATCGGCATACGCCAGCAATTGCACGCCTTGTAAAAGATTGTACCATTGCGGTTTAGCTCTGCTGCTCGAATTATCTTCTCCAGCATCAGGTTGAAGAAATCGCACGAAAGGGAGTCGCCCTGTCTGAAGCCTCGTTTGGTTTCAAATGGCTCAGAGAGGTCCTTCCCGACTCTGACGGAGCTGTTAGTATTGCTCAACGTCATTTGGCAAAGCCGTATAAGCTTTGCAGGGAAGTCAAATTCAGACATGGCGGCATACAGGCAACTCCTTTTTGCGCTGTCAAAAGCGGCTTTGAAATCGACAAAGAGATGGTGTGTGTCGATTCTTTTATCATGGGTCTTCTCCAGGATTTGGCGTATCGTGAAAATCTGGTCGATGGTAGACTTACCAGGTCTAAAGCCACACTGATAAGGTCCAATCAGCTTGTCTACGATGGGCTTCAGTCTTTCACACAATACGCTAGAAAGAACCTTATATGCGATATTAAGAAGGCTGATTCCGCGGTAGTTGGTGCGGTTAGCGGGATCGCCTTTCTTGTGGATTGGGCAGAGCACACTTAAATTCCAATCTGGAGGCATGCACTCGTCTGACCATATTCTGCATAAGAGCTGATGCATGCTTTTTACCAGCTCTTCGCCTCCGTGTTTGAACAGCTCGGCGGGTAGTCCGTCTTTTCCAGGCGCTTTGTTGTTTTTGAGCCGGGATATAGCTATCCTCACTTCATCATAGTCAGGTGGTGGGACGACTTTTCCATCGTCAGGGATTGGGGTATCGGGTTCGACGTCTCCCTCGCAATTTAGCAGTGAGGAGAAGTGCTCCCTCCATAATTTAAGTACACTCTGTACGTCGGTTACCAGGTCGCCATTATTGTCCTTACAGGAACTTGCCCCGGTCTTAAAACCTTCCGTCATCCGCCGGATCTTTTCATAGAATTTTCGGGCATCATTCCTGTCAGCCAGCATCTCAAGCTCCTCACACTCACGCCTTTCGGCCTCACGTTTCTTTTTTCTGAAAAGGCGTCTCTCTTCCTTCTTTGCCTCACGATAGCGTTGCCATACACTGCGGGTTGCGCCCGTTCGCAACGTCTCCCTGTAGGCAGCGTCCTTTTTGTCCGAGGCAGTGCTGCATTCCTCATCGTACCAGTTGTTTTTGCGGGCTCGCTGGAACCCTATAGTGGCCTCAGCGGCGGTACGTAATGAGTGAGAGATATGCTTCTATTGCTCGGTTGCATCGTTAGGTCGAGGATTGCCCTCCGATAGCAGGTGTGAGAGTCGAGTGGAGAAATTGTCAGCTGTCTGTGTCGTGCGCAGCTTCTCGACGTCAAACTTTCCTTCCGTTACTGTGCGCACTTTCTTTGCTACACAGAGGCGTGTGCGTATCTTGGCTGCAACAAGATAATGGTCCGAGTCGATATTGGGACCACGAAGGGTACGCACGTCCAGAACGGTGGAGCTATGTCTGCCGTCGATCATGACATGATCAATCTGGTTTCTTGTTCTTTGATCAGGAGACAGCCATGTGGCTTGGTGTATTCGTTTATGCTGGAACCTGGTACTACTGATGACCATATTGCGAGCAGCGGCGAAATCAATCAACCTAGTGCCGTTGGGGGATGTTATATCATGGAGACTAAATTTTCCAACTGTTGGATCAAAGACTCCTTCCTTGCCCACCTTCGCATTAAAGTCGCCGAGCACGATTTTGATATCATGTTGGGGGCAGCGATCATAAGTCTGTTCAAGTTTATCGTAGAAGGAGTCCTTCTCTGCGTCGTCCGTCTCCTCAGTCGGCGCATAGGCGCAGATAAATGTTATGTTGAAAAATTTCGATTTGATACGGATCGCAGCGAGACGCTCGTCCACGGGGGTGAACGCTAGTACTTGGCGGCGAAGTCTCTTTCCCACCACGAATCCTACACCACGCGCTTTGCCGCGTGTCTGGCCACTGTAGTATACGTCACAAGGTCCGATGGTCGTCTTTCCTTGTCCCGTCCATCGCATTTCCTGCAGGGCGGCGATGTCAGCCTTTGCGTTAACGAGGACATCAACCAGTCGGGCAGCGGTACCGTCCCTTGAAAGGGTCCGGACATAATTATATTGCCCAGCAGAATATATGTGTTCCCGGCTGTAGCTTACTTCTTAGTGCATCAACAGCACAAGCACCCACTCATGGCTACTTTCTTCGTAGCACATCAGTTGATGCTTGTAGCACTACTGAGCTTCAGCCCCCGTCTCTAAACTCTTTACTAACTTCTTCCGGCACTAGCACGAATGAAAGTCAAATCCATCAACTTCTGGTCCCTCACTCTTCGTGCACTGTATGTCGGAACAGGATATATGCGTCTGTGGCATCGGTCAAGTGCAACTCCTGCCTAGGCCTGTGTCACCTACGCATATGTTCTGGGCCCGCAAACAGAAATCTCTGGACTGATGTGTTTTTCGCGCCTTGCTGTCGAGTTGTGCAGCCCTCAACGCCGACGGATGTACACTCATCTAACAGTGAACGAATTCCGCCGGCTTCAGGACTGCAACGGAGATCAATATCGCGACATAACCTACCACCATCTAGGCGAACACATCACCCTGCGGGTTAGGGGTTTAGAATATGCCCGAGGTAGGCATACCGGTCGTAAGAGGCGACTAATATGCACATAGGTAATTGACGTGCTAACTCGATGGTTGATCTACGGATATGATGCCTCTCACCTCTCATTACCCATCTTCTCCTTCCTCATGGATGGAGGGATGCCATGACCTAGAAGGTTCCACTGGTCATACCAAATCGCTACCACGACAGTCGGGCAGTACCGCAAGGGAGTACCGCAGCGTACCGGGGTCATATCCGGCCAAGGACTGTCAACTTCGGCATCACTCCCCAAAACCTTCGGGGAGTGTTTTGTTGTTAACAACAACAACAACAACAGGCGAACACATCAGTCTTTAACTCCCAGAGTGGCCATTGCCTCTCCTTCGCAATTTAAATTGTTGCAATTTAACTGCAACGGCTTGACCGGCAAGATAGCGGAGATAACCACATTTATGCAGCTACATAAAATCAAAATTGCTGCAATCCAGGAGACAAAACTTGGCCCCCACTCGAATCTCCGAGCGAGTGGAGGCTACCACGTACTCCGGCATGACCGCACGGACGGCGGAGGTGGTCTCGCGTTCCTTGTTCACCATACGGTGCAGTATAGGGAATTTGATATCAACACTGACCAAAGAGACTTACCTTTAGAGTGTCAAGGTATAGTTATACAAGCTGGTGGCGTTGATCTCGAGCTAATCAATATATACATTCCTCCCGTCACCTGCTGCCCCAGAAGTTATCGTCTTGACCTTAGGGCGTTTTTTTGTGGCGATAACCGTATCATGTGCGATTTTAATGCCCATGTTGTTGTTGTTGTTAACAATGCATTGCCCTGTCTAGAGTGTATGATCATTCCGAAGATCTTCATCAAGCTCTTCTAAGGGGAGTCCAAGGAAACGTGCAGTTTCAACAGGGTTTGTCCAGAGGGACAGAGGGGTTAGAAGAGTAGGTTCTAATGAACAATTGAAGAGATGTAGAGTATCATGGGGGGTCCTACCACATGCAGGGCATGTGTTTGAGATTGTGTCATTAAGTCGGGACAAGTAGGAGTTTAACCTTACACTATATCCAGACCTAAGCTGTGCCAGGGTAACTCTTGTCTCCCTTGGTAAGGTGCGTTCTTCTTCAGCAATATCCGGTGGAGGACTGTTCAGAACGGGGTTCACAGGTAGAGATCCGACAAAAGTATCTACCGACTCGGTGTGGATGTCGGTTAGAGCCCGCTTATGATTCTGCAGATCAAACGGCAAGGTAATATGATGCCGGATCTCATCATAATGTTTACGGAGATGTTTCCTTATGTCTCTCGGGGGCGGATCTATGTCCAAAAGATGACGGTTTGGATGTGCTGGCTTGTGGCAGTTCAGAAGGAATTGCTTGCTCAGCATTTCCGCATGCTCTTTTACATTGAGCAGTTTTGCCTCCTGATGGAGGAGAGACTCGGAAGACATGAGGAGACATCCCGTAGCAGTTCTGATGGCAGTATTTTGGCAGACTTGTAACTTCGTCCAGTTGGTGTTATGTACATTAGGCGACCATATGGGTGCAGCATAGTCAAAGACTGGTCGGCCAATGGCCTTATATGTAGTCAACAACGTTTCTTTGTCTTTTCCCCAAGTACTGCCGGCAAGTGACTTGAGGATCTTGTTGCGACCACGTACCTTTGAGACCATTGCAGACACATGACCAGCAAATGAGAAAGTATTATCCAATGTCATCCCTAATAACTTTGGGTGGCTGACAGTTGGTAGCTTAGTGCCGTCAACGAAAATGTCTAATTCATTTCTCACCTGGTGCGTCCACGTCGTAAAAAGCGTCGCCGTTGATTTAGTCGGAGATATCGTCAGATCTCGCTCTGTGAAAAACCTGGAAAGGTCGCAGAGGTAACCGTTGATTTTATTACAGAGTTCATCAGTATAGGGGCCCTTCCCCGTCGCCATTATTGTACAGTCGTCAGCATAAGAAACGACGGAGACACCCTCTGGTGGTGGGGGCATCTTCGATAGATAGAAATTAAACAGTGTCGGGGATAGGACACCACCCTGTGGCACCCCCTGTCTAATTCGTCTTGGTTTTGATGTTGCGTTTCTAAAGTTGACCGACGCCTGCCGCCCATTCAAGTAATTAGCGGTCCATCTCTTTAACCCATCAGGTATTTGTGTTTCTAATAGATCTTGTATGAGAGTGGCATGGTTGACTGTGTCAAAAGCTTTCGACAAGTCAAGTGCCATCATGCCCATCATGATATGTGGCATTCACACCTATCTGTGGACGGCAGAGGACGGGAATTAGCCGAGCAAATTTATAACTCCTGTGTTGTTGTTGTTGTTAACAACAAAACACTCCCCGAAGGTTTTGGGGAGTGATGCCGAAGTTGACAGTCCTTGGCCGGATATGACCCCGGTACGCTGCGGTGCTCCCTTGCGGTACTGCCCGACTGTCGTGGTAGCGATTTGGTATGACCAGTGGTACCTTCTAGGTCATGGCATCCCTCCATCCATGAGGAAGGAGAAGATGGGTAATGAGAGGTGAGAGGCATCATATCCGTAGATCAACCATCGAGTTAGCACGTCAATTACCTATGTGCATATTAGTCGCCTCTTACGACCGGTATGCCTACCTCGGGCATATTCTAAACCCCTAACCCGCAGGGTAATTTATAACTCCTCTTTCTGTACTGTGAACGGAGACTCCTCAACTAGGATGGCTGTTAACTGCAGTAGCTCCCCGGACCTAACTATTGTTAGCCCGGGGTTAATTAACAGCTTCAACTGGCAACCTATGGTGGCCCTGTCATCCGACCACCTGCCTATCATCCTGTCCGTCGATCGTGCCACGGTAGGATAAAAGATATTACGCCTAACTTCCCAGCTGAGGCCGCAGCCTTGGAAAACGAACGTGACCTCATACGCAACATCGATCCCTCTGACCCATAGATCGGTGATCTCAACGTGGAAATCAGACGGCTGGTTAACGAACACAAACAAACCAAATGGGAGGAGCACGTCAGGTCTTGTAACCTCTACCGGTGTTGGGAAATTATGGTCCACCGTCAAGTCCTTGTCGAATCCTGCGGGTCCACCAAAAATGTCGACATTACCATTGGTGACAAGACAATAAATGACCCTAGGAAATGTGCACAGGCTTTTTGTCGACAATATGTCCCACACCCTGCGCAAGACAGGACTAGACGTGGAATCTTCAGGCGTGCGCATAAACACAAAAACTATGCCCCCGTTCCCATCACCGCTACAGAGGTTCAAGAGGCCATCCGGAAGGCCAAAAACTCCAAAGCCATCGGCCCTGATGGCATAGCCATGGTGCATCTAAAACATATCGGCCTAGCGGGAGTCAAATATTTAACTGCCGTCTTCAATTTGTCTCTGATCACAGCTGTCATACCCGATAAATGGAAGCAGGCAACTGTGATCCCACTACTAAAGCCTGTCAAGCCAGCTAACGTTGGGGAGTCATATCGCCCGATATCACTCCTCTCGCCAGTAGTAAAGACACTTGAAGCGGTCTTACTCCCGCTCTATACATCACATCTGATGTTAGCCGAGCACCAACGTGGCTTCAGGAAAGGTAGGAGCACAACATCTGCTCTAAATGTCATAAACACTCAGATAACTGACGGTCTAAATCAAAACAGGCCTAACAGGACGGTTCTAGTTGCACTTGATTTGAGTCAAGCTTTTGACACAGTAAATCATGGGCAACTTGTAGCTGATTTGGAAGACTCGCCACTCCCCCCCTGTCTAAAGCGTTGGACCGC
The DNA here is from genome assembly GCA_964058755.1 of Campiglossa producta. Lineage (NCBI taxonomy): Eukaryota > Metazoa > Arthropoda > Insecta > Diptera > Tephritidae > Campiglossa > Campiglossa producta. The sequence goes on from CAXKVI010000001.1 coordinate 150,832,152, forward strand.
CAATTATCTCAGTGGTCGTCGGTCGTCTGTTGTATTCAGAAACAAAAAATCTAAAGCCAGGAAGATAAAACAAGGGGTACCACACGGTGGTGTCCTCTCCCCGTTATTGTTTAACTTCTATATTTCGAAGCTTCCTCCTCCACCAGAAGAAGTTACGATTGTTTCTTACGCAGACGATTGCACGATATTGGCAACTGGTACTTCCGTTGATGAGCTGTGCTCTAAAATAAATGGTTATCTTGACTCCCCTCTCTAGTCGAGTTCTTCACTGCCCGAACCTTGACATTGTCGCCAACAAAGTCTTCGGCGACCTTATTCACGACGTGGACAGCGCAGGTTGGCATGGAATTAGAAATTTATGTAGGTGATCATAAAATACCTACTGTCGCTCACCCAAAAATCTTAGGAGTGACTTTTGACACCATGCACACTTTCGCTGCCCATTCAGCTGCAATTGTCTCAAAATTACAGAACCGCAACAAAATCATCAAGTCACTAGCCGGCAGTACTTGGGGTAAAGACAAAGAAACGTTGTTGGTAACGTACAAGGCAATTGGTCGGCCGATCCTGAACTATGCGTCGCCGATATGGTCGCCGGGGCTTGCAGACGTTCACTGGAACCAGCTTCAGGCCTGTCAAAACACCGCGCTCAGAACCGCTACGGGGTGCGTCCTTATGTCACCTATATCTCATATACATAATGAGGTGGAAATGCTTCCAGTTAGGGAGCATAATGAAATGCTAAACAAGCAGTACCTACTGAATTGCTGTAAACCTCAGCATCCCGGTAGACAACTGCTTGAACTCATTCCGCCTCCTAGGACCATAAGGTCGCATCTACGTAAACATTTTGATGAGATCCGTCACTATATAACAACGCCGTTTGATCTACAGGTGCACAAACAGGCTTTGGGGCATATCCATACAACGTCTGTTGGCCATTACTCTGCGCTCTGTCCGCTAAACAATGTCTTATATGCCGCAACACCTGGCATTTCTGAAGAGGAGCGTCATCTTCCTCGAGAGACAAGGGTCACTCTGGCTCAATTACGCTCTGGATATTGTAGTAGGTTAAACTCCTACATATCTAGACTGAACCCTGATGTGCCGAATGTATGTCCGGCATGCGGCTCGTCCCCCCACAATACCAATCACTTATTTTCTTGCTCATTTGAGCCCACTCTTCTAACACCCATCTCTCTTTGGTCCAACCCTATTGAAACTGCTAGTTTCCTTGGACTCCCGTTAGAAGATATTGATGACAATTAGGTTAAAGAAAAATACGCGTTGGGCAGGACTACACCTCGTTACAACAACAACAACAACTGGTACCGTTCTCGTAGAACCGGCAATACAAGAAACTAGTCGTGTAGGCTATGTAGGTCATTTAGCGTTACCCAGGGTGCACCAACTGGGAGGCGACCTACTTTTACACCCCTACTTTTACACACTCAGCAAGCGTTACTTGTTGTAGTGACAAATAATCTTTTTTTCACTCTTCGAAGGCTTTGTCGAGTGTTGTCGATAGCCTGCAAAAATCAGTAGATCATGTGTTCCAATTCCGTGTTATTGGAGTACTCCAATAGTAATCACTTGTTGTTGTTGTTGTTGTTAACAATGCATTGCCCTGTCTAGAGTGTATGATCATTCCGAAGATCTTCATCAAGCTCTTCTAAGGGGAGTCCAAGGAAACGTGCAGTTTCAACAGGGTTTGTCCAGAGGGACAGAGGGGTTAGAAGAGTAGGTTCAAATGAACAATTGAAGAGATGTAGAGTATCATGGGGGGTCCTACCACATGCAGGGCATGTGTTTGAGATTGTGTCATTAAGTCTGGACAAGTAGGAGTTTAACCTTACACTATATCCAGACCTAAGCTGTGCCAGGGTAACTCTTGTCTCCCTTGGTAAGGTGCGTTCTTCTTCAGCAATATCCGGTGGAGGACTGTTCAGAACGGGGTTCACAGGTAGAGATCCGACAAAAGTATCTACCGACTCGGTGTGGATGTCGGTTAGAGCCCGCTTATGATTCTGCAGATCAAACGGCAAGGTAATATGATGCCGGATCTCATCATAATGTTTACGGAGATGTTTCCTTATGTCTCTCGGGGGCGGATCTATGTCCAAAAGATGACGGTTTGGATGTGCTGGCTTGTGGCAGTTCAGAAGGAATTGCTTGCTCAGCATTTCCGCATGCTCTTTTACATTGAGCAGTTTTGCCTCCTGATGGAGGTGAGACTCGGAAGACATGAGGAGACATCCCGTAGCAGTTCTGATGGCAGTATTTTGGCAGACTTGTAACTTCGTCCAGTTGGTGTTATGTACATTAGGCGACCATATGGGTGCAGCATAGTCAAAGACTGGTCGGCCAATGGCCTTATATGTAGTCAACAACGTTTCTTTGTCTTTTCCCCAAGTACTGCCGGCAAGTGACTTGAGGATCTTGTTGCGACCACGTACCTTTGAGACCATTGCAGACACATGACCAGCAAATGAGAAAGTATTATCCAATGTCATCCCTAATAACTTTGGGTGGCTGACAGTTGGTAGTTTAGTGCCGTCAACGAAAATGTCTAATTCATTTCTCACCTGGTGCGTCCACGTCGTAAAAAGCGTCGCCGTTGATTTAGTCGGAGATATCGTCAGATCTCGCTCTGTGAAAAACCTGGAAAGGTCGCAGAGGTAACCGTTGATTTTATTACAGAGTTCATCAGTATAGAGGCCCTTCCCCGTCGCCATTATTGTACAGTCGTCAGCATAAGAAACGACGGAGACACCCTCTGGTGGTGGGGGCATCTTCGATAGATAGAAATTAAACAGTGTCGGGGATAGGACACCACCCTGTCTAATTCGTCTTGGTTTTGATGTTGCGTTTCTAAAGTTGACCGACGCCTGCCGCCCATTCAAGTAATTAGCGGTCCATCTCTTTAACCCATCAGGTATTTGTGTTTCTAATAGATCTTGTATGAGAGTGGCATGGTTGACTGTGTCAAAAGCTTTCGACAAGTCAAGTGCCACTAACACAGTCCTGTGATTTGGTTGGTTTTGATTTAGACCGCTATTTATTTGCGTTGTAATGGCATTGAGTGCGGTGGTGGTGCTGTGCAGCTTACGGAAGCCATGTTGATGATTAGCCAGGTGCAGATTTGCGGTGTAATACGGGAGCAAAATGGACTCTAGCGTCTTCACTACCGGCGACAAAAGTGATATAGGGCGATATGAATCGCCTATGTTTGCCGGCTTTCTAGGTTTTAATAATGGAACCACTCTCGCCTTTTTCCATATTTCAGGAATGACGAAAGTGTTCAGTGAAAGATTGAATAGAGCCGCTAAGTATTTGTGTCCCTCCTGGCCTAGATGTTTCAGCATCTTCATGGCAATGCCGTCGGGGCCGATGGATTTTGAGGGCTTAGCCTGTCTGATGGCTTCCTTGACCTCTGAGGCAGTGATGACAATGGGCGTGTTTTGGTTTTTGTATTTACGCGCCTGTCGCATGGTTCTACGTTTAGCTCTATCGGGTGGGGAATGTAGTACAAATTGTCTACAGAAGGAGTTCGCACATCCCCTAGGGTCCTTCTTCACCCTGTCACCGAAAGTAATATCAACTTTATCCTTGTGTTGTGTAGGATTAGATAGAGCTTTGACCGTAGTCCATAATTTGCCAACACCGTCAGAGAGGTTGCATTGCTCTAGGTGTTGTTTCCATTTGGCCAGTTTGTGTTTATCGACCAACCTACGAATTTCCGCGTTGAGATCCCTTATACGGGGGTCTGCGGGATTGAGACTTCGCACTTCATCTCTTTCTCTAGCCATGGCCGCTGCCTCCGCGGGGAAATTTGGTCTTATTCGTGATATTCGACCCGCAGGAATGAAGCGTCTAGAGGCCAAGTCAATGATGTTGCGGAAGTCTCGTTCGCCTTTGCGTACGTCCGTAGGAATGGATAGAGCAGCCAAGGATTCGTCCGTATATGTCTGAAAACTGTCCCAGTCCGCCTTGGTAAAGTTGATGTATGTACCATGCTCAGGTGTTATAAAGTCCGTCGGTCGTTCGATGGTAATGACTATTGGGAGATGGTCAGACGCCAACGTGAGTATGGGTCGCCAATTGGTGTTGTTCAATAGTCCTGCACTTACGATAGAAATATCTGGCGAACTATAGCAGTTACCCGATACTCTCGTTGGGGCGTCTCCGTTCAATGTACAGAAAGCCGTATCATCTATTTGTTCCGCGAGTACATGCCCCCTACTGTCTGCTGGCTGTTTAGTAATCACTTGTAATGCCAGCAAGCTCTTAGCGAGGAACATATTCCTCAAACAGGCAAGGGACAGATGGGAAAACATAGGTACCTGCAATCATACAAAACTGGTGTGGCCAGAGATTGTCCCGAGTAGGTCGGAAGACCTGCTCAAGCTTAGAAAGGAGGAGCTCACATTACTCATGGGACTTCTCACAGGGCATAGGCTTAGGCAGGCATGCGAAAAAGCTGGGGATTCCCCATAATGATTTCTGCAGAAGCTGCAGAGACGAGGAGGAGCCGGAAACAGTGAGGCATCTTCTATGCGAATGTCCCGCGTTGGGGGGCAAGAGGTTGAAATACCTGGGGTCGGGTATTTTCTATCACCTTGGCGAGTTATCAAGAGCTAAGCCAAAGGATATTCTGCGGAACTGGTTGTAGTAAGAGGTCATTCAGAGCCATGTGGAATCACAACGGGACCTACGGGGCCTATGTGTACTAGTCCGTTTACTAGTAGCCACTGTAACCTACCTACCAATGCCTCAGCGGACTACCTTCAGCTTATTGAAAGCTGAACATTGCTCTTGCTTTATCGACAACAATCACGACACGATCGTTTCGACAGTAGAAATCCAAGGAGTCATGCCATTGGATTATATTGCATTCCTCGCCCCGGTACTATGACCTTGTGTTTGACTGACTCGTGGGAGGAATTTGGTATGACCAGTGGGATCTTCTAGGTCATCTCACCCCCTCATTTTGCAAGAAAGAAGAAGGTTGCGAATGAAAGGTGAGAGGCACCATATCCGTTTTCGCCTCTTACTACATGCATACCACCCTCGGGCATATTCTAAATTCCTAACCTGCATGGGTTCCTCAAGCGTTAGTACCCGATTTTTATCTAGAAAAGTTCATTCAACCGTGGTAACCATATTCAAGTTAAGTGTTCCAAGTGGGATGCCACTTTTCGGATGCTTGAAAATAAATTAAAGGGTTTCAACACCTATTTCATTTGCTAAGAGTGAGCACACTTAAAGATTTCCAATTTTCTCTTTCAGTTGGAACGTCGTGATGTGGGTGCAGCACAATCTGTAAAGTCAGCCATAATGAAATGTGAACAAAATAATCCAGGTTTATGTTACGACTTGGTAACGGCAATTATACGTCGAGCAGAGTTAAATGTTAATCTGAATGAAGCAGTGCTTCGACTTCAAGGAAACATTGCCGAAGCTGATTGTAAGTAGACATTTCAACTATGTATATGCTGTCCTTAACTTTTATGGAACTCTAAACTCGTTTTGCAGTGAATGAATATCGTCTTACACGTACCGAAGAACCATTCCAAGAGTTGAATCGTAAATCCGTTGCACTCAAAGTTATACTCAGTCGTATACCCGATGAAATCACAGACCGCAAAGCTTTTTTGGAAACTATAAAGTATGCCTATGATTTTTAAGCAGATGTATAAATTATCTAATGACTGTATTCGAATTTTAGAGAAATTGCAAGCGCCATAAAAAAGTTATTAGATGTGGTCAATGAAATTGGTTCGTTTATACCCGGCGTGACTGGTAAACAAGCAGTGGAGCAGCGTAAAAAGGAGTTTGTAAAATATTCTAAAAAGTTTAGCACAACGCTAAAAGAATATTTCAAAGAAGGACAGTAAGTGTACATTAGTTCGACTGCGCAGTGGAAGCTCACATTTAAATTTTTTTTTATTTTTCAGAAATTGTTTGAACTTCAAATTTGCTTAAATAACGAATCTCAAAATGAGTTTGAGAAACGCCCTATCCCAAGGAAAATTCAATACATTTTCAGTTGAGATAGGGATTTTCTATGAAATTTTGAAACAGGACGTTATTGAAACAAATTCTGAGGTAGAAAGTTCTTGAGAAATATTTCGAAATAGGATGGAACATCAGACTTCGAGTTAAACAGGACAATTCTAAATAATTTTCTGCGTTGCGGATTTTCTCACTCTGATATAATTTCTAAGAAAAAATTTATGCAAATGTGAAACGTTTCGCAGTGAAAAATTATTTAGAATTGCCCTGATAGTAGTACTTGTATACTACATTTTGTATGAAAAAAATTAATTTCTTTTAAAGAAATTAATTGAAAATATTAAAAAAAATTTTTCAAAAAAAAAATTTACATAGTGCTGAAACTGAAGCTTTGAACTTTCCAAAACGATTTACATTGTACGATTATCCAAACTTTTAAGCTAATTACAGCCATTTGAAAATCACTCAATTTTGTAGGGCATTCTATGTACAAAATATAGTAGTTTTCAAAGTGTAATACTTATGATAATCGCAGAATATAAACTGTAAGCCGTAATTTTTTAAGGCTTATTTTCTTCTCAATTACTAACTTTTGAGGACATTCTTTTGAATCACCCCAAGTTTTAAAAACAGTAAGTACTGATATAGTAGTGGGCGTTTCTAATGCAGTTAAGACGACCTCAAAGATAAATTAATATTTTAATTTTTTTAATTGTCGAGAAGAGTACATTTATTTCATACATCTCATCATTGAATTTCCCAATAGCCAATGCGTAGAGCTCTGGCTATCATACGCCATACATTTCTTTAGATTATCATGCAAATATGTAACTGATGTCATTATCACATACAAACTTACTTGCCCCTATTCGTTCATTTAACGTCAGTGCCAAGCGTTGACAAATTGCGATATCTTTTTACTATGGTGGACATTTTTTGTAATGATAACCTACAAGTGTGAAACTATACTCACCACAAAAATTACCAACAATTACCTTCGCTACCGTAAAACTCATAGAAGTAGGATAATCAGGCAAAGTTGATTTATCAGTTGTCAATTATTAGAGGGAAGTTTTTAAGTACATTGAAATATGCTCAAGTGTTAAAAAAATAGCAGCAGTATTGCAAAAACTTTTAGATATCCGTTAATTCTTAAAAATTTCTTTTATTTCAGATCGAATGCAGTATTTATAAGTGCCCTTTATCTGATACGGCAAACAAATCAAATAATGCTGACAGTAAAGAGCAAATGCGAGTAGAAAATTATTAATATTTACAATGTAGTGGCATTTTACCTATTTTAAAACAAAAGGAAATAAATCAATTAATTAAACATTTCGAGTATTTCTTTTAAAAACCATAGAAAACATTTTTTATCATGTTGTTGTTGTTGTTGTTGTTGTTGTTGTAACGAGGTGTAGCCCTGCCTAAATGTCAGACAGGGTCACCCCGAGTGTATTGCTCTTGGCCGGGTCGATATAAGAAAACGGCCCGGGTCGTTTCGGCACGATGGGTACAGCACAAGTACTGGTACCGTTCTCGTAGAACCGGCAATACAAGAAACTAGCCGTATAGGCCATGTAGGTCATTTAGCGTTACCCAGGGTGCACCAACGGGGAGGCGACCTACTCTTACACCCCAATCATAGTTTATTTCAGATTATAAACTACATCTAATCATCCTATACTCAGAAAATTCCAATTTAAATTCAATGCAAGTTATAAAATAACAGAGTAGCGGGAAACAGAATCAGTCCGCCAATACGTCAGTTGCGTGACGTATGTCAATTTTAGAGCAAATTCTATTTTGACGTATCCGTCGTATCTGGCGTTACTCATACAAACACGCGCAGTCTACTTTGCTGTCAGTTATTTCGACGTACTGACTGATTTTTGGTGTAATGCGTTGATATTACTCCACTTTTCCAAAAAAAATTATCTGTAAGTTGATAAATAACTAAATACCTTTGATATTAGTTCATTTAAAACTAAATTAAAGTGTTAAATATGCTTTGAAATGCTTATTTTACCCTCGCAAGTGAGTGTTGAATTTTGGCAATCAACACGCAAAATTTTTTTTTTTAATTTTTTGGAGAGTTGAACTCAATTGACAGATGTGCGTGAATGCGCAAAAGAATTGGTTTGGATCAAAAGAAAGGGGAATACCACAACTTTATGTACCGCCACATTTTGACCGATAACTTTGTTATCGATAAAGTTATCAAAATGAACAAAAGTTTATACCCCAGCTCATTTGGCCGATAACTCTGTTATCGTTAAATATATCGAACTAAACCAAAATCCAAATGAGGGCATCGTCCTTTCTCTTTCGTTGGATACCATTTTTTTTGCAAATATTCCAAAGTTTATACGCCATCATATTTTGGCCGATAACTTTGTTATCGATAAATATATCGAACTGAACAAAGTCCAACTGAGAGCTTTGGTCTCCCCCTTTCTTTAGTGTGATCTTCTCCTTTCGTTTGACACTAATCTAGTGCGAATATTCCAAAGTTATTGCACCACCACATTTCTACCGATAATTCTGTTATCGATAAATATATCTAAATGAACCAAAGTCCAAATGAGAGCTGTGGCCTTCCTCTTTCGTTTGATACATATTTGTCTCCTTTAGCACCCAACTACTAAAAAATTACCTAAAATTATGGGAGAGGGCTCAAAATACGGGATTTGGCCTCAGGATCACCAATACGGAAGCGTTTTTTTTTTTTTTAATTTTGCTTCTCTGAAGAGATATTTGCAATCAAAGTAGCAAGTTTTCATGTGGTTGTTGTAATTACATTAGGCTGTCCCTAAAAATAGACTAGCCCGTGGCGGTAACCACGGCTATACCACGCACCCGGATTTGGCATGACCCAGGGTTATTTGCCGAAGGCCGCCAGCTCAGAAAGATGTTCTGCACATAAATACCATGGAATCGGACATGGGTCATTTTTCGGTTTTTATACCCAGCTGTACTTGTACACAGGGTATTATAACTTTGTTAGGATAACGGTTGGTTGTACAGGTATAAAGGAATCGAGATAGATATAGACTTCCATATATCAATATGATCAGGATCGAAAAAAAATTTGATTGAGCCATGTCCGTCCGTCCGTCCGTCCGTCCGCCCGTCCGTCCGTCCGTCCGTCTGTCCGTTAACACGATAACTTGAGCAAATAATGAGATATCTTCACCAAATTTGGCATGCGTACTTATTTGGGTTCAGAATAGATTGCTATTGAAAATGGGTAAAATCGGACCATAACCACGCCCCTTTTTCGATATCGAAAATTTCGAAAAACGTATAAAATGGGTTAATTCAATATTAGAAGCAGCTACAATGATAAAATTTGCAATATGTATTGATTTGGATGTTCTAAGGCCGATTTTATAAAAAATTTTTAAAAGGGGGCGTGGTACCGCCCACGTATATTTGAAGAAATTTTAAAATTTTGACTCTTAATAACTTCAGAACAGTTTATGCTAGTATAACGAAATTTCGTAGAGGACATACTATTGTTGTGGTAAATTCAGCTATAGAAAATAAACGAAATCGCTTCGCGACCACGCCTACTTTTTCATAAAAGTTATATTGAAAGGAGGTGGAAATATTGAAAAGTCCATATCTAATTAACTGATTTCGCTATAATAATATAATTTGGTACATACATCAACTTTCACATTCTTTACATAATTTTTTCAAAATTTTGGAAAGTGGGCGTGGCACCGCCCACTTATGAGTCAAGCAATTTTTAAATTCGACTGCTAACAACTTCAGAACGGTGTGAGATAGATTTACGAAACTAGGTACCAGGTATGTTATGTTTATGTAGAGTACTACCACAGAAAATAAGAAAAATCGGTGAACGATCACGCCCACTTTATGTGCACAGCTGGGTATGTAATGTTCGGTTTCACCCGAACTTAGACTTCCTTACTTGTTTGACCATAACTTTTGATAGAAACAAAAAATTAAAAAAGCGCTTCTGACACCATAACTCCGATAACTCCATTTTTTGAGCTTTCGGAACTGTCAAACTGACTTTGATGTTTTGTGCCAGATTTTGCACATGCTCAAATTAAAATACACAGCTACACAAATATTTATGAGAAACTAACGATTTTCTTTATCAGCATTTATGAGTCCGACGTAAAGTGGGCCAATATCCCGACATTTTTTAATATGGTTTTACTCGTTACTTTTTTTTTCTTACTCATTTAGTTTTGAGATTGGACATCGTTTTGTGCATTGTTTTGTGATAGAGAGTTTTATAGTGAGAGAGTAACGAATAAAAATTTTCATTCATATGCCATCTCCAGCGTTTAACAACAAGTGCATCGGGGTACTTTCGCTGAGCTAAGCGGAACTTCAGTTGAGAGTGCCAAATTGAATGAAAATTAACAGTCTAAGAGAAAACTGAATAATGCCTCGAAATATTTTTAACGTATAATTAAGAGTTCCAACTACCTATAGGTCCGTGAGAACCGCTTTCAATTTGGACTATTGGAAGACACCAACTTAATATTAGAGAATTTTCAATTGGTAAAACACAAAATTACTATATTTTGAGCACTGAAACATTTTTGCTACTAGAATAAACAAAAATATATATAGTCCGGTTAAAATAAACATAAAAATAGGGGTTAATAGAAATAATTACCGCAAAGCCAAAAGAAAACTCCATGTGTGCTAAAAAAGTTATTCGTGGTCAAAGGTCAAAATTTTAATTTTTTTTTTGCACTTTTCTCCAAAACGGTAAGTTTTTTTTTTTGAAATTTAATAGCAATGCATCATAGTCATAATCAAGGCAAATTCACCAAGGTAGAATTGACAACTGAAATATTTTGTTTTTGTAGGAGTTTTTCCTTCAAAAAAATGTAAATAAGCGTATTAACCCTTTGCCACCCAAGTACAGTTTTTGTGTCTCATACAATTGTTTTACTGAAAAATTAGATAGCATTTGCTCAGGCCAAAAAATGATCAATACCGCGATATATGCTATCCCAAATAGTAACGGACTAACTTTGGCTACTTTGGAATCTACCTCTTTTCGGACCTTTGCGTTATAGGAATGGCGAGTATTGAATATTTGTCGATTTCCGCCGATGTCACCACAAGAAGGTTGCCGCCAGAGTGTCGCAGAAACTGGTGGATTGGTTTTCATTCGAGTTTTTTATACTGAAGTCAAAACCAGGGTACCGTCTTATCAAGGAAAAGGTCCGCGAAATGAAGTAATCAATTTATAAAAAAAAGTACAAACTTGTTTGGAACCGGTTCTGGATTTTAGACCGGTTTCGTTTTTTTTTTATTAAAATAACTGTTACGATTTAGTTTTCGGTTTCGAGAAATTAATCGGCTCGCTGTTGCTGTTGTAAGAGGGACGTGACGGACCAAACAGAGTTGTACGGTATTGAGTCTTTGCTCTTACAGCTGCCGAACCACCAACCCCCTGACCGTGGTCGAAATGGATTTTTGTTGCCTCTTGCGACAAGCATTCAACCATGGGCATATTCTAAACCCATAACCCGTAGGGGTCATGAATCGATTTTAATCTCTTACAGTTTCGTTTTCGGTGTAAGATCCAGTTGAAAAAAGATTAGACCATTCATCTTAGCTAAAATGTGCAAGAGTTTAGCTAATCCGAACTATAATCTTTATTTAAACGTGCAAGGAACTAAGGCAAGTGTATTGTATTTATATGAAACAATTTGCTTTTTCTTCACACTATTGGAAAAATTTAAAAATCTTAAACAGGACGGGTTAATATTTATTTTCATTTGACGGAAAAACTCCTACAGAAAAGAGAGAACTGTCAAGTTCACTATTACTTTGTTTAATATACTTTGGTCATAATACAAAAATATTTAAGTTACAAATTCAATGTCTAGCTTCGATTCTTCCGATCATTTAAAAGCCGATAACGACTAATCAGAGTTTAATTGACGTATTTTGTACGGTTAGCTGTCAAGTTAACACCGATTAGTCGTTATCGGCTTTTATGCAAGTGGCCCTCAACCTGTAACGTAAATGAAAACCTGCCATTTGGAAATAAATGTTTTATATATCGACCAACTCTCGGGAACCGCTATAGAGATTTGGACAAAACTTGGCTTTCTAAGCCTTTGGTTTTGCCACTTCTGGCGGTTTACAAGGTGGTCACCTATCTAAATTTTTTATTTTATATTCAGCAAGATATGCCTATATGGGTGATTCCTTGGAAACTGATATATTTGTGCTCACCGACTTAAATGTCAAAAATTTATAACAAACCGACATTTTTTTAAAATAAACTTACATATATGCAGTCTTATAGACCTCATCGAGTCATATAAATTAAGTGAAAAATTAAATCAATTAATAGCATGGACTACTTTTAAACACACAAAAAAAAAAAAAGGCGTGAGTACCAAGTAATCGTGAGGTTTGATGTGTAAACATGTGCATTCTGCATGAAACTTCATTTCATAAATGACTCTCTATGAGAAATTTTTGACTCATCAATGAGTCATTTTTGACTTATCAATGAGTAATTTTTGACTCATCAATGAGTCATTTATGACGTCAAAAGTGCTTTTTTAATTTTTCAAGAGTCATTTATGACTCATTCTGGAGTCATTTATGACTCTTGCACGAGTCATTTATGCCTTTTCCACAAATTATTTATGACTACAACTACAATATACCCTGCAGACTTTGAGGATATTGTTCATATAATATATCGCAAAATATTAAGTCTGAATTTAAATTTGATCAAAATTCTGCAAAATTTCGCTTAAACTGCAAAACTATTCATCCCATTAATGTCCGGCATTGAATCCGCGGTCAAAAATTTCGTTTTGATACCATTAATTAATAAATTTTTGGTTAAATATTTAATTAAACACAAATAAATAAAAAAAAATTATTGTTTCAATTTCCAGCAAATAGGTGTTCTTATGAGGGCACTCTAAATATGAAACTGAATAATTTACTTGCATTCGAAGCAGTTTATGTCATACTTGTAGCAAAACTATATGTTTTCGATGTTTAAAATGCCTTTTTTCGATATTTGAAGAAGTGTATTTGTATGGGTACAGTGGGCGTTAATGGGTTAAGTTGTAGCACAATGCGAATCAGGGGCTATTTCTTTTACCCCATTTCCATTATATACACTTTGAAAAGTCATTTATCGTAACATTGCCATTTCACAAAAAGTCGATGTGAAATATATCAGTTTCCAAGGAACCAGCCATATATTTATGTACATACACGAGTGGAGCGATTTACAGGGTTGCCAATATGGGTATCAAAAGAAAAGTATTTTGGGCCGTATGCTAACGAAGATATGTTTAGAAACAGCGGCCACTAAGGGTTGCCATCTAAGGGCATTTTTTTATTCCTTCGTATATCGACCATTATTTCGGAAACGGGTGAAGCGATTTGGATCAAATTTGGCATATATGTATGTATATGAAGTATTCTTCATTCTAAGAATTTCTTATTAGGTTTTGACACATGGGGCGGCTAATTTTTTTTTTAATATTGAACGAAATATGCCAAATATGGGTATCAAATAAAAGGGGTCGATGTTAGTACTGATAGGCCTGGTCCCTGTAAAAGTAAGATATGCCGCTTCGCCACTCACAACTTACTGTTAGATCTAACAATGAGAAAGCAAGTGCGGGGGTGTAAATGCCCACAAGGGGCGCAACCAACTGTAACCTCCGTTGTTAGAGCACACAAAACATGTGTGCATTTTAAGAGAACAATAACGAGAACAGGTGTTCCATTGTGTACTTAACAGTACTCAAGTGCGAGTAGTGCCGACAAAAATCGATTCCTTCAACCTCGATTCACTACAACGGCAAAAGCTCAACAAAATAACGAGTGATAATAAATATCAGTACAAAGCAACATTAGCTGGTAGACAATCTTTGACAGTAGATTTTAGCTATGTACTCGTTGAATAAAAGTAACTCGACCGCATAACGAGAATACCAAGACGAACGGCCGAGGATGATGACCCACTTTACGGAATTTTCGTACTAAGAAAAAGACATTTTATTGAATTCCAATAGAATTTTAGTGTTTAAATAATAATGTAAATTAAAAATTAAGTGTGTGTGAGTGTGCTTATAAAACCAAAGTGGTTAATGATTTGAATAAAAAAATACAAATGAAAAAAGGTTAAATAAGCAAACGTTAGTTCATGAAAAGGTGGAGGACGATAGCAAAGCCACGCGCAAAGCAAAATTTGCAGGCAGAAAAATTTGCTCTATACTATGAAAGTACCCCCGTAATACAGCACTGCAACCCCAATGCACACACAAACATGCATACTTACGTACATACATGTAGGCCAGTTGACGAAGCATTAACGATGTTGATGCGGAGGAACACCAATGGAGCTCCAATGGAGCGCTAGTACACAGTCAACTACCAACATACACACATACAAACAAACATATAGAGAAAATTTTACTGCTGGCACGAAGTTAAGGTGAACGAAAAAATTCATTTCAGACGCAAAGTGGAATTTAATGGTTACGCGTGTGAAAAGCTTTTGTTAAAAATTATGTTTTCTGCAAAATAGTGAATGAAAAATTTCCAAAATTGGTCAAATAATGTAAAAAATTGTAGCAAAAGTGTAGAAGGAATTGCATGGCAAAGTCTTATGACACAGCTAACGGTCTTTATGTAGATATCGGATTTTTTTTATTTTTTATTTTTGGCTGATACACACGACACGAGCTGTTGGAAAATGTAGAGCAGTGAAAATATGTGAAAAAAATAGTTAAATGAAATTATGATAGTAAAAATTGGATTTTTTCACAAGTGAAAAAGTATACAAAAAAGTTATACAGGGAGTGAACTAAAAAACCAATTGAGCTGCATTTATGAAATTAAAAATAAAAATCCTCCGAAATGCAAATATGTATGTATGTATTAATAATAATTAATAATACATAATATTAAAAAACAAAATAAATATTATTGAGTACAGTACAAAAAATGTATGAAATTAGAGCCACTTGAAAAAAAAAAAATTATTTAAAAGTGTTAACCAATATGTAGCAATGTAAAGCTAACAAAATTAAATTATATGTATGTATGTGTGTATATAACTTTATTTACGAAACAACAAAAAATTCTAGTTCTATAAAAAAAATATAAAAAAATAAATAAAAAAAGCTAGCTAAAAGCAAAGAAAGTCTATCAATAACAAGAAAATAGTGCATTTCAAAAAAATATCTTGCCAATGCGAAAAAAAACATATAGAAACCAAAGAAAGTGACTGTGAAGGGTCAACAGAGTGGGTGACAAAGTGGCAGGTGGCAAAGCTTAGCCAGTAAATTCGTAAAAATTGCTCACACAAACCCACACATACACTTACTAACACATATAGAGTACGTTAAAGAACGTTATTTTAGCGAATAAAGTTCAAACACACATCCACGCACACACAAATTACTAACGAGTAGGCGAACGCAAGCAGTATAGGGTTGACGACCAGCTTTGCCAGAGGTGAAGTTTTTTTTTTTTTTTTTTTTCAAAATAAAGGGGGTTTTATTTGTTTATCATAGCCCGAAAGTTACTTTAATTCAACCTAATTCAGCCACCCCCAAGGGTTAAGTTAGAGCGGTTATTTTTTGCAAGCCTTATTTTCTCATCAATACCTAACTTTTTAAGGGGAAGGCCAAGACGACATTTTTTTTGAATCACCCTAATATACATACATATGTATATGCCAATTTTGACTAAAATCGCTTTAGCCGTTCCCGACATAAGTATTGGTCGATATACGAAGGAAAAAATAAAATGAAAACATCTTCGTTGGTAAAACGGCGAAAATACTTTTGAGTCAATCCATATGAAAACGTCTAATAATAGCAAAAATCGTCGCTGACTAGTCTCGGATTTTGCTCAAACTTTGAGGGACACTTCTTTAGGGTCCTAAAGGAACAAATTTATACACATTTAATTTTTATAACCGCTCGTTTCGGACTGGTCGAGTTTCCAAATTTGAAAAAGATCATTTTTAGGATTACCCTATTATTGCTGTACAAATGTTTCTATTAGTGATATCCTTACATGCGATACGGCATTTTAAAGGTAAAAGAGAGTAGTTTCTTATAGCGAGTACCTGGTATTAAAAACCTGGTACTGAAAATACGTAATTTGTATCCTTTTTTTTTGTCAATTTTAGTAGTTTTAAGTAGCCACTAAATTTTTTTCAGAAATTAAGTGTACATATCCTAGAAGAAACTAAACCATCCATTGGCCAAAAAAACTCACTCCTTATAGATAAATGATTATCTCGAAATTTGTAAGTTTTCAAAAATCGTGTTTTTTACGAAAATTGCACGCGGGTTTTTTTGTTGAAAAATTGGAAGCTTCAGCTTTCCGACTATGTAAAGGTTGCTTGAAAAAGGCCCAAAAATTATACGAAAATGTACTTAAAAAAAAATTTATATTGGTTTAGGAGATCCATCTGCAGAGACCCTTAGTATGAAAATAACAAAACGAAATGTTGAGCCTAAAAAATACGAATTATGAAAACTTACAAATTTCAAGATAATTATTTATCTATAAGGAGTGAGTTTTTTTGGCCAATGGATGGGTTAGTTTCTTCTAGGATATGTACACTTAATTTCTGAAAAAATTTAGTGGCTACTTAAAACAGCGAAGACGCCAGAGCCAGCTAACATTGACAAAAAAGGGTACAAATTACGTATTTTCAGTACCAGGTTTTTAATACTAGGTACTCTCTTTTACCTTTAAAATGCCGTATCGCATGTAAGGATATCTCTAATAGAAACATTTGTACAGCAATAATAGGGTAAGCCTAAAAATGCCGTTTTTCAAACTTTGAAATTCGACCAGTCCGAAACGAGTGGTTATAAAAATTAAATGTGTGTAAACTTCATCCTTTAGGACCCTAAAGAAGTGTCCCTCAAAGTTTGAGCGGAATCTGAGACTAGCCAGTTTTTTGAATTAGACGTTTTCATATGGAATGTCTCTTACTTTGGTGCTCATATCGTCATATCTTGATCAATATTAAAATAAAATAGACAGGTGGCAACTCTGTACGCCGCATCAAAGGGAAGACCCCTAATGGAAAGTCTCAGAATAAGCATACCATCTCTATGCCATATTTGATTCAAATTGCTTCACCCCAGGTCCATGCCTTTCCGTTTTCCCACTTTTTTCCCTTTCCATTTATGACGTCACGTTAGAACTGCATCACTGCATTTCGGCCATGGGCCATCTTGAATGCGTCCATGGTTGCCCCCACAACACAGTTTTTATAAATCACACCAACGGTAAAAGTATAGTATGGCGTCAATTCTGTGACCACTTATGACGTAGCAATAAGCTGATTCTGTTAAAACTGGCTAATTCATTTTAACGGTATCGCTTTTGGCACAATCTCCTCTCTTTGGTTCATGGCTTCAGCCGTTCCCGAGATATTGGTCGTTATACTATAGAATAAATAAAATGTGGTGAGGTGGCAACCCTGCCTGAATATATCCTCTTTGGCATACGCCGGAGCTACCTTTGATTTATTTAACAATAATATTAAACAAAAAATTAAGATAGACCATTCCCAAATGGTGGTCGATATGCGAGGGAATACATAACTTGCAACCCTAGGTTGCAATTCTGTCTGAAAATATATTCGATGGTATTCGGTGGGATATACCTTCCACTTGATACCCATATTGGCATATCTTGCTCAATATGAAAAAAAATGAGATAGGTGGCAACCCTGTGCATTATATGCTGAAAGATAGACACACTACAAGCTTTCATTCCGGTCTCGACTTTTTTTAATTAATTTTTCAAATTTCACTCTCTAGAAAAACTTTTTACTCAGTTCTATTTTGAAAATTTGGCAAAAATAAATTTGTTTAAGAAGTTAACTTAAAAAAAATTTTAGGTTAATAATTCTTAAAAAGTTTTTTACATAAAAGCTTTTTCCAAAAACAAAACTGAAAATTTTTAAACCACTTACTCTGGCAACGCTGTTGTTAACGACGACACACGAACATTTCCATTCTCATATGTATGTATGTACAAACACTCAACCAACACTCGTGCATACCTCGAATACATTCGGCCAAAATTTATGGTTGGCTTGCGAAATCGTTTAAATGATTTCGTATTTACGTACTTTAGCAAAATTGTGACATATATTGAGTTAGAAACAACAAAAACAATAACAAGAGAAATAAATATCTTCACAGGATCTAACGCTATAAATACATACATTAAACATAATGTACATATTCATATATAAAGCAACGGCTGTAGCAAACATGCAAATGAAGAAGAAGAAAATTAAATAAATAAATAAAAAATATAGCATCCACAACAACAAACATATTTTTTTTTTATATATATAATATGCTGGTCCGATCTATTTGTGTGGGGTGCGAATAAAACAAAGTTTAATAAGCAAACTAAATAAGAAGAGCAACATTCGAACGCCCCGAAATCATAGAATAATGTAAGTATAAAAATACCTTTTATTAAATATACAATTCCAAATATTTGTTGTTTACTTAGAGTTAGCAGCTGATTTAATCGAAAAACTAATAACGATAACGGTTTTTTTTCGTATAACTACCAAAGTAGATAGTGAAAACTATCGTTCCTTGACAGATCCAAGTTTTATCAAAATTTGGCTTCTTCTACCTATAATCTCATCTACCGGAATATGTGCTCTTTATCTGGCATTGCTCTCTGTATGTTCGAAGTTCATATCTTTAGTACTATATTTTCCAGTTTTTCTCTGAAAATAGATAAGAAATCAAGTTAATGTACACGCACAGAAAAATTTTCATGTAAAATCAACACTTTTTTAACACTTTTTCAGACTATCTGCCTTATTATCTCATGCTAATTTAGCAGGATCTTCTTGTTAGTTTATCATGGTTCATGTTGATAAAAATTATTCTGTGTGCATATGTAGGTGTAGTAAAGTAGTTAATATGTTATGTGTTTGTGTATGTTAATCTACCCTTGTGCTTATTCCCATGCACAATAGTAAATTCATTATCACACCTTTCTACACATGCAAACGCCGTCACTTAACATTGACATCTCCCAGCATAAAATTCACGAGTTTTAGTGCAATATTCAACATTTTCAGCAGTAAACCAAACTATATGAAAACTATTGCTTGGTCATGGCGTATAAGTAACTAATTGATAAAGTCGCTACAGACAAAAGAAGAGGCTAAGGTGTTTTGTCGACAAGGAAAGATGCAAACTTGTTTTTCTTCAAACTAATATTTTTGAAAAGAAAGGCATTTTTGCCTCTTTCGTGAATTGAAGAAAATGCTTATCATTTCACGCAAACGTTATGAAAAAAAGATATTAAGAAACATGAGAAAAATGCTTCGGTCCTCAAAGTTGGGAAATTTTCGAAAAACATAAAACCCCCTTCGAAAAATTTCACAATATCTTAAGATATTTCGTCGCCTAAAGCTGCAAAAAAAAAAAACCAAAAAACTGTAGCCAGTACACGTGAAAGAAGTCAACTTCTTAAATTCAGAAATAACGAAATAGGAATAAGGTGTATTCGAGAATGGTTTAGATTCACAGTTTCTCACTTCCGGGAAGTGGACCAGGGAAACGATCAATTGGAAAATATCTTATACATGGTGCGTTTTCCTTCAAATTCGGTACGTGGGTAGAATTATGCCTAAATTAACAGGGGCCAATACGAATGGGATTTAGAGGAAGAGGGGCGTGGTGGAAGGAACAAGGTAATGAAGAGAAAAGGAGAGGGAGATAGTGTGAAGGCGAAGAAAGATAGGAAGGAGAGTTGTAAAAGGGGTTGTAAATTGCGGTTAGGTGGCAACCCTGCGAGAAATTGTCTTATTCGGAATACAGCCGAAAATACCTTTCATTTGATACCCATATTGGTATATCTAGCTCTATATTTAAAAAATATTAGGATAGGTGACAGCCCCGTAAACCGCCCTAAGTGGCAACACCCATGTGTATATTCTTAGAATGAATCAAATTGTCTATATGCCAAATTTTATCCAAATCGGTCAAGCAGTTCCCGAAATATACGAAAAAAATAAACAAATTGTAGTTAGGTGGTAACCCTAAGTGGCATCCCTCCTTGAAATTGTCTTATTTGTAATACCGTCAAAAATACCTTTAATTTGATACTCATATTGACATATCTAGCTCTATATTTAAAAAAAAATTAGGATAGGTGGCAACCCAGTAAACTACCCTAAGTGGCAACGCCCAGTTATATAATCTTAGAATGCATCAAACTATCTATGTGCTAAATTTTATCCAAATCGGTCAAGCAGTTCCCGAGATATACGAAAAAATAAATAAATCGCGGTTAGGTGGCAACCCTAAGTGGCAACCCTGCTTGAAATTGTCATATTTGGAATACGGCCGAAAATACCTTTAATTTATACCCATATTGGCATATCTAGCTCTATATTTAAAAAAAATTGGGATAGGTGGCAACCCTGTAAACCGCCATAAGTGGCAAAACCCATGTATATAATTTTGGAATTAATCAAGTTGTCTACATCGGTCAAGCAGTTCCCGAGATATACGAAAAAATAAGTAAATTGCGGTTAGGTAGCAACCCAAAGGGGCAACCCTGCTTGAAACTGTCATATTTTTAATACGGCCGAAAATACCTTTCATTTGATACCCATATTGGCATATCTAGCTCTAGATAGGTGGCAGCCCTGTAGACCGCCCTAAGTGGCAACACCCATGTATATATTCTTAAAATAAATAAAATTTTCTATATGCCAAATTTTATCCGAATCGGTCCAGCAGTACCCGAGATATACGGAAAAAAAAATTACGGTTAGGTGGCAACCCTGCTTGAAATTATCTTATTTGGTATACGGTCGAAAATACCTTTCATTTGATACCCATATTGGCATATCTAGCTCTATATTTAAAAAAAATTGTGATAGTTGGCAACCCTGTATCGCCGCTTAAGAAGTTAACTTCAAATGTATACTTTACAGTAGAGGCAAAAAACTAATTATGTGAAAGATATAAGGGGCCCATAGTTTGTCAATCGGGTGGCGTTCTATAGCTCTAATCTAGAACGAATGAAAAGCATGACGTTTTAGTGGCTTTTTTTGACGAGTATCTAACTTAGTTTATTAGAAAAAATGTTGATTCTATTTCCATGAAGATGTCCTAGGGGAGAACCGAGTACTCCATATATTTATTGGATGACCATCAACGGAGCACCTATTCCTCTCTCGCAGAGGAAGCACCAAACTCTTTTTTAGGATTTTCTGTTTTTTGCTTCCCAACTGCGGAATCTTCTATTCCTTGCAACTGCATTAAGAGGTCAACGATCATAGGTGTAATACAAACAAAATTTAATAACAGAATTTTTTTGTTTAAAATGCATAATCTTTTTGAAAATTTTACTTTATAGCAGAGCTTTGTTTTATGATAAAAGGAAACTCCCCACCAAAAGTTATTAAAATCGGAAGGGGTCGATTCCAACTTTCTGACGATAGAACATTTTTGTGAGGAATCGGCTCAAAAACTACTAATCTGATTTTTGCCAAATTTTGACAGTTTATTCCACTCGATGTATCCCTCTCTAGATGGCGCTTTTCAGCATTTATGCCCGATTCTATTTGTTTTTTGACACGTATCTATATAGTTAAAAACTCTGTTGTAAAAAATTTACCCTATAGGTGGCGCTGTAGTCTGGATATTTAAACCCCCTTATTTATCGTCAATTTATTTAAGTTTAGCAGAAAAAGTTGTAGGCATCTGCTAGTAAAAAACTAAAGCAGGAAATCAATAGTAACAGTGGTAGAATTTCTAACTTTTGTTGATCAACCCTTTTCATATACATATGTACCTATGGAAAGTTCGGAGATGAAATTTTTTCTTAATAGGGTAAGCTCGTATAATAGTTTGTTATTGCGGTCCGTTATGCATGTATATTTGCTTGTTAGAAAGTTTACAGCCACACGATTACAAAAGTGCATTATGTTACGTTTTTGTGTTATTTTCCCCCATAGAGTTGGCCTTACTGATAAGGGAGCGCAACATCAAATACTGAGTGTAGTGCAAAAGAATGCCAACTCAAGCACGCATACAAACACAAACAAATGGGGTGGTAAATATGATTTATTTATGTACATACAATCAAATGTTGTGGTGACTCGTGCTTGCGCTTATGCTCTTGTTGTACGCATACGACACGTACGCTCACTGGTTAATGTAGTCGTACTTATGTTTGTATGGATGTACATATGTAAAACTAGTAGTTGCTATTGTGAAAACGTTATCAGGAGAGAAAAGTGGGCGTTGTAAATACAAAACCGCATATCTACAAAAACAAAAAAGAGTTTTGATTTTCTGAATCTTTTTTTTACCACGCTTTTATTAGGTTCACTTGTATGTTTGTCTGTTAGTATGTATGTAAACTCTCGTTCGGTCTAAGCCCCAGTGGCCCAAAAGCCGTAAAATGTCCCTACAATATGGGTATCAAACGAAAGGGGAAGACCCCAGGTTTCATTTGGACCTCGATATATTTCGATAAATTTATCGATAACTGAGTTATCGGTCAATATATGATTGCCCAAAAACCTAAAAAATTCCTTACAATATGGGTATCAAACGAAAGGGGAAGACCCCAGGTTTCATTTGGACCTCGATGTATTTCGATAAATTTATCGATAACTGAGTTATCGGTCAATATATGATTGCCCAAAAACCTAAAAAATTCCTTACAATATGGGTATCAAACGAAAGGGGAAGACCCCAGGTTTCATTTGGACCTCGATATATTTCGATAAATTTATCGATAACTGAGTTATCGGTCAATATATGATTGCCCAAAAACCTAAAAAATTCCTTACAATATGGGTATCAAACGAAAGGGGAAGATCCCAGGTTTCATTTGGACCTCGATATATTTCGATAAATTTATCGATAACTGAGTTATCGGTCAATATATGATTGCCCAAAAACCTAAAAAAATTCCTTATAATATGGGTATCAAACGAAAGGGGAAGACCCCAGGTTTCATTTGGACCTCGATATACATATTTCGATAAATTTATCGATAACTGAGTTATCAGTCAATATATGATTGCCCAAAAACCTAAAAAATTCCTTACAATATGGGTATCAAACGAAAGGGGAAGACCCCAGGTTTCATTTGGACCTCGATATATTTCGATAAATTTATCGATAACTGAGTTATCGGTCAATATATGATTGCCCAAAAACCTAAAAAATTCCTTACAATATGGGTATCAAACGAAAGGGGAAGACCCCAGGTTTCATTTGGACCTCGATGTATTTCGATAAATTTATCGATAACTGAGTTATCGGTCAATATATGATTGCCCAAAAACCTAAAAAATTCCTTACAATATGGGTATCAAACGAAAGGGGAAGACCCCAGGTTTCATTTGGACCTCGATATATTTCGATAAATTTATCGATAACTGAGTTATCGGTCAATATATGATTGCCCAAAAACCTAAAAAATTCCTTACAATATGGGTATCAAACGAAAGGGGAAGATCCCAGGTTTCATTTGGACCTCGATATATTTCGATAAATTTATCGATAACTGAGTTATCGGTCAAAATGTGGTTGCCCGAAAACCTTAAAATTTCCCTACAATATGGGTATCAAACGAAAGGGGAAGACCCCAGGTGTCATTTGGACTTCGATATATTTCGATAAATTTATCGATAACTGAGTTATCGGTCGAAATGTGGTTGCCCGAAAACCTTAAAATTTCCCTACAATATGGGTATCAAACGAAAGGGGAAGACCCCAGGTTTCATTTGGACTTCGATATATTTCGACAAATTTATCGATAACTGAGTTATCGGTCAAAAAGTGGTTGCCCGAAAAGCTTAAAATTTCCCCACAATATGGGTATCAAACGAAAGGGGAAGACCCCAGGTTTCATTTGGACTTCGATATATTTCGATAAATTTATCGATAACTGAGTTATCGGTCAAAATGTGGCTGCCCGAAAACCTTGAAATTTCCCTACAATATGGGTATCAAACGAAAGGGGAAGGCCCCAGGTTTCATTTGGACTTCGATATATTTCGATAAATTCATCGATAACTGAGTTATCGGTCAAAATGTGGTTGCCCGAAAACCTTAAAATTTCCCTACAATATGGGTATCAAACTAAAGGGGAAGACCCCAGGTTTCATTTGGACTTCGATATATTTCGATAAATTTATCGATAACTCAGTTATCGGTCAAAATGTGGTTGCCCGAAAACCTCAAAATTTCCCTACAACATGGGTACCAAACGAAAGGGGAAGACCCCAGGTTTCATTTGGACTTCGATATAGATATTTCGATAAATTTATCGATAACTGAGTTATCGGTTAAAAGTAGATTGCCCAAAAACCTTACAATTTCCCTACAATATGGGTATCAAACGAAAGGTGAAGGCCTCAGGTTTCATTTGGATTTCAATATATTTCGATAACTGAGTTATTGTCAAAATGTGAGGCCAAATACCTTAAAATTTCCTAACAATATGGGTATCAAGCGAAAGTGGAAGTCCAGAGGTTTCGTTTGGACTGCTGTATTTTTCGATATATTTATCGATAATTTCATAGGACTAAAAAGTAAAAAATAAATATAGTATAAAAAAACTAAAACTCACGCTTTTAGAGAGTATTGAACTAAAAAGTTGAAAATAATTTTAAAAACGCTACCCAGTAGTATTGTGGAAAAAGCGTGGTCCGCTTTGTGCCATAATTTTCGTATATCGAGTGCTCGACGCTTTTCCCACATTAAGCTGATGGCCCTATGCCCGCTTGCTTTGCTGGCTTTGCCTCGAGAAATGTCAAAATTCTTTTGAACTCTACTGAAATGTATGAAAGTTGGCCCAGTGGTAGCTTTACTTTGCTTGCTTGAAGCACTTCAAAGCGTCGAATAGCCCAAATCTCTATTTGACAGCGCTTTACATGCTTCACTGTTTGTCTTGTTGTTGAGTTGTTTGTCTCATCCTGTATTTTTGACAGCTTTTGAAGCTTCTACTTGGCCATAGAAGCTTTCAAAAAAAAGCAAAGTAAGCCTGGGTAAGCAAGGCAAGCAAATCAAGCCTGCATTGGGTCATTAATGCTAGTTTCTTTACTACGCTTTCATTAGCTTTACTTGTACATACATTCATATGTATGTTTGTTTGTTTGTATGTAACTCTACTTCAGTCTACCCGATAGTGGCATATGACTGTCACAAAATTGCCTACAATATGGGTATCAAACTAAAGTGGAGGCCCAGAGGTTTCGTTTGCACTGCGGTATACTTCTATATATTTATCGATTACTTCATAACAGATTTAACTAAAAAGAAAAAAATAAATACAGTTTAAAGAGCGAAAACACACGCTTTTAAAGAATATTGCACTAAAAAGGCAAAAATAATTTAAATAAAAAACGAAGATTATGGAACAAAGCGGACCATGCTCTTTCCACAATACTACGGTGTAGGGTTTTTAAAATTATTTTCAACTTTTTAGTTCAATGCTCTCTAAAAGCGTGAGTTTTAGTTTTTTTAAACTATATTTATTATATCTACATATAGATTCGTAGTTGAAGAAAAATTCAAATCAACCAACATAAATCAGTTCAACAAAATACGGAAATTTCTTCAAATAAGATAGTACTTTTATGGCTAGCCTATCAATTTGCTTATAAAGTAAAATTTATTAAAATAAAATAAAATAAAATAAAATAAAATAAAATAAAATAAATTAAAATAAAATAAAATAAAACAAAATAAAATAAAACAAAATAAAAAAAAATAAAGAAAAAAAATAAAATAAAATAAAATAAAATAAAATAAAATAAAATAAAATGAAAGGAAATGAAATGAGTTGTTAAAAATAAAATAAGGTGAAATGAAATGGAAGGAAATGAAAGGAAATAAAAAAATATATAAAATTAAAAAAAATTAAAAATAAAATATTATAAAAAAAATTTAAATGAAATAAAATGAATAAATAAAATAAACGGAAGTAAAAAAATTAAAAAAAGAAAAAAAAGTTAAATAAAATAGCTTTCACTTTCGAACTTTCACTGCAACACGTGAAGTTAAATTTAAGAAGGAAAGATCGACAACACAGTATTTTTTTTAAATAAAATTAAATAAAAGGAAATATGAAATAAAATATAATATAGAAAAAAAGAAACGAATTTAAATAAAATAAAACAAAATGAAAAAAAAAAATGAAAAAAAATTAAATTAAATAAAATAAAAATATAAAAAAATAGTGCATACAGCATTTTCACCTTCCACGAGCTATAGGAAAAAAAATTATATAAAAAATAATAGAGAACAAAAATAATAGAGAAAAAAATAGAAAAAAAATAATAGAGAAAAAATAGCAGAAACTAAGGAATTAAAGAAAATGAATTAATTAAAATAATAACTTCATTTGTTTTTTTCTTCTATTTTTATTCACCTTCTTTTTCGCTCCATTTGGCCTGTTACCCTGTTTCTTAGCTTACTCCTGTTTTTGCTGTTCCTCCTATTTGCATTCCATTCTTCTCTTCTTTCCTTCACTGGTTTGTCCCTTAACCTTTCGATTCCCCTTATCATCATCATTTTCTTAAACTCCTGTTGGAGCATAGGGCCACGCCTTCTTGATAGGATCTCTATTCAAAATATTACATAGCAGTTTCCAGTAGGAGGCGTGGCTCTGCCCACTTTAGCAAAGCTTTAAACAGATTGAGTCATTGATTAGATGCGGAGTTATAATAAATGAGAGGCTCAGTGCCATCCTTGCCTAACCCTCGCAGTTTTTTATATGGAGTTATTATGCTATACTACTTAGAAATACCACAAACTATTCCCATTCTTTAAATATTGTTTTTTTTTTCGCATAATAAAGATTGTGAGGGTTAGGCATTTCTGGCCTTAGGCTGTTCAATTTTTAATTACCTATTAACTTTGTCACTAATTATTAGGAAATTACTAAATTGAGGGTTAGGCAAGGATGGCACCGAGCCACTCAAATTCAAACTTTATTTACATAGGGGCGTAGCGCAGCCCACTTTTCTTCTAGAGGGATATTGAAAAGAAATTACACTTGCACACAAATGTAATTGAAAAACTAAAACTCATCTTAAAGAGTAAAAAAAAGCTTCACTAAAATATTAAAAAGCGAGAAAGCAAATACGTATGTATGTGGTTCAAACGCAATGCAAACAACAAAGCAATTTTGGCCAAATATTTTTGCTTCAAAGCATCTAAAAATACTAACAAATCATATATGTATGTATGCAAGATACAATTTTTTGCTACGAATAACAACAAAAAAAACGAAATGAAAATAACTAAAACGATAAGAACTATTTTCCACAGTAAAAAAGGTCCTTGAGCGCGTTTGCATTGACTTCAGCTAGCGCGCTGCGTGAACTACATTCATTCGTTGCTTTTCACAGATAAATACACCAACAAAGCGCACACAAAATTTTCTCCATTCATATATTTTTGGCCGAATAGAGAACACCACGTCCTTATCGTTGTAACGGTGGCGCTCGAGAAATTTTCAACTGTAAAGATTTGATATGGCAGTTGGGGAGTTGCTTTCAACTTTGGTTTATTTATATCCATTCAGAGTTCTTTTACTATTCCCAAGTTTTGTTGCGACACAAAAATTGAACCAAAATGTAGATATTTATAGCACTTGAACTAAGTAATAGTTGGGACGTTAAGTGCAAGTAAAAAGTTGAATGATTGCAGCTCATTTGGGGGTCTACAAAGAAAGGAAATGAAAAGAATCTCGATTATAAAATTAAGTAAGAAAAAAAAAAAAAAATAAAAGCAAAATATATAAAAAAACCTACATAAAATAAAAAAATAAAATAATTAAAAATAAAATAGCACAAAATGAATTAAAATGAAATAAAATAGAATAAAGTAAAATAAAATAAAATAAAAAAAAATGAAACAAAGTAAAACAAAAAAAAATTAAAATAAAAAAATAAGATAAAAGAAAAGTAAAACAAAATAAAAAAATAAACTAAAATGAAATAAATTAACAAAAATAATATAAAATGAAATAAAGTAAAATAGATTAAAAAAATAAAATAACACAAAATAAAATAAATTTAAATAAAAGAAAAGAAAATAAACGAAAATAAAAAATGAAATAAAATAAGATAAAACAAAAAAAGTATGTTAGAAATAATAAAAAAATAAAAGAAAAAAGACAAAAAGGAATAAAAAAACCTACTAAATAAAAAAATAAAATAAAATAAAATAAAACGAATTGAAATATAATAGAACGAAATAGAATAAAATGAGACAAAATAAGATGGTATAAAATAAAATAAAAAATTATATAATATAAAATAAAGTAAAAATAATTCAAATAAAATAAAAGAGAATTTTATAACTTTAAACAAGCTATTCTTATATATTTGTCTATTTGTACATTTGTATATCCAGTACTATCTCGGCAACCCTTAGCCGATTTGGATGAAATTTGGCATAGAGACACTACGCTTTATTCTAAGTGCCCTTTTACACCAGTCAATTATTGAATTCAGGATTCGATGACTTAGTTTGTAGGCAGTGTTTAGCGCGTTCTAATAACCCTCTTGGCGATGTGTATGTGTGCATGTTTTCCTGCTTCTTTAGAATATGAGTACAAAAATATGGTTCATGTCACTCAATTGCAAATATAATTAAATGTTAATCTTTAATAAATTCCTTAAATGAGGATTAGCTCATTCTTCCGATATCTTCATTTTCCTTGCCTCGAGCACTGCTTCGTTTGTACCGCATATTCGTTACAGTTCATAGCTCCTCCCGCTCTTTATCTCATGGACACTTAAAGCTGCTCGTACAAGAATGAAGAAATGAAAGAAAATTAAAAAGAAGAAGAAATATGTATGACCTATTCAACACAAGATTTTTGTCCCACTTCTTTCCACATCTTGCTGCCGCTGGCGTTTTGCCTTGGCACTGTCACCATTCCATTATTAGCTGATTCATTCGATTTCATGGAGTTTACAGCTGCTGCTTGTGCTATGCGCCTGTTTGTCATTCGTTCACAAAAGTGACAGAGCAAAGTGTAAAGGGGTTAGAGAGAATACAGGGAACAGGATGAAAAGTTATCAGCCAGGAAAAAAAGGCAGGCAGAAGTAGGAAGTGAGCGGAAGATTGAATGGCAATCCACAATGCGAAATGGGTCGAATAATTTGTTGGGCTAGTTAAAGTTTAATATCGCCCGCTGTCATTGTTATAAATGTTGTTGCTGCTTTTTTTTTTGTTATTATAGCACTTTTGTTGTTGTTAGTATTGACAACATTGCCATCACTAAGCCAAACAGAGATATGAATATTCCTGTGTGGCACATGCCAAGCGTTGTTGTATCCTGTCAAGTATGTGATGGCGAAGCGTGGAGAGGGCATTTAACGAGTAACGTTGACGCTCTTTTGACCCCAGGGTAAAAAGTAGGTTATCTTTTGCACTCTATTAACCTAATTTTTTGACAGATGCGGTTATTAAATAAATTAAATGGAAAATATCGATCATCAATGATGGATGCGTTGAAAGCAAATGAGCTAAAGTAAATACGTGGTGCGGTTTGATTACTAAGCTGCCCGAGTGGAAAAGCATGGACTAAGTTAGTGAAAGAGTGCCATATTTGAGATGTTTTGGCCTGGTTGGATGTTGTACCTTTCCGTATTTATATGTATGTATGTATGTATGTATGTTTGTAGGTCCTTACGGAGACCTGCAATATCAAAGCCAGGGATGCGAAGCGGCTTTGAACCGACCCGTTTTATGAACCGAACCACAGCTGTTTTTCAGTCTTTGAACATTTCTTTTTAATGTAAGAACCGACCAGAAAACAACTCAAAGGGTTCGGTTTGGTTTGGTTCAAAATTTAACTTTCTGGTCCTCTAATGCTTGCTCTCTCATCCTTAGAATATTAAGATTCTAGTCGATACTATTATTCATCATATCGATTGCTCGTTTAGCCATCAGTTTAAGTTTCTCTATAACTTTTTTTTTTTCGCTATCCATTTTTATTTCCTTCCCCCTCGTGCGTGTCCTTTCTTATTTTCAATGCCCCTTTCACTTCATCCCAAGATTACCACTCTATTACTTGCCTGGATATGAAAAACTGTACTTTCTCTCCCCGTCTGTTGTTGTTGTTGTTGTTGTTTTTAACATTGTATTGCCCTGTCTAGAGTGTATGATCATTCCGAAGATCTTCATCAAGCTCTTCTAACGGGAGTCCAAGGAAACGCACAGTTTTAACAGGGTTGGACCAGAGGGACAGAGGGGTTAGAAGAGTAGATTCAATTGGACAATTGAAGAGATGAGGGTATCATGGGGGGTCCTACCACATGCAGGGCATGTGTTTGAAATTGTATCATTCAGTCTGGACAAGTAAGAGTTTAACCTCACACTGTATCCAGACCTAAGCTGTGCCATGGTGACTCTTGTCTCCCTTGGTAAGGTGCGTTCTTCTTCAGCCATATCGGGTGGAAGACTGTTTAGAACGGGGTTCACAGGTAGAGATCTGACAAAAGTGTCAACCGACACGGTGTGGATGTCGGTTATAGCCCGCTTATGATTCGGCAGATCAAACGGCAAGGTAATATGATCGGATCTGGTCATTCTCGACAGTCTGTGTCCAAAAGATGACGGTTTGGATGTGCTGGCTTGTGGAAGTTCAGAAGGAATTGCCTGCTAAGCATTTCCGCGTTCTCTTTTACATTGAGCAGTTTTGCCTATTGATGGAGGTGAGACTTGGGAGACATGAGGAGACATCCCGTAGCAGTTCTGATAGCGGTATTTTGGCAGACTTGTAACTTCGTCCAGTTGGTGTTATGCAGATTAGGCGACCATATGGGTGCGGCATAGTCAAAGACTGGTCGGCCAATGGCCTTATATGTAGTCAGCAAAGTTTCCTTGTCTTTTCCCCAAGTACTGCCGGCAAGTGTCTTGAGTATCTTGTTGCGACCTCGTACCTTTGAGACCATTTCAGACACATGACCAGCAAATGAGAGAGTATTATCCAGTGTCACCCCCCAGTAACTTTGGGTGGCTGACAGTTGGTAGCTTAGTGCCATCAACGTAAAGTGCGTCCATGTCGTAAAGAGTGGAGCCGTAGATTTAGTCGGTGATATCGTCAGAGGCAACTGTTGATTTTCGCACAGAGTTCATCAGTATAGGGCCCTTCCCCGTCGACAATATTGTACAGTCGTCGGCATATGAAACGATGGTGACGCCCTCTGGCGGTGGGGGCATCTTCGATAGATAGAGGTTAAACAGTGTCGGGGATAGGACACTAGCGTTTCTAAAGTTTACCGACGCCTGCCGTCTGTTCAGATAATTAGCGGTTTATCTCTTTACCCATCAGGGAATCGTGTTTCAAGCAGATCTTGTATGAGTGTGGCGGGATTGACTGTCAAAAGCTTTTGACAAGTCTAGTGCCACTAACACAGTCCTGTGATTTGGTTGGGGTTGATTTAGACCACTATTTATCTGCGTTGCAATGGCATTGAGTGCGGTGGTGGTGCTATGTAGCTTACGGAAGCCATGTTGATGACTAGCCAGTCTGTCTGAGTCCATCTTCTCCTTTTCTTTTTTCCTTCTTCTGCCCAATGTCTCGTTGGTATGCTTTTGCTTTTCCTTTCACCTTACCGTCTCCCTAGACATCCAACTGTATTTCTACAATCCCTAAATCTACCTTTACCAGGGCTTGCATTTCGTCTTGTTTCTGCCCTAACCACGTATCTACAAAAGAGAAATATTTCAGGAAACGAAGAAAAAAACTCAGATTCTTCAGTTTAGCATACTAGAACTGTAGATACGAGGTAACTGATCGCACCAAAAAACTATGAAGGTTTGTTTATTTTACCAAGCTGATTTTATTTTCGGGTTTCTCGATGTCATTTTCACATAAAACTTCCCAAAACTTAAACAGAAACGGGACGATTTCTTTAATTATCTTTACCTTGAAATACACCTCGGGCTTTTAGCTCTACCTTGACCTTTACCTTTACCTCTACCTCTGCATCAACCTCTTTTAAGGCTGTATCCTTCAAAGAATATTAGGGTTGTAAAAAAATACGCTAAAGTAAAAGCCACCATGACTTAAAAATACATTCCAGGCATAGCCTACATTTTGTTGTTTATCTCTTAAACTATTTTAGAATATCCTGCCAAAGTCTGTGCAACCCCCAATTTCGAAAAATGTGTCAGTTAGGGCTTTGTTAATTAAGGTGACGATGTATGTGTAGCATTTTTATTTTCCGTCGTTGCACTTATGCTGCTTGAGAACTGTGCCAACAAGCAGACAGGTCAGCATACTCGCTAGGTAACAACAAACGCGGCATAGACATTAATATAATGTAGAATACTGCGTTTATTCAAAAGAAGCTTACAGCTAACTCGTGCTGACGCCAGAGTGAAAGCGAAAAGTGATGGAACTTATCCGCCAAATTCATAAATAATAATATTGTCGACTGTCTGGACTGGAAGACGCCTTTTTAGCAAAGAAAAATAGCGAGACCGAATGGCGTGAGCGTGAGGGAGATGCTAATAGCTAAAAATTCGATTTGAAGATTCAATGGATGACAGTAGGTATTAAGATCGGCACAATAATGTCGACCTTTTAAACAACGAAAAGAGCGAACTTGAGTGATCGAGGGAACACGTCCTGGAATTGGGAAATACTTCTTTGAGACATTCGAAACCAAACGATATCATTTTCCTTAATAAACGCGTCGTAACTTCAGCTTATCTGGGTTGGATAAAGAAGCCAAGAAGTAAGACGATGACAAGACGATCCAAAAAAGGCAACCTAGAAGGATATTTTTTTGTTTTGGTAATAAGCAAGGACTGAAACCGAAACCGAAACCGTAACTGTAACCGTTATTTTTATCAGAAAGAGAACGAAACCGAAACCGTTTCAAAAGCCGGAACCGGTTCCAAACGGTTTTAATTTTTTTAATGTCTTCTTTTTGTGAACACATATTTTATTTTACCAAAGGCTACTCTGAATAATTTTCATGGAAGATGGTTTAGCAACTTTACAAAAGACACGTTCTGATCTTAATATCAAAATTATGAAAGCAGAAATTGAGTTATAGTCGAATAAAGCCATCGAAAAAAATTTACAAGATCCGAAAAAAAAGTGTTCAGTGTTCCATTCTATCATTTTTCTAATAGAAAAAGTAGAGTTAATTTTTTAAATTTATTTTGCAGAAATTTGTTCTATAAATAGCGGGAGTAATATTTATTCCTATATTGAAGAAAATCCATCATGACCAGCCAAAATAAAGTTATAAAAATTCAGACTTATTGTGCATTTAGGTACATATTTGAGTTTTATTTTATTTGGAAACCGATACCGGAACGAAACCGTAACCGAAAAAATGTTGGAGAACGAAACTGGAACCGAAACCGAAACCCGTTACAAAACCGATACCGGAATTTTATTTTAATCGGTTCCATACCTTTGTAATAAGAGTATGTACATTAGGGTGATTCAAAAAATGTCGACTTGGTCTTACCTTTTAAGGCTCTAATTATTTTGATAATCGCACATGGCTTACCATTTTGGAAGCTTTGAAGCTTCAACTTTAAGAGTATGTAAAAAGTTTAAAAAATTTAAAGAAAATTCAATTTGAAAAAAAAAAATGCCATTTTCCCCCGTACAAAATGCATGGTAAAGGCCGAAAAAAATAGCCACGCCTAAGGGTTAAGTTAGAGCGCTAAAATTTTGGAAGGCTTATTTTATCATCAATACCTCAAGTTTCAGGGGATAAGACCGAAAAAAACCAAATTTTTTTATTTGAATCATCCTAATGAACATACTTTTTAAAAACGCTTCCGAAATTGAATAGCTCAAGTATTCTAATAAAAACGACCTTAAGTGACAGAAAAAGAAGAAGAAAGATAAATACATCAAATAAACTTAGTTTCGCATTTAATTTACATGACTAAGCTTTTGAATAATGTTAACTTTTAAAAATTATAGCTTAAATAAATTCAAACCCCTTAAGCAAATATTCTACGATGCACATGAAGTACTCATATGTATACTGATGCAAAATGATGAATTATGAAGAAAAATTACATTAGACTGATATAAAAAATGTGTAGTTTGAATATGAGCATTTCCCAGCGTTGCGGATGTTACGTTTGAACGACTTTTTTGAATTTTGAGTAAGAAATATCGTGAAAACTGGAACCGATATGTTATATACAAAAACACTTCCAGGAGAAATAAAATATGAATGTAATGAGTTCTTAAAAAGCAACACAAAAATAAGATAAGAAAAGCCGATTGTAAGTAATCGTTACATATATCTGTTGCGGACGTTGCGTACTTTTTTTACATATAGAAAACCAAATTTTTTTCCATAAAAACTATCAGCTAGGTGGCGCTGTTATCGCGATACTTACAAAATCATCGTTTATGAACCTATTCGGATGATATTCAAAACATGTATTACCTACAGGAAAAATAGTTATCTACACAAGAAAGTCTTGCCACTAGGTGGCGGTGGGTTCGATCGACATCTTTCGCAGTCTTCGTTCATGTGTTCAACGAAAAATATTTCATTTGCATTTCGAATTTAGTAGAAACGAACAAAAATTAGCGAAAGTTGTTCTAAAAATTGCACAATTTTCGAGCGAGCACGACTCCCCTTGCTAGTTCTACTATCTGCAACATAAAAACATTTTGTATACATTTTCAACTGAAATAGGGCGTTTTTCAATCAAATTTTAAAACAGAGCGTTATTGAGAAAATTCTGAGAAATATTGAAAAAGGGCGAACTTCAACTCAGCAATCAATATATAGACATTATTTCCCCATTCTAAAACATAATTGACGTATTCTCTCTAAATTTTGTTCCGTCTCTCCTTACTCCTGTTACGAAATTTATATTTTCTCTAGAGAAAAGAATTGAAGGAATTTTTTTCGAGGGAATATAGATAGGCGAGGGAAAAAATTTCCGCCAGAATATTCAGAATTGACCTGCATATTTTTTTTTGGCCTGTCTAATGTATTTGAAAGTATAAAAAATAAACGTGCGCCCCCAAAAAATGCTTTCAGCATAAACATCGTTTTCCACATTTAAAAATCTCTAATGTTATCTGGGGTTACGCTACTGCCACTGCATAAACAACACCACATCCATATTCAAAAAACGACACCGCTGAGTTACTCACTTCACTCTGACGTCCTAAGCACCAGCACTAACCACCTCCGACCAACAACAAACAACAGCTTTTGTATCTTTGATATCTAAGCACAGCTTGCGACGATGGCTATAACGAGAACGACGACGATGAGCGATGCGCGATTGCACTGGCGAATGCTTGGCGGATGCAAATGTGGCCAACATACTGTGGATGCAGATGCGGATGGTGCAATAGCAGTTCGTGGTTGGCTTAGTTAATAGCATATTTCCTGATACTTCAAAGTGTGCACAGAAAATAAAAGAAACAAATCAAATAGAATGTGCTTTGTTGTTGTACTTGTACATAGCCTTTGGTGAATATGCAGTACATACTTTCAATATAGTTTTTAAACTTAATTTCGCTTGAACACCTTCACCAAGCTCAAGTGCAACCAAAGCAAAGCAACACTGAAATAAAAAGGGTGAAAGTGCACATTGAAAGTAACATATCAAAACCACTTTCAAAGTGATTATGGTAATACTGTAAATATTACAGTATTTACTGTAAAATTGGCTGTAAAAACATGTGATTTTTGAAAAATATCAATTAATGATATCAGTCCACTTTCAAATTTACAGTAACTCATGTCAATCTGATAGTATATTCGAAGAATGATAGGGGGTCACTTTCAAAATTGATATTACCCACTGTTGGACGAAAAATTGCAGGGTTTACTGTTAATTTGACGGCCTTTTCTTGTAGATTTTTTTTCAGTGAAACAGGACAGTTTGAGCAGTTTGTGGTCTCTAATAGTACATTTATACTGCACCAAATTTGGCGAATTTGAATGAGTCATTTCGAACCTGTTTACACTGGCAAATTTGCATTTGGCTTCACCTTCCCTGCAAGAATCTTCTACCAGAACACAAAGCCACCGAAAGAAAATGTACAACCATGATGTTTTAAACACCTGTAGAGTAATAATAAATGAAGAGTCAAGAAGGCTTCTGTCTTTTCTTGGTAGAGTTGGTAAATTTTCTTAAAAAACTAGTTGAAATTGTTATTTACAGCTGTTCATAACGCAAAAGTTATCACACGTTAATTACCCATTAAGGTTCTTGCTGGGCAATTCTAAATGTGGAACACCCGCAGGGTTGCTATTTGGATGAACTGTGGATTGTATTGTTCGGCGAATGAGGCCAAATGTAATGGAATTCCAAATTTGGAAAATGAGATTTGTATAGAAAAAAGCGCCAAATTTACCCAATTTGGTGCGGTGTAAATGTACTTTAAATGAAAGCGCGAGTTGGGATGCAAAGTGGTGCATTTATGTGGGTGACAGTGCAATACTTTTCTACTTTCTATTGCGGTTATATAGGGAACTCTATGTATGTATTTGCGTGGATGTGATGTTGCATTTAAAGCACCTTACCAAATGGGGCATCCGAGTGTTAAATACGCTCGAGTTAATTATAAAATTCTTGTCTAATTCATACAAATGGGAATGAGTACCTACTCTCATATTTATAGTACCCTTGCTTTCCATGAAGAGTTTTTAGCGCCCTTTTGATACGCTTTTGATATTGAAGGAGCCCAGTTTTGTTAAGGAGTCAAGGGGACTCTGATTATATGCATTGACCAGCTCTTGTTCGACAGAACAGTCGTTTACAGAAAAGGGTCCACAATGGTACTTCTTAAGGCGAAGTTCTGTCCCCGCTACTGAAGGTTGCGATCGTAAAGGAAAGTTCGTTTAATTTTTTTGAGCGAATTCGCCACACTAAAACTCTACATTTTTTATACCCAGCTGTACTAGTATAAATGAAAATTCGACTGGGTAGTATAGGTACCTGAAATTCGTGTGGACATTTTCATTAGGACTCATGTAATAATCATAAGCAGAGATGGCTGAGTGCAAACATGTTCGAAATACATACGTTTCCCGTCAGGCGTTAATTCGATACTACTGTTCAGCTGCCAAAACCTACCTGTATTGCTGCTCCCATAAAGTACACTCTCAGAATTTGTTATAAATAATCTTCTATCTTTGCACTTTACATAGTTTGAAGGATTCTTAAACACTTTTCACATTTTATCTATTTTTTCCCTCCATTTTCACAAGGCAAATCGTCAACACTTTCCCTTCTCCCTAAAAATGCTGGCATTATAGGAAATGATTTGATGTGTTTGCGATTTACTACTTGAACTTCCTATTACTTTTACATATCAGTATTTATGTATGTATGTATGTGTTGTGCAATACAAGTTGTGTGTGTGCTTTCAATCTTAAGTTGGTTAATTTACAAGTTAAGCTATTTATCCACAGGAAAATGTAAAAATTAGGTGAATGTGTTTGCTGTTATGTAAATTCATTAATAGTAGGTAACGATGCTTGACATGCTTTCGCCATGCCTACATACATATTTATACCATTGTAAATATTTATATACATACATGAACGTATTGACATACAAACACTTAGCAAACTGCACATAGTGCAAATACTTAAACCAGCGCTTGACAGGTGCTCCCCAGGTAAATGCTCTCAAAAAGAAATTCTCCACTTTGACGCTGTCTTTTTTGCTCTTTCGGGGTATTTTTTTGTTACATGCTTAAGTATTATCAACTCCAATGGTGCAAATAAAGTAGCATACAAAACAAAAAAAAAAAAAATAAAAAGAATAAAAATAAAACAAAATAAAATCAAACAGTATGCAAAAAAAATATAAATAAATAATAGGAAATGAGATAAAATAAAATAAAAAAATAAAAAAAAAAATAAAATAAAATAAAATAAAATGAAATACAATATAATGAAAATGTGTTTTTTGAGAAAAATTTACCTACGCGCTGCAGGAATCAGACAAGCCGACATATGTTTCGATGATACTGGAGTTACATCTCTTCAAGGACTTTTCTTCCCGGCATTGTGAGAGTCGAACTCACAACACTGTAGTGACTTGTATGCAAGAAGGTCTAACACCTTAGGCCACTACCCAGCTTGAAGGCAAACCCTTCTCAGTGTCCATTTATGCATATATTTATACTTCCATATAGAACATTTTCTGTAATTTCAATGCTAACTTATATGAAAGATTTGCGAATTTTAGGACTTGGTGTGAAACCTATGAAAGAATTTTCTATGCTTAATTAAGCACGAATATTTTTCCATTTATAACATTTAAACTCTTTGTTGCTTTTGACTTGTAGTCTATTGCTGTAAATACCGACGGTATTTATAAGCAATTTTCGGGATTTTATGAAAATGTGTTTTTTGAGAAAAATTTACCTATGCGCTGCAGGAACCAGACAAGCCGACATATGTTTCGATGATATGGAAGGAAGGAAATAGCTTCAAAAAGCGCGCCATATACAAAATTTACTTGCTTCCTGTTATCACCTTGGATCATAGGGTGTACAAGAAGTCTATAAAGTAAGAAAAACACATGGCAAATATTAGAAAGAATATAAATGCAAGATTGCATGCAGGGCACATGGCTCAAAGCGTTAAGACAACGCAATGCCAATGCAGTCTGGTAGGTTCGATGCCAGCCAGACCGGATAAAACACTACGTCTAAATGCTTGGTCGCATGGAAACTAGTCAGTGAATTACCACTCCGCTGTATAAAATTTTGCATTAAATTCTTTCTAATACCTATAATTACAAAATAAACGTATAAATATATACATTGGATTCAATCCACAAATAAAACTTCATAAAAATAAATAAAATAAAATATAAAAAAATAAAATAACATAAAATGCAATCAAAAACGTATGGCGGGGATATACCAACAGGTTATCAGATAATCTCCAACGAGATTTTTGTGCCGAGCCTCTCTTCCAAATTGTTGTGTGCTGCTTTTCAAATTTTTCCTACAAATTAAAAATACCTCTGCAGGGAACTTAGGCACTAGTGACACAAATTTCTGGTTCAGAACTAGATATAAAGTGGCTAATAAGAACTAGTACGTTAGTGATTACATTTTCACTAGTTTCCTGCAGGGAACTCAGGCACTAGTGAACAAATTTTAGGTTCAGAACTAGACATAAAGTGGCCAATAAGAACTACTCCGTTAGTGTTTACATTTTCACTAGTTCGAAACCAGTGTTTGAGGAGTCATTAAAAGGCATTTGGATTCGTATTTGAATTAAAGTTTTTGTATTTAATTTATATTCAGAACTATAGAAATAGTACCAATAAACGAACTAGATCAAAACTGTCGAATTTTGTACTAGTTCCAGCCTAGGACATCGCCATGTTAAATTCGCCAGTTGATTTCATGTAAAAAAGATAGTTCGCGAACTAGTACTGGTTCGGAACGCACTAGAAGCGAACTAGTTCTGAACTAGAGATTTTTCCTACAGGGACACTCGGAGAGTTCGCCAAACTGCTGACGAGGGGCGACCCCGTTTAGAAAATGCTTTTTCTAAATAATTTTTGATGTTGGTTTGACCGGGAGTCGATACCAGGTCACTTGGTGTAGTAGGCCCAGCAGGGGGGGGGGTGAAATACCCCAACTGAATGTGAAATAACACAAAATCTAGCAAAATTTTGAAGTTTGGTTTATTACCACTCGGAAAGAAGTCAAATTTTGTCTTATTGCTCAAATATAGTGTTTCATTTCAGACAGGATCGCAAGGGGCTCATATCAAACCTGCTTAAGTCGTTGGGGCCAAGGCGCGCACGACCTCCTGCGATCGGTCGCCGCGATCCGGCACATGCCCCGCGCCGCGGCGCGCAGCTCCCTGTCGTCTCCCCCCCCCCCCCCCCCCGGAGCATTTTTATTTAACATCTTTTGTCCCTTTTAACTTCAAACGCAATACTTGACATTTTTTGTTAACAATCTATATTGTGAAAATCTATATTTAATATAAATTTGATTTAACAAAAATTTTGAAAAAATTTATAAACACAACAATAATTCACGAAATAAGCATAGTTATGTAAAGTTTAGTAAAATATAGAGAAGGCATCATTAAAAACTGCTCGGCAAATCGGACAAATTATTTCTGTATTTCCTTCCTCAGCATTCTTTTTGATTTGCTGAAAACAGTCATTGCAAACTTTAAAATGTTTGCATGGAACAAACAAAAGTTGCCGTTCTTGTTCGCAGCATATAATACAAAGGATATAATTGTGTTGAGGTTCGTCTACACTCTCTTCTCTTAACTCTACCTTTATCTACTTTTTGTATAACACTTGTTTTAATACATAATGGCCAGTTGAGAGTAACAAAGAATGTATCTACAATGTATGTATGTATGCTTATGTATATATTACTGGATTTATGTTGCAGCGGTAAATCTACATATTTATACCACAAATGTGCAGTGTCAGCGATGCGTTCATGTCCACTTTTTTGCCTTATTGCTCAAACGTGGGGAAAAAAATGTGACTTATTTCTCAAAGTGATGCAATAACACAAATTTGGTTTATTGCTGTTTGGGGTATTTCAAACAAAAGAATAAAGATTAAATAAATAAAATGAAGTATAAAAAAGATCTTTTAAAGACAGGATCATCCTTAGAGTGTATTTCTGGCACGAAAAGCCTCTCAGAGAAAGGAAAGACCCTTCACACTCCGTTTATCGCTAGCTTTGCTGAGAGACGGTCGGCCAGTTTAAAAGTTAAAGCGCCAATTAACAAACCAATTATAGCTGTTCCTTTTTACTTCTTTGTGTAACCATTCACTTTCACACATCAAATAAATTTCACAGACCTCATTCCTCTTTCTTCTTTGCCACAAACTACAACTACAAGCAACTATTTGCACATTCTTCAACAATGAACCGAACGACCTACAAGCGAAAATAGTAACAAAGCGATAGCCACGGCTGCGCTAATAATAAATTCCATGACGGTGAGCATAAAGGGATAAAGTCAAGCAATTAATGTACAAACGGAATGCTGGATTAAACGCCAACCAATTAAACAATCACACAGAAATAAAACTATTAGGTCAAGATTAGACCCACTGACAACTACAAATATACAAATGTTTATGTATATTTGTACGCTACCGCAAGTATTCGCGTGAGTGCGTATTGCGAATACAAATACGAATTTACATACGCACACATACATACTTATATACAAACATATGTAAGCCTTCGTGTGTACTTGAGTCACACTTTGACTGAAACTTGGGAAAATTGCATGGCCGGCGACTTAACTGACACCACCCCCCATCACATTTCAATACATAATTTTCTCTTACGTCACACGTTACGTTAACCACGTCCCACTACACGCCGCCATTGCTATGCTCAGTGACAGCTGACACTTTTGATTAAACATCTCACCCACATTCCAGTAGGTTATATTTCTCTTTTTTGTTCATTATTGAATTCACTGTTACAGTTATGTTGTTTTATTGTTGTTGTAGCTTTTGGTTGCTGTGTTTAAGGTTGAAGTGCTCTCGGCACGGTCACCAAACGATAGCAAAGAGAGTGAGTTATGTTGAAGAAAACAAAGGGAAGTGTTGGCACATTTGTAAGAGTTAAAGGGACGCGTTATCAGCATTGCAGTGTTTCTAGCATGATGTAAAACTCGAAAGAGTTACAAGATTTATTTCTTTATATATTAAAATATAAAATTAAAAGTTCTTATTAAAAAATTGAGTGCGCTATTATCAAAATAAAATACGTAAAAAAAAATAAAATAAAATGGAATAAAAGTGATATTAAATTAAAATAAAATAAAAATTAAATAAAATAAAAAAGAAGAAAATAAAATAAAACAAAATAAAATCTCGACATACTCGTATATGTAAGTATAGTAAAATTGTAGCATATCGATGTACATATGTACATTGCAGACATTCAAAAAGAATGTATGGGGTCAATCGCGGCGGCCACCGTGGTGTGTCGGTTAAGTGCTCGGCCTACTACACCAAATGGTGTCATATCAATGCTCGGCAAAACCCAACATAAAAAATTATTTAGAAAAAGAATTTTTCTAAACGGTGGTCGCCCCTCGGCAATAGTTTGGCAAACTCGCCGGGTGTATTTCTGCCATAAGAAGCTTCTAAGAAAAAACTTATTAACTTTGCAAGTGCCGTTCGGAGTCAGCAAAAAACTGTAGGTCCCGCCAACTTGTAGGAAAAAAAATCAAAGCAGCATACTACAAGTTGGAAGAGAAGCTCGGCAAAAATCTCGTTAGAGTTTATGATAACCTGTTGGTATATCGCCGCCATTAGTTAGTTAGTTATATGGTCGCTATAAGTTTTTTAAATTTTATTTATTTTATTCTGATTTATTTAATTCTATATCACTTTATTTTGTTTTACTTTATTCTTTTTACTTTATTCTTTATTTTATTTTGGTTTATTTTATTCTATTATTTTATGTTATTTTTTTTTTTTTTAATTTTGTATTTTGTTTTATCTTTTTTATTTATTTTTCAATCTGTTATATAGCTGTGTATTTTATACTCTTATCGCCTTATGACTGGTATTTAAATCTTAACAGGATTTTATTCTAATCTCTCTTTTCCCGCTCTTTCAGTGTTAAAAAGTAAAAATGTACTTTTTAATGCTGTATCTCATAATCGTTTCATACTCTTAAAAACAACAATATGGGAAAGCTCGTTCTCCTTTAGCCTTTGCTCTCCTCTCTTTTTTTTAGATATTTAACATACTCGTTGGATTCACGCTTTTTTTAAACTATTAACCTTACTCGTTACGATATTTATTAGTTACTATCTCTTAAGTATAAACGATTTAATTGCTAGTCACTAGTTATTCGATACTTTAATCACACTCAAATAATTTGTTCTCGCTCCTGAAACACGCTACCCTAATTTTACTCGTTGGAAGAAAATGTTACGTATACGCTCTGTCGCTCGCTTTTGACCAACTTTTACGTTCCCAATTGTGAAACAATGGCAGCAACTAGTGGCCAGAGGTGACTCTCTCTTGTTCCTATAGTACTCGTGTCCGAAGCGTACATAACATAACTGTATAACATTATACTCATTATATTTATGAATGTGGGTTCCTATGTATGTATGTACGAGTTTACGTTGAAATTTCTTTTCGTTTTCTCGTTTAAACATAACGACGTAAACTTCGGAGCTCTGACGTTGTTATTCGTTTGTATGTTTGTTGGTATATTTCGTTGTTGTATTTGTATGTTTGTATGGATACACATTTGAGGCTGTGCGTGAAAATTTTCGTCATCATCTCGCGAGTGTTTGGCTAGGCAAGTGGACGTCGAAATTTGTTTATCGCTTGGCATTTCCGCGATTTTTTTAAACTTTTTGTTAAAGGAAAAAAAGAAAAGTATTAGGAAACCGTGATATTTTCTGTGTAGTATATAGTTTTATATAAAATATATATGTATTACATATAATAAGAAAACATACAAATTTGTGTATTGTAATAACTTTTATATCACATTTGATAACAAAAATTACAGGTAAAAGCGTGAACTAAAGTCGATTAATTAAAGTATAAATTTAATTTTAATAGAAAATTGCAAAAATTCAAAGTATAAAAAAAGTTTTAAGAGTTTTTTCAAGTTTAATGCAAAAACTTCATGTGTGTATCTCTGGTGTATTCGTGTTTGCAGCATTTACAAGATTTTCAAAGGCTAAAGCTGGACATTTGCCGAGCTTTAATTCTTCCTTTTAATTTTTTTCTATTTTTTTCTCGTTTTTTTTTTCTTTCTATAAAGTAATGACGATGCTGCTGATGACACACACACACACATATGTATTCCATCACTCCTTCACAACTTCATGCATGAATGTAGGCGTTGATTAAGTGAAAAGTGTTGGCTTGTGTGTGTGTGCCTCGATAAACGATTGTGTCTGTGCAGCATCAGCAGCCT
Source organism: Campiglossa producta (assembly GCA_964058755.1). NCBI lineage: Eukaryota > Metazoa > Arthropoda > Insecta > Diptera > Tephritidae > Campiglossa > Campiglossa producta. The sequence continues at coordinate 150,876,168 of CAXKVI010000001.1, forward strand.
CCCATCTCAATGAGTATGCACAATGTTACTGTATGTATGTAGTATGTATGCAACAAAGTAGTGCATTCGTAAAAAATGCTAAAGCGACCAAGTGTTCGGTGCACCAAATGCAATAAAAAACGTACACATAGAAATGTCAAGCTCTTTACTTCAATTCATCTTCATTCACCTTCATCGTAACTTGATTTTCTAACACCAAACTCTGATTTATCAAATATTAGTGCATCTACTTGAGAGTGTGAATGTGTGTGCGTTACATTGTATTTAACATGCTTAAATAGCAGTCGTTGGTGTGATGTAAGAGGGTTTTGTTCAACTGCATACTCGAGTCAGTGTAATTGCATGTTGTAGAGCTTTTTTCATAGATCTCAACGCTTTGGCAGGAGTCTATTTTTGACACGAGTATCTAACGATATGGTTATACGTACATACATATCTATAAATAAGTGCATACAAATGTATGTGTGTATGTTTCTATGTCTTTATGGTACGACTATGGTGGGAGTTCGTGATTCATTCTTTATTGCAACATTGCAACCGAAATGGATAAATTGTTTAAACGTGTGAGTTAAAATTTTTTTTTTGATGACGAGTTCTTAAGTTAATGCGTCACCACTTTTTTTTTTAATTTTTGTGTACCGCCCTTGCGAAGTTTTTACTTGGCTAGCCTTAAAATTCTTATTATTAATACTTCGAGCACTGCAATAGCAAACAGGTGTCACACTTGGCAACTTTTCAGTGAACTTTTTCTTAGTAAGCTTTGTGACTAAAAAGTTTTAATGATCTAATTATACTGTGCAACAAGACAATTTATAAGGACTTTTGACCTATAGGTCTGGGTTTTTAGCTTTCCGTTGATCCACGATTTCGTATGTTTGTATAGAAATGCTCTTAACATATGACAGTTATCATCAGTTTCCTATATCTACATGCAGGGTTACCAGCTTTATGTACAGATAAAAGTGAAACCAGACCCACTGGCCAAAACTCCTTAAGAGATTTGTTTATCATATTTTTCCCAGCAATTTTTTTTTAATTGCTTTGTGAAAAGCGATTATAGCGGAAAAACTATAGCATTTATGAGAAAAACTGTTAAGACACTTTTCATGGAGAATCATCTCACCAAAAAACTGTTGAAGACAATTATGGACACATTACCGAAATAGGTCAAAAGAAACAAAAAAAAGCTCCTAAATGGCTACTCTGAAATTTTTGATTTTTTTTATCCTATTTTGCCCACTACTAGGAGAGTTAGATAAGCCAAAAAAGCCTATGGTCCAACTCCACTTCCGTATTCAGTCTCTCTCGCCTAGACTACTCATCTCTTCAAATAATAAAATTTTAACAGGCCGATGTCTGTACATTGCAGTTATTAAAAAAAATTGATATTGATTGAATTGGTCAATCATTATCTAATCTAAATCAACCATGTTTCGAATTTTTGTCTGTTTGTGGTCGTACCATTAACTTTCACCATTGTATTAGTAGACCATCTTCATCATTTATTGGCGCTTAACCGCCTAAGCGATTTTGGCCGTTGCCTATCAAAGCACGCCAGTCATTCCTTTTTAGCGATAACTGACGCCAATTGGAAACCCCAAGGGAGTTCAAATCATCCTACACCTGTTGTTTCCATCTCAGTCGAGACCTCCCCCTTCCTCTGCTGCCGAATTCAGGTGACGATAGGAAAAACTTATTTGCTGGAGCTTCTTTGTCTATTCGCATAACATGACCTAGCCAGCGGAGCCTTTGGCCTTTAATTCGCTGGACTATGGTCAGGTCTGCGTAAAGCTCGTACAGCTCATCGTTAAATTTCCTTCGATACTCGCCGTTGGCATCACGGTAAGGACCATAAATCTTCCGGAGAACTTCTCTCAAATACTCCAAGGGCCATCTCATCTTCTCTTGACATTGTCCATGAATCTGAGCCATACATCAGGACAGGTATGATGACTTATAGAGCGTGAACTTTGTTTTTCGAGAGAGGGCTTTACTTCTCAATTGCCCACTCAGTCCAAAGTAGCACTTGTTGGCAAGAGTGATTTTCCGTTGGATTTCTAGACCGAAAATAATGTGTTAATACTGGTTCCCAAATAGACGAAGTCCCTCACAGCTTCAAATTTGTAACTATCAACAGTGACATGGCTGCCAAGGCGCAGGTGCGCCCATTCTTTCTTTGATGACAGCAAATACTTCGTCTTGTCCTCGTTGACCGCAAGACCCACTTTTTCGCTTCCTTATCCAGTCTAAGGAAGGCAGTGCTCACGGCGCGGTTGTTAAGGCCAATGATATCAATGTCATCGGCATACGCCAGCAATTGCACGCTCTTGTAATAGATTGTACCGTTGCGGTTTAGCTCTGCTGCTCGAATTATCTTCTCCAGCATCAGGTTGAAGAAATCGCACGAAAGGGAGTCGCCCAGTCTGAAGCCTCGTTTGGCTTCAAATGGCTCAGAGAGGTCCTTCCCGATTCTGACGGAGCTGTTGGTCAACGTCATTTGGCAAAGCCGTATAAGCTTGGCAGGGAAGTCAAATTCAGACATGGCGGCATACAGGCAACCCCTTTTTGCGCAGTCAAAAGCAGCTTTGAAATCGACGAAGAGATGGTTTGTCTCGATTCTTTTATCATGGGTCTTCTCCAGGATTTGGCATATGGTGAAAATCTGGGCGATGGTAGACTTACCAGGTCTAGAGCCACACTGATAAGGTCCAATCAGTTTGTCTACGATGGGCTTCAGTCTTTTACACAATACGCTAGAAAGAACCTTATATGCGATATTAAGAAGACTGATTCCGCGGTAGTTGGAGCGGTTAGCGGGATCGCCTTTCTTGAGGATTGGGCAGAGCACACTTAAATTCCAATCCGGAGGCATGCACTCATCTGACCAGACTCTGCATAAGAGCTTATGCATGCTTTTAACCAGCTCTTCGCCTCCGTGTTTGAACAGCTCGTACGCCCTTTCCAGGCGATTTGTTGTTCTTGAGCCTGGATATAGCTATCCTCACTTCATTATAGTCAGGTGGTGGGACGACTTTTCCATCGTCATGGATTGAGGTATCGGGTTCGACGTCTCCCTCGTAGTTTAGCAGTGAGGAGAAGTGCTCCCTCCATAATTTAAGTACACCCTTACAGGAACTTGCCCCGGATCTTTTCATAGAATTTTCGGGCATCATTCCTGTCAGCCAGCATCTCAAGCTCCTCACACTGACGCCTTTCGGCCTCACTCTTCTGTTTTCTGAAAGGGCGTCTCTCTTCCTTCTTTGCCTCACGATAGCGTTGCCATACACTGCGGGTTGCGTCCGTTCGCAACGTCTCCTAGTAGGCAGCGTCCTTCTTTTTCGAGGCAGCTTTGCATTCCTCATCGTACCAGATGTTCTTGCGGGTTCGCTGAAACCTTATAGTGGCCTCAGCGGCGGTACGCAGTGAGTGAGGGATATGCTTCCATTGCTCGGTTAGTAGACGTTCAGCTTAAAATGCAAGATATCCCTCACGCCAAAAAAAGCTCAAAATCTACACTTTTTGGCGTAAAACTAACTCTAATTTTGGTGTCAACGATCTATTTATACACTAAAATGGTGTAAAGTGAAAAAGTGTGGTTAAATTCCTTAAAAGCGGTTTGTCGGGATTGTTTAGAACAAAGGTGTGATTAGACGATGCCACGCTTAATTATACGATGGCATCGTAGTAGATTCTTCAGTTGAGTTCACATGCAGACAGTGCATTGTCTCATTTGGCCCTTTCAACTATAACATATAGACAAAACAAAGTAAAATTGGGTATTAAAATGAAAAAAAAAACTGCTAACAAACGTAAGTGTACGGCAGAAAGGAGTGATAGGTCTACCACCAAAAGCTCTAAAGTGCCAGTTTTGTATTTATTTTACTTAGCTTTTTGCCGACCTCGAAACGACAATAAGACCAAGTCCTATTCCACTTGATGTTCCTAGTATAGTCAACACCACCTCCACTGGCACCAGGCTTCGTATAGCCGTGCTGTATTCCCAAAAAAACAACCTTGTGGTTTGATACAAATTTTATCGCTCAAAAGTGCTTCCTCCCACCCTATCCTTTCTTTGAATACGTGCGAACCTATTGCAAAAGGTTATCTGGTCTATGAATATTTTAGTAGCTGCTTTTCTGTCAAGCAATCCGTATGCTTGTTCCCATCAACCCGTCTGCACCTAAGTCAAGCGGATAGTGTACTAGCTACTAATGAAGATTTGATGTACACTGTAGCTATTGCCTTGAGTGTGGTCTGACTAAAACCAAGTACGGCGATGCTCTCTGCGGGTTAGGGATTTCGAATATGCCCGAGGTAGGCATACCGGTCGTAAGATGCGACTAATATGTACATATGTAATGACGTGCTAACTCGATGGTTGATCTACGGATATGATGCCTCTCACCTCTCACCTCTCATTACTCATCTACTCCTTCCTTACGGATGGAGGGATGACATGACCTAGAAGGTTCCACCGGTCATACCACATTGCTAGCACGACGGTCGGGCAGTACCGCGAGGGAGTACCGTAGCGTACCGGGTTCGTATCCGGCCAAGGACTGTCAGTTTCGGCTTCACTCCCCAAATCTGGTCAATTGGAGACGTGTAGCCCCAAGCTTCCTTCTGGATATATTCATATTACACTTCATATCAGCATTGTCTATTCAAACTAATTCAGAATTAGTATAACAACACAATCATAAAGTTCATAATTTCAGTTTTATTACTTTGTGTGGAAAAATGAAATAAAAACAAGTAAGGAAAGCTGTCTTCAGCTGTGCCGAAGGCTAAATACCTTTCATGAATAAGCGTCACGATTTTCACTGTTTGATCCCCAGTACAGCCTGTGTGAATTTAACTTTAGCTCATACCGAAATTATCGGAGCTATCGATTATATGGGGACGATGTGTTATATTGGTCCAATCTCATTGATTTTTAACATCGACATTCCACATTCTAAAATAGCAAAATTTACGAAATTTCACGTTCCTACCGATATAATTACAGGAGTTATCTACCAAAATCCGTTTATCGGAACAATCGATTGTATGGGGGCTATGTGAAATATTTATCCATTCTCGATGATTTTCAACATCGGCATTTCACATATAAAAATAGCAATACTTACAAAATTTCACGTTCCTACGTGTTTGATTACAGGAGTTATAGCCCAAAATCCGTTTATCGGAATAATCGATTGTATGGGAGCTATGTGAAATATTTATCCCATCTCTATGATTTTCAGCATCGATATTTCACATATAAAAATAGCAACACTTATAAAATTTCACGTTCCTTCGTGTTTAATTACAGGAGTTATAGCCCAAAATCCGTTTATCGGAATAATCGGTTGTATGGGAGCTATATGTTATATTGGTCCGATCTTGCTGGTTCCGACAAATGATTCCTATATTGGAAAATGGTGGCCGCATACCAAATTTCAGCCAAATATCTGAGGGACTAGTTTGCGTTCAAACAGACAGACAGACAGACGGACAGACGGACAGACGGACAGACGGACATGGCTAAATAAACTCATCTCGTCATCCTGATCATTTCGGTATACTTATTGATGGGTCTATCTCTTCTTCTTCTCATATTTACAAACATCGGACCAAAGTTATAATACCATTTCATGTTCATGAAAGGTATAAATATTATCACACGCGCACACTGACAGACCCATTTATATACACACACACAGAAGTGCTGCGAGTGCAAGCCCAGCATACATACATATAGCCTACAAACCACAGAATCTCATTTAATTGTGCGACTGTCTAGACGTCATAGCGCCAGCTCATTTTTAATGTGGAAATGGGAGTTGAAGCTTTTTTATTATTGTCACAACGCGTTTTGATTGAGGAAATTGTAAGCCATGGCGTATGAGTGACCAAATGTGTGTGAGTTAAATTTAGCATGCTGTGCTTATGAGTAACTAACTGGAGGGCACTTGTGTTGCCAACTTCGCGAGCTCTTCGTATGAATAACCAAAAAAAGATCAACACAAACAAATACACATGTTGTGTGGTTTGAAGCCGGGCGGACGATGAGTAATATTTGCCTTTTTAAGTTAAGGAAAGAGTAGTAGAGGTGATATGAGATTTCCATCCGGATTCAGAAATTTGGAAGAACCGTTGATTTAGAGCTCTGTTTCCGATTGGGTTTGAATTGGAGTTATAAAGAAAATATATTTAAGCGGCATATAGGGATCGGTAAAAGGGCGTTGGACGCCCGCACTGAAAAGGTTTATTAAAATTCAGCATGTAGACTCGTACCAGGGCCGTTTTCAAATAGAAAAAGGACACCAACCGATCAATAGAGTCAAGCAGGCCACGCCCACAATTTGCCAATAAGAAAACCATTCCTCGAGGCTAACTTCGAAAAATAGGGAGTGCCCTTTTTTTATTTATGTCTTAATCTCTTAAAAAAAGTGGTGGTACAGTGTTATTTTTGTTTGAATAAAATAAAGTTCTAGAAAAAAATGTTTTCCTTTGGACTACTATTTTAAGAGGAATAAAAGTTCGGGTGCTGTTTCGTGACCTTATCTGACTCTGTGGACGTAATGCTAATTCGCACATGACGGTATTTTTGTCTATACGCCTTAAAATGGCTCGTATTTTCATGAAGTTTATATCGGCTTATCTCACTACTTTCTTCTAGTAGCTAAGCAGTGACTCAATTTAGCAAATCAGTGGGGTGAGCGACAAAATTTCAAACCAATGCATTTGCAAAAATATTTCCTTGCTTTTTATTGTTTATTGCTTAGCTGATTCTTTGTCCTTAGTATTTTTATGTGTACATTTAACAACCCTTAACTGTTATAGGTTTTTGGCGTTGATGTTTCAATTTTTATCTTGTAAGTTTCTTTGTCCTTTGCTTAAGACATACTCGTTGTATCTCTCCATATGACACATTCTGGTTTGTTGTGCATGCCGTTATATTACATATTGTCATCGTTGCCACGATGGTCCACTTGAACCAAAAGTTGTTCGTTTTGTTACTGCTTGGTTAGCCGGTACCTTCTCTTCATTACTGGTCTTTCAATGAAAAAATATGGAAATTTTTACTTTAAAAATGGGCCTTAAAAATTGTAAAATCAAGTAAAAACATATTTGATTTAAAATTTTTTTAACACTTAACAATTTTGAATCAACAACTTTTTTTTGTTAATTTAAACGTCTGTGATTTAAAAATATAATTTTTAATTTAAATAAGAGTTGTTTATATCTTGAACACACATTTCCCGAGGAACTTGCATGATGCACCCTTGGCACCTGCAATATACCCATCACGGACGAAAGGGCAAGGCTCGTCCTTTGCACTCAAAACTTTCAGGATAATCGGCGACTATCTCTTCACTTTGAAGGGGCTTTCAACAATATAAGCCCGGAGGCTATTAACACCGCTCTAACTAATCTGGGCATAAGCAGATATCTAATGTCACAAGAGGAACGCCTCAGGGTGGTGAAGCGGGGAGAGTTCTATGGAACCTCATTGTCAGACGATTTAGCCATTGCATACATATCTGTGTGACTTTATGCAAGTAGCACTGCGAGAAGTAAGTTTCGTCATGGTCCTCTCGTTGCGGACCCGGATCAACCCGGGAAAAATAGAACTTGTTCTTTACACCAACCGGTACACAATACCACCGTTGGACCCACCAGCACTTAATGGCGTGAGCCTGAACTTGGATGATAAAGCCAAGTTCTTGGGCACAGTTCTGGATCTTACAGTTTTCTCCCTCTTAGCACAGATCGGTGTGTGGCCACAACAGTCGGAGATAGCTAATTCAAAACAAACATTCCCAGCAGGGAGGACTGGGAGAGGACGGATCGGTGTCCCGCTACTAATGGCGGCATTTCTGGTTACACTGACGGCTCGAAGTTAGACGGCCTTCAACTACCTGATAATTGTAGCGTCTTCCAGGCTAAAGTCTCAGCAATCTTGGATGCCGCGACCTGAATAAGTAAACGCGCTATCGGCGAAGATATCGTTATTTTCAGCGAGAGCAAGCGGCCATCAAAGCTCTTGGCTCTTACTCGTTCAACTCTGAACTGACGCTTAGTTGTCGTCAATCTTTTCAAAAGATGGCCCAACAGAACCGCTTGAACCTATCATGGGTCCCGGGACACAGGGACATTGAGGGAAACTGTAAGGTTTAGGAGTGTGAGTCCCGAGATTCTGATAGTGGAGAATCCCAACAACTCAGGGATTTTCCATATGGCAGGGTCCCGGGACTGACTTTCCTAGTGTTAGTGGTATCACAACGGGCCTTTCAAAACTGACCTAAGTGTACCTCTGTGGTAGCCTATTGTACCTAACCTATATACATATATCGAATCAAAAAGCAATATTGCTGAAATTAAAATTCATATATTTGTTTTAAGAACAAAACATTTTAGTTTTTTACGATCACCACACTTTATTTATTCACGTTTGTAAGCCAAGAAAACATTCGCGTCTTCATTTCCATAAATACCATTTTCCACCATTTAATACCAATTTCCTACATTTAAACTACCGGTTTCAGTAACTTATCTTTACGATCAGGAACTCTAAAAGAAAAGGTTTTTTAGCTTAAATGTCTATGCGGAAATTTTATGTAGTTCAGGAGATATGACGTTTTGAGTTTTATTATGAAAAATAAAATAATCCTCATTCTTGAGTAAATGAAATATATATAATAATCATTATTTACAATCCTTGCTTTTGACACAATTTCATATTAAGTTTTGAAACCAGAAAAGTTGTGCGATATGGCAACCATGCTCATTATCGTCCTCTTGTCGCAATTTCAGTTGGTCGTTGTCCTCTAAATTGCTTTAATAAAAGAACAAAATGAATTGAAATTGGCGAATTGAAATATCTTTGCTTTAGTTTAACTCAAGTTTTGAATGTTTTGACTTTGGTTGACATTGGCATGCTCCCTCTTCTATCTGAGGTTTGATGACATCACAAATTTAAGATTTGCAAAAAACAAAAGTTGTTAAACGATTTCCTAAAAAACTCTAAACAATTACATTGGCTGTTATGTATGTATTTGTTCCCACGTTGATAGTACATATTAATAACAGGAATTTACATATTTGTTGTCTAAAAACTTTATGCGACATTTGAACCATGCATTTGTTTTTTGGTTAACAAATTTGTTTGACAAAAGTGCATTAAGCCCAAAATAAAAATATTTCGTCCAACAAGCAACAACTAGCGCCCACACACACATATTAAATTAACATTCAATTCCCCAACCGCCAATCCTTTAAAAGTTACTCATACGCCCCGGCAAACCAGTTGCTTTGTATTGCATCACATTCACATGTATTTGCATATGCAGTGCAAACGTCCATCAACTATCAAGCACCGCACTCTACAAGTTTGTAATGATGCATGCATGTGTGTAAGTGTGTGTGTGTGTGCCATTTGAAATTCAATAAACCAAAGAGAATAAAGTGAAATTTCATTTAAGTAATGCTGAAATTGAGTAGCAGAGTATAAATAGTAGTCGTACATAAAGCGATTAGTCGTTTGCACTTCTAGGATAAACTAGCTGATGGAGAGTTTGTGGCGCATAAATTAGTTATTCAGCTTCCGAGAATCCGGTTGAATCGAATTAAATTTATGTACAAAATACATATCGCACTTCTAGATATACAGCGGTTAAGTACAAATTTTAGATTTTTAAAGTTATCTAATATCTTTAAACTCTATCTTCGAGAACCGCTTGACCGATTGGGATGAAATTTGGCACAAAGATAGTATGATGGATTCTAAGACTACCCACTTTAGGGTTGCCACTTGGGGTGGTTTACAGGGTTGCCACCTATCCCATTTTTTTTTAAATTATGGAGTAAGATATGCCAATATGGGTATCATATGAAAGGTATTTTCGGCGAGATACCAACTAAAATATTTTCAAGTAGAGTTGCCACCTAGGGTTGCCACCTTACCACAATATATTTGTATATCCGGTACTATCTCGAGAATCGCTTGACCGAATTGGCTGAAATTTGGCATGGTGATAGTATGGTCGATTTTAAGACTACCCACTTTAGGGTTGCCACTTGGGGCGGTTTACAGGGTTGCCACCTATCCCTTTTTTTAATTATGGAGCAAGATATGCCAATATGGGTATCATATGAAAGGTATTTTCGGCGAGATACCAACTAAAATATTTTAAAGTAGGGTTGCCACCTTACCACAATATATTTCTATATCCGGTACTATCTCGAGAACCGCTTGACCGATTTGGATGAAATTTGGTATGTAGATAGTATGATTGATTCTAAGACTATCAATTTGGGGGTTGCCACGTCATCATTTGGGATAATTTTTGGGTTATTTTGGGAACATCTGAGGGACTATTCAAGGATTATTTTCATTTTTGGATAATTTTGTGGTAATTTTCAGTGGTAGAGCAGTCGGCTGCGACTCCTCAGCGCTGCCGTTCGAATCCTGCCAAGTGCCACATTTTTTTAATTTAACCCCCCAGGCCCGGCATTTTTTAGGGGCCCGGCATTTTTTAGGGGCCCGGGAATTTGAATAACTCGGAAAAAATTAACAGCGCCGCATAATTCGATTATTTTTGTACAACACTTGTCCCATATTCGTTCATGCTTGCCCTATAAATCGCAATTTCACCACGCAATATTTGAATATTCTCACCATACAATGACTTCTTATTCCAATAGCAACCATACAATCTATCCGAGTTTCCGACCGTAGTTTGTGTCTACGCTTTTTTTTACTTTGTTTCCGGTAAATATATAAACTAAACAGATAAAATAAGATAAACAAGATAAAAAGTGCACAAACTAGCTTCGTCGTTATTTCGAATCAAATCGCACACTGTTGCCAAATTCTGTAATTAAGTACCAAAGTAGGTGGTTTTTTTTGTCGTTTATTTAATAATCTTTTCACACAGCTCAGCTACTGCGGAACGGAAATTTTTCGAACTAAGCTTATTTAAAACTAGGTTACGAAATAATTTTGAATTTCATACTATCAATACCATAAAGCTGAACTACAAATGTATCCTTAACGAACCAAAAACCCTTATTTGAAAATGTGGAGTTTTTTGAAATTCATTAAGAATAAGTCGCTTCGAGTTAAGAATCTTTGCATATGATTGCTAAGAATTTTACTCGCTTGTCAAGTTTGTTTTTGCTCTTGCATTGAAACTTTTTCGTAGCAAGTATGAGACGGCTTTGAATAAAAAGGGCATATAATTTTGTATTTTGACAGAAAAATATGTGACGCTAGAAAGAAGTGTCTCCAATTATTTAACAGTTTTCATTGTGCAGATGTGTTTATAATTTGAAAAAAGTTATTTTATGTTGTAATGCCGATATCGTTGAATTAAAGTTAAAAGCTGATATGTGAAGCATACGAAGTAAAATATATTTTTTAAATTGTTATTTTCTTTGTTAACACAATGAACCTGCGTTTTGAACATCTTGGTAATTTTTTGGGTTTTTTTTCAACAGCTTGGTAATCTTCTCTTTTAGGCCTTTGGCAACCGTGTACATAAATTCCGTGATATTTCAGCATCATATTTTTGATAGTTTAGAATTCAAACTTAGATTTCCTTGGAAATTTGATTTTTTAAGGAAAATTAATTGAGTGTGTTTATCAGCTCAGTATGCTGCAAGTGGAGTAATTAGTGTGTTTTTAGTGAGTGAAGACAGAACTTAAGCAGAAAGTGAAAGTGAAATTATTTTTATTTGATTTATTTATAAACCAGGTAAGTGCCCCACCCAGCTTAATTTTCTTTAATTGTGCAAATCTTTATTAAAGCTTACATATGTATATCTATGTAAATACATTCAGAAATTGTCAAATGAAAATTTTATATACCGTGACACCGCCCACTTTTCTACAAATTTATTAATTGATTTTGCAATCTATATATATAAAAATGAAATGGTGTATAATTGTAACGCTAAAACTCGAAAACGGCTGAACCAAATGAAATACTTCCTTTGGGGGATTTGTTTGTTATTACCACGCGCAGGTCATGTCTTAAAATCAGAACAAAATATTAAGGGGGCGTGGCACCTCCCATACAAACTGAATTTTTCAAGTTGAATATCTTCAAAAGTGTTTAAGGTAGGAACATGAAAATTGGTACAGAGCTACAGGATAACAGCACCACTCTCACCTATAAAACCGGGGGTTATCCAATAAGGGGGCGTGGTACCTCCCATACAAACTAAATTTTTTAAGCAGAATATCTGTGAAAGGGTTCAAGGTAGGGACCTGAAAATTGGTATAGACCTATATGGTATCAAAAGCCTTCTTACATATAAAAGAAGGGGTAATCGGAAAAGGGGGCGTGGCACCTCCCATACAAACTGAATTTTTCAAGGTGAATATCTTCAAAAGTGTTTAAGGTAGGAACATGAAAATTGGTATAGAGCTATAGGATAACAACACCATTCTCATCCATAAAACTTGGGGTTATCGAAAAAGGGGGCGTGGTACCTCCCATACAATCTATATATATAAAAATGAAATGGTGTTCAGTCGTTACGCTAAAACTCGAAAAAGGCTGAACCAAATCATATACTTCCTTTAGGGGGTTTGTTTGTTATTACCACGCGCAGGTCATGTTATAAAATCAGAACAAAATATTAGGGGGGCGTGGCACCTCCCATACAAACATTTTTCTTCAAGGTGAATATCTCTAAATGAGTTTAAGGTAGGGACCTGGAAATCGGTACAGACCTATAGGATAACAACACCATTCTCACCCATAAAACTGGGGGTTAACCAAAAAGGGGGCGTGGCACCTCCCATACGAATGAAATACTTCATAGTCGATATCTCTGGAAGTATTCATGTTAGACCACTGAAATTTGGTAAGGGGTTATATGAGATCGATCCCTACCACCTCCAAAAAAACTGGGGATAACGAAAAAGGGGGCGTGGCACATCTCATACGAATGAAATACTTCATAGTCCATATCTCTGAAAGTACTTATGTTAGACCACTGAAACGTGGTTAGAGGTTAGATGAGGTCGATCCCTACCACCTCCAAAAAAACTAGGGTAACGGAAAAGGGGGCGTGGCACCTCCCATACGAATGAAATACTTCATAGTCCATATCTCGGAAAGTGTTTAGGTTAGACCACTGAAATTTCTTGAGGAGTTAAATAAGATTAATCCCATCATCTCCAAAAAAAACTGGAGATAAAGAAAAAGGGGGCGTGGCACCTCCCATACGAAGGAAACATTTCATAGCCCATATCTCTGCAAGTATTTATGTTAGACCACTGAAATTTGGTGAGGGTTTATATGTGATCGATCCCTAATACCTCCCAAAAAACTCGAGTTAACGTTAAAGGGGGCGTGGCACCTCCCATACGAATAAAATACTTCATAGTCCATATCTCTAGAAATATTTAGGTTAGACCACTGAAATTTTGTGAGGATTTATATAAGAGCAATCCCGGACACCTCCAAAAAAGACTGGGGATAAGGAAAAAGGGGGCGTGGTTTCTCCTATATGAAGGAGATAGGGATATGGTTTAAAATAGATATAGGGATCGGGTTAGAGAAACAGGCAGGGAAATAAATTTGTGGCAGGACAACGTCTGCCGGGTCAGCTAGTATCTCCATAATTATAGAAATCATTTTTTAGTATCGTTATTCTTTATACTTATTATGACAGAAATAATTTTTTGAAGTATGAAGTAAATATGAGTGGCCAACTACACGGTTAAAAAAATGAGCCTAAATTTTAAGCCCGTCTAAAGTTTAAGCGATTTTTTTAAACTTTTTTTGGAATATTTTAATTTTTTTATTTATTTTTTCGGTTTAAAATTAAAACTTTTCGGTTTAAAATTAAAACTTTTTTGTTTAAAATTTTTGTGTTGTTTTCATTTATTTTTGAAAGCTTATTCAAGATTGAATTTTGCCCACAAAATTTATGTGTGCGATGTAGCTCAGTGGTAGAGCAGACCGGCATGCTGCGGGGAGTCTTGGTTCGAGTCCCAGCCAACGGACAAAATATTATTTTTTCTTTAAAAAATTTTTAAAAAATTACTGGTTTAAAATTTAAACCCTATTCACTTAACGAATTTTCTTGAAAACTGGTCTAGTTTAAATTTGAAACCATGTTTGGTTTGGTCATGTATGTAGTACAAAAAAATTTAAAATTTAGGCTGAAACCCACATTATACTGTATTTATTGATTGTTTGTTAAATTAACTAACATTTTCAGTCTGAACTCATAATGTATCGCCACAAATCTGGAGCTCAAAAGCGAAAAGAACGAGAACAGAAGAAAAAAAATGAAAAAGAAATGGCAAAAAAACAAAAAACCCTTTTTGGATTTAGTTTCGGCAACTCAAATGCCGGGAAAGTCGACGAAACACAGAATAATACTACTGATATTAGCCACGATCAAACACCTGAGAGAGATTTGCAGCTTATGACTTCTACAGCCAGTTCCAGTGTTAATATAAGCGCTTCCGATTCTTCGGGAAATATAACTGAAGCTATGAGAAAAACTGAGAATCCCGAAAAAACCATTAACTCTAAGGACTGTTCTACAGAAATAATTGAAAAAGAGCCAATTTCTGACGGAGAAGATAAGGCTATAAAAACAAATTCACCAGACGCATCACAAAACGATCAACACTATCTCTACGATTACGATATTGGAACCTTAAAAACCGAGTTTGTGCCGCCCGATATAGTAAACGAAGTCGTTCGTCGTGGTCACGCGAAAATGCCTGCTTTTTTCCACGTGATCGATTAAATGAGCCATTTCCGCTCTCGCTCCTATACATAACCTTCCCTAATGGTGAAATCGTCAATCGCGATTGGTTGGTATGGAGTAGCAGCATGGATGCATTTTACTGTTTACCTTGTCGATTACTAAATACTAATAAGCTAAATAGTTCTAAGCTTTGTAGTCCAGAAGGATATTCGAAACATCAATCATGGAAAAAATTGTATGACAAACTGCCAGGACACGAAAGAAACCCCGATCACGTTCAGTGCTTCCTTCAATGGCGCTCAACGCAACGTCGTATCCAGATTGATACACTTCTTGATGAGCATATTACCAGCAAAACTAAAAAATGGCAAGAAATCTTACAGCGGATTCTGCACACCATTATTTTCCTTGGTGAAAGAGGATTAGCTTTGAGAGGTGGAAGCAATCTTGTAGGAGAACCAAACAACGGTAATTTTTTGGGTATCCTGGAGCACATCAGCTATTACGATCCAATACTTCGCGAGCATTTGGAAAAAGTCAGATTCGCTCAACAAGAACACAAACGTCTCCAAGTGCATTATCTTTCTGCATCTATTCAGAATGAGTTCATAGATATTTGTGCTCAACACGTAATTTCAGTAATATTAGAAGAAAGAAAGAAGGCCAAATACTTTTCTATTATCGTCGATGCTACGACCGATACGAGTAATGACGAGCAAAACACTTTTGTTTTGCGATACCTTAATTTTAACTCTTTGAAAAAGACTTTTACTATCCAAGAACGATTTCTGTGTTTCGTCGATTACACTAAAAAAACTGGAGCAGAAATCGCCAATTTGATTTGTGATACTCTGGAAAAATATAACATTCCTTTGAAAGAATGTTGTGCGCAGGGATATGACAACGGTAGTAACATGAAAGGTGAAATTAATGGTGCACAAAGTCATATTATCAAGAAAAATCCGAAAGCCGTTTATTCGCCCTGCGCCGCTCACAGTCTGAACTTGTGCGGTGTCGTAGCTGCAGAATGTTGTACAGCCTCAATCACCTTTTTCGGAGTGGTTCAAAAGTGTTTTAACATATTCAGCAGTTGTGCAAAACGTTGGGAAATTCTCAAAAAACATGTACCAGGTTCACTTCACAAACTCTCAGACACAAGATGGTCTGCAAGAATCGACGCAGTCAAACCCTTTGCAAAACATCTCAAAGGATTGCAAAACGCTCTAGAAGAATTAACTAAATTCGATTTGACTACAGAAACTAGGAGTGATATAAACGGAGTCCTAATGTACATAACCAAGTTTGAGTGTATCCTCATGTCGTCGATTTGGTGCAAGATTTTGAGCTCCATCAATGAAAGAAGCGTTATTCTACAAGGCACAGACGTCACTGTCGATATTGAAGTAAAAAATCTTGACAGCTTACTCTCAGATTTACAAGTCATTCGTAACCAATGGGACAGCATTTTGCGTGAATGTGAGAACGTAGCCAGCGGATTAGATGTTTCAACATCCTTCCCTTTAACCAGAAAGAACAGACTCCGAATATCTTCAGATGAACATCAACGAGATGCCATAACTGATTTCAAAAGGAACACATTTTTAGTCATAGTGGATTCAGTGATTTCAGGAATTTCTCGTCGATTTGAAGGCATGAAAAAGCTGAATACAACATTTGCTTTTTTATGGCAATTCCCAACGATGGAAGAAGACGAACTTCGAAATTATGCTACGATTTTTGTGAAAGTACATGAATTTGACGTTAAAAAGGGTTTAGAAGATGAAATAATCCATTTGAGATCGTGTTTCTGGGCTAGCTACTCTTTGTATAGAATCTCGTTTAGCAAGGCAACTAGACTACAATGCTTTAATTCGGAATTTCGCCGCCAAAAAATCAAGAAAAGTTAATTTATAAGTTTAGCCACATATGTGTAAAACCTTCTTGTATACATGTATTACTTTTAAATAAAAAATGAGTTCACTAAAAAAAAAATACTTCATATAGGGGGCCCGGAAATTTCGATCCCCCCGGGCCCGGAAATCCTGTCGACGGCCCTGCCAGCTTGTACTAGATACATCTGGAAAACTACTCCAAATCATATGTAAAGTGAATGCAAAACAAGTGTTTTTTCAAGCGTTCGGACGCAAAAATTGTTTTCCCCAAGTAAGAAAAATTTAAGTGTATCAAATACTGGAACGTCCGAACGAAAAAAAAAATGTCTCAAGATAATTGTATGGAAAACCTGTTATTCCCTCAAAAGTTGGTAATTGATAAGAAAACCTTGCAAAAAGTTAGCTTTTTATCTTAACCATCGTATAAAATTACTATCTAATTACCAAAAAAAAAATGTTATTCGATTTTTAGAATCATCCTAATGTATCTCATTGTGGTGTTTAGAATGTGCAAGCTTCCGAACGGCAGATTTAAACCCTTCTTGAGTGGTAATGTGGCATCTCTAGAAAAAAAAGATGAGTACAAAGGCTACATATGACAAAAAAAATTATTCTGATCCAAAGCCTACTATAGGTTTTATTCTTAAAATAGTGTGACAGCATGGAAACGCCCATATGTAGCCCAAAAAAGTTTAAAATTTAGGCTCAAATTTTTAACCGTGCAGCCAGCTAAGCTGCTGAATTTATACTCCACAAATAAGCCTTTGCACATAGTGCATCCGTGGGAGCTTGAGGTATTTATTTTAGATCGATCACTCTGGGAATAGGAATGGTGATTCACGTATGGATTGATGGAAAGTCGGGCCTTGTTATAGGTTGAGTTGGGTGAAAATTGCATTGACTTTCGAACGCTCTACTGAAAAACTAAAAAACAGACTTTGGTTGTTTGGACTTGTTGCCACAAAATTAATTAGGCAGACATTCATGCAATAGAACTTTCAGCGGAAAATATTTTCTAAGTAGTTTCATCTTTCAGTACGTCTACCATATCTCAGAGAGCTAAGCAACCTTACTTACTTACTTAAAATAGCCTTTAACCGACTAGGGGATTTTGGCCATCCAACATGTTACGCAAGTCGGTTCTTTGTTGAACCAACTGGCGCCAATTGAAGACACCGCGTATTCTGAGATCTGGCTCCACTTGGTCCTGCCTAAGGCTCGGTTGTTGGATATCATTGAAATTTTGTTTTATGTGGTGGGTCCCAAATCCTAAGCAAAACCCGTTTCTCGGGTAGTTTGATTTAAGTTACACATTTATATAGCGAGCCGCTTGATCCAAGACAGACGCCCGCTTGCAGCCGCACCTCATGATGACAGACGCTGCTGTTGAAATCCACTGGCAAGCCCTTAAACCGATTATGTCGGAGTGGCCTTGTCGGGTGGTCGCCTTCTCATATGTGATGTGATGTGATGCTTTCCCCACTTGCGTGCACTTCTACACACGATCCCATCCTCCAACCTCACTTGAATTAATATTCGACTAATTTTAGACAAGACTTGGTAGGTACACTCAGAGATAATCACAGTTATATCAACAATAACAATAGAGGACGTTAATATCAAAAATGGTTGAATTGTCGGAAATCTGGTCAAGTAAACAGATGTATGGGTTGATTTGACGAAAAATTCATTTAGTTTAACAGACGTCCGCTTCTCTTCATTCAACAACCCCGTCCTGTTAAATATTGCCAATAATTACAGTTGATATAATTGGCGATTTGTTAATTTGTACGATAACATCTGTTGTTTCAACTGTTCAATGTAAATGTTGATCCAACACACCCAATACTCTTGATTATTAACAGAAATGCCAGATGTGTTGCCAACTAGTACTGTTGAATGAACAGATTTGGTTCTTTTTAACAGATTTAACAGTTAATTCAACAGCGAAGGAACTGTCATTTGAAAAACAACAAACTTCTGCAGTGAATCCAACAGCAAAAATACTGTCATTACTGTCAATTCGACGCCATCAAGCATAAGTACGCGATGGCCTGATGGTTAACATCTCCGTTCAGCAGTCAAAGCAGATGAAAGTTCAAGTGAACAGAAGTTTTGTAAACTCGACAGTAGAATCTGGCAAATCAACTGTCACGGTTGTTAACACTTAACCGAAAACTGTTGAAGCAACGAATTAATTACAGTTAATTGGATAGAAATTTGTTATATTGAACAGTAAAACTGTTCAAATTTTAAGGAACGAACAGTCAGCAAAGCAATTAACCCAAAGTTCAAAGTTCAACAGATAATCGCGAATATATGATTGTCGAGCTTTCTCCCACATCAGATAAGAAAACAGCTCCCCACATTCCTTTTGAACCTCATGTGAAGAATAGCTGTGTTTCCTTTGGTATTTTCCAATTGGCACGGCTATCACGAAGAAGATGTGAGCGAAAACCTATCTTAACTTGGTTAAATCAACTACATTTCTAATTGTAATATACAGTATTTTTTTATATTTTTGTTTAAATGATGAAATTTATATCAAAATATTGGCATATCTCACTAAATTTTTAGCAATTGCAAATAGCTGGCAGCCCTTTAAGCACTTCTTACTGACAACTTTAATTAGCGAAGCTTGAAATGAAGGTGGACATTAGGTGGCCAACCTAGGTGGTAAACATATCTTGAAATATATTAGTTGACATACGACGTTAAATACCTTTCCTTGGCATATCTCGCTCAAGATATTAAGGATATGCATACAAATTTGTTTAGCTGGCAACTCTTTATATTTTTCTTGAAATAACTCGATAACCTATAAGAACTCGGAAGTGGTTAAAATCCTCTTTCGTACGCCTATAATAAAGCACATCACGCTTCCCGCAGCTAGGTATAAAAATCGAAAAAACTTAAACACAACAAATAAATTGTTTAAGATTTATTTATGGAAAACGATTAATATTAAACAAAATAAATGATGAATAATGCGCCTGCTTTGTAGGTTTGTATGCAGCTGCATTTGTGCAACTCGCAATTAGCTTAGTAGCGGAAGCGCTATAATGAAGAGCTGTTGGAACCGTCAGATTGATGCGCGACCGAGTGCTGGCGCTTAGTTGGCTATTTTTGTGTTTTTACATTTCCTTGCTGGCTGACTGCAGTCATCTTTTGAAATTGTGCATTCCACTAAACACACACGCAACCATTTTCATATATATGTAAGTATGGATACGCCATCTGTCCTGCCTTGCCGTTGGCTGTTTAAAACTGTGAAAGAAGGAAACAAAAACACGGCCAGCAAAGCAATTAACCCAAAGTTCAAAGTTCAAAAGCATCTGAAGATAGCGAAAAGAGCGTGCGAAAATCTGCAACTGCTTGTATGAATGCATGTGTGTGTGAACTATTTACACATATACAAGTTGTTCCGCAGCAGGACATGTGCAAATATTTACATTCCACTCTAGCTTGACACATATTGCAACATACATACTTATGCACATGGTACATAAAAATATACAAATTAAATGTGTGTTTTTGTATTTAAATGATTTGTGTATGTATGCATTTTTAAATGAGTTTATACAAGTATTCTCGAACATCCATCTTTGCAAGTTGGTTAGAGAGCCTGCTGCAGCAGCTGTTTGAAATTTTGTAAAAATATTTGGTAAAAAATATGCCATCGAATCTACTTGCTCAGACCACCGATAAACCATTTAAGAATATTTTTACCCTCTACCATAAAATTCCATTTTTTTTTCAAACTTTTCAAAAAAAGTTGATGCACAGTAAAAAATGAAAGTTTACTTTTAATACCAGTCGCTATTGAAATTGAGCCATTTTGGAATTAAATTTGAGTTTTAATACTAAATAGTATTAATTTAAGGCTCTGAAATATTTTTAATTCCAAATAATTTTAAAATAATACCAAAAATAATACTAAAGCGCTCTCTTTTTAGCGCTCTCTCTCCTTATAATGTTTTAAGTACTTTTGGTTTAAAAACCAAGGCAGAAAGTTTTAAATTAATTACTTTTTAGCATTAAATTAAGTCTGCAATTAGACGCTGGCAAGCATAAGTACTTTTTACTGTGTGGCAAAAATTCTGTAAAAAAAATATTGCATAATCTATATTCAAGTCGGACTTCAAAGAGTTTAGGAATCATTCGTTTTATACACACTTTGCCATCTATTACTAGATTTTTTTAATTTAATATAGGTGACAACCATGTAAAAACTTTCTAAGTGGCAACAATTATATAAGCGAGTTTAGATTTTGGCAGATATCCTTTATACAATACTTCATAGAAATGTGTCAGGACATCATATTAAATTTTTAAAAATTGCAAGATTAAACTGAGTGGCAATATCTATACAGAATTTTATAAAATGTAGTTAAATATTAAAACAAGCCGCAAATAAGCTAAAAATTTTGTCGTTGGTCCTTATTGCCCCAAAACTTTAGATGTATTTAAAATGCATATAAACAAAAGCATATTTTCACGACTTGAGTTTTGTATTGCAGTTGATATTGTTGTTGTTGTTGCATTTGTGGCTTGGCGCTTAGAGTTTGGCGCGTGCAAGAGTTCTTGTACGTGTCGTTGTCATTTCATTTGCCTACACACAGACAAACACACACACATTCAAACTCGCACACGCACTGCATCACACAATTTTCCGCCTCTGCATTGCAGGGCATTGGTGGAAAACGATACGAAGTTAAGTAGTCGGAATTTAAAATTGTGAGCTGCCTGCTGATTTTTTTGCTCTTCTCCCTTACACTACTCTCACATTTTTTGGCTGATGGTTTCATATTGTTTTCATCGCATTCGCCTCCCTCTGTGTCAGTGGCGTGCCTACGAGTATCAACCGAGGCAAGCCCCAGTCTTTATAACCCCAACGAAAGCACTTACTGCTGCCAGAGAACATTTCAGACAAAGAAGAGTTCAGGATATTTATCGACTTTTGCAGACGGGGAAAATTTTAAACTTTTAGGTTCCGCTAATAGGCACGTTATTGTTGGCAGATTTTGTAAGCTTTTCCAATCCAAGGGAAACGATTTATTCGCACTATTTCCCATTTAGGTACATTGCAAAAGCTAAGAAATCTTCATTTTCGTTTTATCGTAAGCATTTATAGCGTACGGTAACACCAGCCAGAAGCCAGCTTCAAAGTTTCATATAAAATTACTTCCAAATTCAAAAAAAAAAAAAAAAAAAAACAATTGCTTCAGCACGCAGATTCGTACTGGTTTTGAAAGCCCCGTAAAAGCCAATAAGTAAAAGCGAGATGGCCGTCATTGCCTAGGAGGTTAAAGGCTGTTTTAAGTAAGTAAGTAAGAGATGGCCATCACGCACTGAAATAATTTTATGTAAATGAGCTATCAGCCGGCAGGGGGCAGGAAAAGCTGTAGGTATGTTTCCATGCTATTAACAGCTATTAGGTAGTAGGTGGCAGGCAGGGAAATAAAAACCGGATATCCTTTTAAGAAGCCAAATGAACAAACATATTGTAGCTCATAGGGGATTAGCTAGGCAAGCCGGGCTTTTCGGCTTATATGGAAGGCACGCCACTGATCCCTATCCCTATCCCTATCCCTATCCCTATCCCTATCCCTATCCCTATCCCTATCCCTATCCCTATCCCTATCCCTATCCCTATCCCTATCCCTATCCCTATCCCTATCCCTATCCCTATCCCTATCCCTATCCCTATCCCTATCCCTATCCCTATCCCTATCCCTATCCCTATCCCTATCCCTATCCCTATCCCTATCCCTATCCCTATCCCTATCCCTATCCCTATCCCTATCCCTATCCCTATCCCTATCCCTATCCCTATCCCTATCCCTATCCCTATCCCTATCCCTATCCCTATCCCTATCCCTATCCCTATCCCTATCCCTATCCCTATCCCTATCCCTATCCCTATCCCTATCCCTATCCCTATCCCTATCCCTATCCCTATCCCTATCCCTATCCCTATCCCTATCCCTATCCCTATCCCTATCCCTATCCCTATCCCTATCCCTATCCCTATCCCTATCCCTATCCCTATCCCTATCCCTATCCCTATCCCTATCCCTATCCCTATCCCTATCCCTATCCCTATCCCTATCCCTATCCCTATCCCTATCCCTATCCCTATCCCTATCCCTATCCCTATCCCTATCCCTATCCCTATCCCTATCCCTATCCCTATCCCTATCCCTATCCCTATCCCTATCCCTATCCCTATCCCTATCCCTATCCCTATCCCTATCCCTATCCCTATCCCTATCCCTATCCCTATCCCTATCCATATCCCTATCCCTATCCCTATCCCTATCCCTATCCCTATCCCTATCCCTATCCCTATCCCTTGCTTTCTCTATCTCTATATCATTCATTGGTGCGGATTGCGAATCGAAACCATCCTCGAGCCTAAGTACAAGTGATCTATTCTTCCCATCTGGAACCTTATGTAACCTCTTACGATTTCTTCATAAAATTGCACGGATTGCATACAACCCATCGTGCATTTAAAAGTACTATCTTAAAATATTTACAAAAACGTTTGACATATTAATTTTAACATTTAATAAATTTTCCTTCTTTTCATTTCTTTTCAGCCATTAAAATGCCATACGAATCGATGCACCATCAGCACCACCACCATCAGTCCTCAACGTCTAACGGTATGTTTGACTCGTTGAGTTTACAGTTACGCGATGCAGAGACGCGTCGCACCGAAATTGAGCGCGCACACCAGGTAAGTGCACAAATACATACAAACTACTGCACTAACAACAGCAACAGCAACAGCAACAACAAAAACAAAATAAATTAGATATTTAATTATATTTGCGTTTTAATAAACGTCTATCCTCGTGGTTATTTATTCATTCATTTTTTTGTTGTCGTTGCTTAGGAAACATTGGCACAAATACGTAACCTCTCGAGCAGCTGTCGCCCGGACACAGAAGCTGTCGAGAATTTACAATCACGCGCACGTGAACTCGAGAAAAAAGTAAGTTGACGGTGTTTTTGAATAAACAAGGAATTTATTTAAAGGACATACATATTAGACTGGGCCAAAAATAAAAAAATCGTTTTCTTCAAAAGTTATATTGACTTTCTTTTTAAGAAAGGTGAAAAAAATACTTAATTTTTTCAGATTTTTAAATTAAAAGTCTATCATTGCTAGTTTAGATTTTACAGACTTTACCTCATATTTGGTATAAAAACGACGAACCATTGCTGTAAACACCATTTACCTGAACATATTTTTAATGCAAATCGAATTCCCTTCAAAATTTGCATTGACCAAAATTCTCTCAGACTACCCGTTTTCTAGCCTCAAAAATTAGCATGTTTTTTCGATTACCCATTTTTTCTTTAAAAAAATTGTCAAAAATGCAAATATCCATGTACAAAAAATGTTAAACAACTTTTTTTGTTAAGTTACTTTTTCAAAACTTATTTAGTATTAAATTTAAAAAAAATCATACTTCCGTCTTTTTTTTGTGTTTCTGATCAAATTTTTTCACTAAATTTTGTTCGTTGATATTCTACATGGTCATTTATCATTAGATATATGATGAATATTACTTCTAACCAAAAATATACATTTCTCATACGTTCAAACATATTTTTCCTTAATACATGCTTCCTCTGCGAAGGCGTAGTTTTACAGTCTTCAAATGGCGCAAAAACAAAAACCAAAATTTGATGGATCTGTGAACTCAATTTATGAATTTTCATGTATTTTGCAGAGCTAAATCCAAACCCGTGATCAGAATTAGCCTAACAGGTCGCAGTTCTTCTCGATCCTAACAAAACCATCACAAAATAATATTGGACTTTTTTGCAAGGTTAGTGCCGAACTTCGGGCCCGTTGTTAAATTCTGATATCGAATTCGGACTCAGCAGCCAATTTACCTTAAGAATATGTATTTAGCTTTATTCGATGTTGATTTTTTCATGTTTCGCAAATTTTCAAACCAAAATCGGGAAATCCAAAAAAACATGCCAATGTTTGAGGCTAGAATACGAGAAAACGGCTAGTCTGAGAAAATTGAAGCCTAGGCAGCTTTTGTAGGGAATTCAAATTCATTCAAAAATATGTTCAGGTAAATGGTGTTTTTCACAATGACTTGTCGTTTTTATACCAAATTGGAGGTTAAGTCTGTAAAATCTAAACTAGCAATGATAGACCTCTACACTGAACCAAAAACGTACATGTTTTTTACGAACAAAGTTTCATAGAAGTTCACGCTGGTTTTTCTTAAAATATAAGAAAAAATTCATAGAATACAAGAAAATTTTCTTACAATTTATGAATGAATACATGCTTTCTGTGGATTTGTTTACATATTTTACGAAAAAGTACTTATATTCTAGGAAATGTTCTTAAATTTCTACGAAAAAATTTCTTTGGAGAGGTTTTAACGAACAATTCTTAAAATCTATGTTCTTTTTCATTGGATACATGAACTTTTTTGGTTCAGTGTAGACTTTAATTTACAAATCTGAAAAAATTACAGTAATTTTTTCACCTTTCTTAAAAATAAAATCAATATAATTTTTGAAAAAACGAAATTTTTATTTTTGGTCCAGTCTAATACATACATAAATGCGTGTTAGGGATGGACGTTATGTATCGATAAAGAGATGGAAACATTTTAGTACTCGATTAATGTAAGAAGTGAGTAATGCTGGGGCAAATTAAATGCAAGACAATAATCGATTAATCGATATACATAATCGAATAATATTTTTAAAATAGTGAAGTATTTTGTTAAAAAAAAAAATTAATAGATTTATTGTAAGGAATGGACAAAATATATTGATAAAGGGATGTAAAAAAACATTACTCGATGAATGCATCAAATGATAATTTGTTAATTGTACTCAAATATTTTTTGTATACGAAAATAGTAAAATATTTTGATGTACAGAAATATATTTTAGTGGAAATACAAATGGGTTAGGGATGGACAGTATGCTTCCATAAAAAGATGTCCAAAAAAATATTACTTGATTAATGCAGAGGTAAATTAACTTTTAACCAATAATCGATTAATTGACTATTCAAATATATTTTTCATAAGAAAATAGTGAAATAATATGATTGAAAATGCAATGTTTCTTAGAGAAAATACAAATCTGTTAGGGATGGACGATATGCATCGATAAAGGGATGTAAAAAAAATAATACTCTATTGAAGAAAGACAATAATCGACCAATCGAAGCATACAAATGGAGGATATGCATCGATAAAAAAAGTTATTACTCGATTATTGCATGAAAACATTTATCAAAAATTTGAATACTTTCTTGTATAAGAAAATTAATTAAGTTACCTCGATTTCACTACGCCAGGGGATTCACAGATAAAAAAATAACTCAACTTAAAAAATTATATAGTAATATAAAGTCCATCCCTAATAGTGTTTTATTAAATGTTTAAACGCTGTTCAACTTGTTATTTGAACCAAGTAAAACTAATTCATTTATGTGGCAAATTTATTCAGGTTGCTTTAGAAAATGTGCACTGCGAGGAATTACAAATTGAATTGGCTTCTGCGATGAAGTCGAAATCTGGGCGTTCTGGTGGTAGCGAACGCAGCAACTACGGTGGCATTTCGGCTTCAAGTGCGAGCGCTTCTTCAGCTGCCGCCATGTCAGGCACTAGTTCCACTGTCACATGGGCACCGACAATCAGTCATCAGGATCATGGATCTGAGATCGATATCATTATGGCGAAAATCGAACAGGTGGGTGAAGTTTGGGGAAATTCACGATTGGTTGAAAAAAAAAAGTGGTAAAGAAGAAAAAGATCTGGAATCTCGGAAACAGAGAATACCACAAACTACTGATATGAATGTTTCGACAGAATTGATAATAAGCTTTTTTTTGCGCGATATCGATATCGTTATTTTATATCGAGTATTTTCTTTCTACTTTCTCATAATCGAACATCACCACTCAATCGTACTAAATCCAAATAGAAACGTTTTATCTGCAATAACAACCACTTTCGTTTTTTACTTTCAGGATAATCGCGTGTTGGCTGAACTGGAGCAGCCGCGCACATCGGCTATGTCGGGCATGTCATCAATGCCACCAAGTTCCATGCATTATACCGCAAATAGTGAATATAAAACCATATCAAAAAATGGTGAGTTAATGAAAATACAAATTGTTTTTACTAAATAAATTTTTCGAGTTCAAGATTGCCGGTATTCTTTTTATAATATCGACTGCTAAGTTGAAGTTCAACCTTTTTCAAAATGCCCTGTCTCAGAGTTTTTCTCAATAGCGCTCTATATCAGAACTTTTTTCAGAATTGGTATTTCAATAACGCCCTATTTTAAAACTTTATTTATTAACGTCCTGGAACTAGTGCCCTCAGATAATTTTTTTTTGAAATTTGTTTGAAATAGGGCGTTTGTTGAAACGAATTCTGAGATAGGGCTCTCTTTACCAAAATTTAAAATGGGGCGTTATTGAAAAAAAATCTTAAATGGACCGTTTTTTAAATAGGGTGGTCTTCCAATCAACCGTCGATATAGTAATACAAAAATTAAAATTTAAGAAAATCGAATTAAAAAAAAATCATAAGCTTGAACTTGAAAAATTAATGGAATAATTTAACACTTGAAGACCAAACTTTAATACAACTATATTTTTTTTACTCCAAAAGAATTAGAGGAAGAACTGAATCGTTATAAGCGTGCAGGTAAAAAATCTCAAACGCCATAATTATATGATAGCAGTGAATTTATTCCTTAAATACTAAACTTTTTTCAGTATTGGGCGGCACAAGCGGCACCGCTGCCGGTAGTTCGATACACACCAGCAGCTATGGTACCGCTGCCACCACCGGTACTAGTGGTTTACCATCATCGCTTACCTCCACATTACCTAATGGCGCTGGCGCCATGTCAGCTGCATTATCTGGTGTCGGTGAAGGTAGGAGCGGTGGTGGTGGTGTTGGTGGAAGTGGTGGTAGCAGTGTCGGCAGTGGTGGTGGGAGTGGCGGCGGTGGTCCAGGTGGCGGAGGTGGTGGCATGGGCCTTTCATCCATATCAGCGTTGGTGCCCAACTCCATTGGCGGTATATCGTCGAGTTTAAGTAGTCATGCCATACAATCGATGAATGCGGCGGCGTCCGCCTATGGCGCTGGTCCCACGTCTGTTGAAAAACTGCTTAGCGGAACCAGTGGAATGGCTAGCGGCATTCCACCATTGCCGGTAAATATTCATACGATGAAGTCTATGCCATCAGCATTAAGTCAGGTAAACTATTTTTAATAATGAAAAGCAAAAAAAAAAAAAAAAAAAAAATACGAAAAAATTTAAATACCTACACAAATTAGTAAATTGTAAAGAAAGTAAAAAAGAAACTAATTTGAAGATTAGTTTGTATTGTTAAAAATCAAAATTACTCGTACATTTAATCGTATTAACTACTCACTTTGTACATACTCGAATTGGCTTTGCTAAGAATTTGTATTTTGTATTCGTATTTTGTATACAAGTCAAATTCATATGCTTGCTAGGCGAAACAGAGAGCAATAAGCAAACGCAAAGTATTGTTGGTAAAACTGTTGAATGCTCATCATTAATATTGAAAACATGAAATGGAGATTGCGCGAGTTAAACTACACTGTTAAACATCGATTTTGCTACAGTGTACATGCCCTGCAGGGAACTCAGGCACTAGTGACACAAATTTCTGGTTCAGAACTAGATATAAAGTAGCCAATAAGAACTACTACGTAAATTCATTTGGATTCGTATTTGAATTTAAGTTTTTGTACTTAATTTATATTTAGAACTATAGAAATAGTGCCAATAAACGAACTAGATCCAAACTATCGAATTTTGTACTAGTTCCAGCCTAGGACATCGCCATGTTAAATTCGCCAGTTGATTTCATGTAAAAAAGATAGTTCGCGAACTAGTACTGGTTCGGAACGCACTAAAAGCGAACTAGCTCTGAACTAGAGATTTTCCCTACAGGGTGAGCACAGTATAATAAAATGCTCAAAAATGTTATAAAGCGAACTCACTTAATACATACCGCTCATGCCTTCAATGTTAAGTAATGACATTGTTATTGTTGTGCCGTAGTTTCATTATTGAAAATAACATTATATGTATATTATGTATGGCTTATTCAAGGTATTCATAGTTCTTCGCTAAAATGCTATTCAAACTGAGAACGTATTATAACAAAATTTTGTATGCAAAAATTGTGGAAATTACTTGTTAGTACAATAACACATCTACAACGGCTTTTTACGAGGAACTATGAGCGCCAAAACTTTATTTTTCTTTTAAATTCACCAAGTGAGTAAAACTTTAACTCTAGCGATCATTAATTTTTAAGAGCACCACTTTCCACACTTACTTTTAAAATTTTATTAAACTATTTTATTACCACACTTAACGACAGTTAAAAGAAAGATACTAGTGCGGGGTGGCAGTTATGACGGTGAACGAGCTCTTACACAATGAACCAAATAGCAGTTTCTTTGAATGTTCTAGTTTGGTCCCAAGTTTTTACAAGTTATTTGAAAAAAAACTTTTCTTTCGTGAACTATGTACGTTTGACGTTTGACGTAAGACATTGGGCTCTTAAAATGTCACCGTAACTCTCTTACTAGAATTTTTACTCAATATTTCGAAGTCCTCTTGAACAAATCTTCAGAACCTGTGGCATATATTTTCCAAGTATTTAAAACCTATTTTGAAGTAATTCAACTTCAATGGTAAATGTACTTCGTTTATTTGCAATTCATTTACAAATAATTAAATCAAACTTAAATCAAAGTCTGAGAGTTTTTAGAGAGTTATGAAAATTGATTTTGCAAAGCTAGTTCACTTTCATAACTGACTACCGCATTATACATTTATTTGTTTTGTTCCATTTTGTGGCACAGTGTACTTATGCAAACGGATTAAGTTAAAAATATACTATTTTAAATAACAAGAACTACAAATTTACCACCTTTATCATATATGATAAATAATATCTAAAACATAAATTTTCGCTATAAAATGTATCACTAACCCAGCTTACCACAATTTAAAAACTAAGTGTCTCATTCTATGTGGCGAACGATAACTCACACGAACGATTCGTCCTTGAAGTTTAGTCTAGCAGTCACATTCTAGTTAGAATCTGAAACTTGTATGTCAAAAAGCCAAAAACAATGTTCCCAGAATTTTGGAATAAACTGAAAACTTTAAAAAACTTAACTGGTTCTTATAAGTTCTTACATAAATTACATATGGCAGCACTTCAATTTGACAAATAGTTTCGAATTTTAATTAGAATGTGACTGCTAGATGAAACGTCAAGAGACAAATTGTTAGTGTGGGCTACCGTTCGCCATAGAGAATGAGGCAGTACATAAATTTATGGAACTAATGGTCTTCGTTTCTGGCAAAATTGTTAATTATTTTATGTTTAACTAATATGCATGTCACTTGTTTTTTAAACAACTAGATATTTCACTGCTTGGACGTATTAATGCAAAATCTTTCTAATTTAACTGATCTTGACCATATATCAGAACAGATCTAAGGAGGGGTTTAAGGTGTCATAACTGGAATAAGCTTCTAACGCTGAAAATACTCACAAAATCGTTTCGCTATTGTTTGTTTGTTTAGTATCTGCTTTGCGGTTTTTTAAAGTTTGCAAACTCTATTTCTGCCCTTTGGCATTAAACTATATTCGACTTACTACTATTTGAAAAGTTACAAAATTCCCTCACTCATCTATGTCTATTGGAAACTATCTTTGTCATTCCTACTTCATTATAATATATTAAACGTACTGGAAATGTCACTTTTAATAAAATATCGACGTTTCGGTGTATGGATATTTTTCTGATATCTCTAATGTCTGAGATGTTAACTAAAGCAAACTATCACTGACTTCTGCTGAGTTTTACTGAAAAGTGTTCGGTGACACAAAAAATCAGCAGGGAGAGAGCGCATTTTGACATATCATTGGAAGAGGCCAAGTACTGTTACTTTTAGTGTAACCCAGTGCAGAGGGCATGTCTTTATCCATTGATTTTAATAATGTGTTGATCGATGTACGGCTGTTGTTGTTGTTGTTGTTGTTGTAAAATTATTATTTTTCGCTTATACAAATTTTGCTGTCTCCGCATAGATAATTGTGGCATGATTTATTTTTTGTTTTAAGGTTCCTTTGCATTAGGTCAACTGGTGTCAAATTTCATCGACTTTATCGAGATTTGGTTTCTTATTTTGACTTTTCTGTGTGTTTTTTTCGTTAATTACTGAATGAATGCTAAATAATGAATGAAACAAAAATATGCATCGTCGTTGCGCTAAAATAGTCTAAGGTAAGCTAATTAACTTTACCCATAATTTTGAAGGTATTTAAAGGGAGTTTTCGAAAAATAACCACACGTACGATTTGTCCTTGACGTTTAGTCTAGCAGTCACATTCTAGTTATAATCTTAAAGTTTTATGTCAAAAAGAATGTTTCCAGAATTTTGGAATAAAATAAAAACTTTAAAAACTTAACTGATTCTTATAAGTTCTTGTATAAATTACATATGGCAGCACTTAAATTTGACAAATAGTTTCAAATTCTTGTTAGAATGTGGTTGCTAGACGAAACGTCAAGAGACAAATCGTTCGTGTGGCGTATGGTTCGCCGTAGAGAATGAGGCCTTAAGATTAACTTTGATGACTTTACTGATGTTTTATAGGGATAGTTCTGGAACATTGTCAACCAAAATAGCGTTTTTGCCGGGACTGCTATGTCTTGTTCGGGTCTATGTAGGAACGATTTTGTGATCGTTTGGCATCAATCTTTTCGGGACTTTTTAAAATCCTTTTTTGGGATTGATTTCAGAATCATTTCGGGACCATTAAAAAATTGTTTTCGCAATTATTTTTGGACAACATTCGGAATCATTAGGACCTTTTCGGAATCTTTTTCGGAATTATTTCTGTTGTTTCCCGTTAAACTGAGTCTCCCTGAGGTGATTTGATTCAAGTTTTGTTGTTCCATAAATAATGGACAAACTGGGGCTTTTGCCAGGACCACGGCTTTATTTGGACCTATGAAGGGGAGTATTTAGGATCATATAAGGATAATTTAGCTATCTTTTTGGTAGTTTTTCGAATCTTTTTGGGGCAGTTTTAATTGTTGTAGGAATTTTTTCGGTATCAATTTGGAACTTTTAAGCAACCATTTCAGTTTTGTTTTCGAGACTCTTTCGGGACCAATGCTACCGAAAAGCAATACATTCCTTTTTTGGCGCAGCGACCAAACATACGAGTACGTAAATATGTTTCGTGAAATATTCCTAAGTTGAATTTGCATAAAAAGCGTCTGAATAATTTTAATTTTCTTCGTCATATTCTTCATTACTCTGTTTATTAGTGGCATTAAATTCTTCAATATGTTAAATATTGATTTACAATCTAGTATAAGAGGAGCTTAAAGTGCTTACGCCTGCGCTAACATCAATACATCTTCATGCTTCATCTAGATACATACATATGTATATGTATATGGAGACATTCGCCTACCTTCGTTAGAGGATTTTTCATAATTTAATCCTTGCATAATCACAATTAGCTACATCCTCGATAAGTATTTATAAAAATATAGTATGTGTAGTATATCGCTTCACACATACATATATGCATTTTCATACGTGCTACGTATCGTGTTTAGATAAGATTTGCTTAAACTTTAATGTCTTCAAAAAACGAAACAAAATTAACTGAAAGCAAAAATTTTTTTCATTTCTCTTTTCCAACTTTCATATGTGCTGTTGTCTCTTTCATTCTTTCTATTTTATCTTAAAAAAAAAAAATATATATATATATAAAATACCATATCATCAATTAATAACCGAAACTACCGTATCTTAAATGTTTAACGGTGTTGTTATTGTCATAATCGAAAAAATGCCATGAAAAAATAATACTCAATGAAATGCTTTGTCCTTGTCTAATGGTGTCTAAATATGTCGCTGTCTCTTTTCAATCTAAACAAAAATTACTCTTTATGTATTTTTTTCTATTCACGCCGCTATATATTTGCTCTCTCTTTCTCAACTTATAACTCCCAACTTGTGTGTGTCTGTATTTGTGTAATGCGTAAACCAATAAATATTAAAACTAACCTTAAAATATTTAAACACCTAAATAACTTCGGTTTAACTAAAATTTATTAAAACTACACCTTCCTTGATTTTTTGATTGCAATTTTTTGTTTTAAAAAATATGCAAATACTTTTGTAAAACTCGTTTAAAACACTAAAAACAAATTAAATTAAAAAAAAAACAACCAAAATATACAGCGTGGCACAATACAACTGTACAATTTACAGAGCACAACTATGCCCATCCTATCACTGAACGCGCATAATATTCCAACCGGCACAAGCAGTTACTCGGCACTGGGTCTGAGTGGTGCCGGTGCAAGCGCTCTATCACAACTCGGCTCGTCACTAACACATCCCACCTTGGGCAATATGCTTGATACAAGCGCACTATTGGGCACAACTGGTTTATCGGGTTTGAGTGGCGTTACAGGCGCTTCGTCGCTATACGGTTTGGGTGCTGGTACTGGTCTAAGCGGTTTAAGTGGTCTTACATCGGGACTGCCTAATTCATTTCCACCGCCATTTATAGATGTCGGTTCGAGTTCATCATATCCCTATTCAGCGGCAGCGTTGCGTACTGCGACTAAAATGAAAATGTTGGACGAGATCGATATACCGTTGACACGTTTTGGCAATCGTAGCTCACCATGTTCACCGATACCGCAAAATACATGGGGTTTGGATGAGTTTACGGACAATATGTTGCATAATCGTGCCAATTTGGCATTGGGTGCATTGGATTTGGAAAGTGAGTGGATGCCGATAAAGCCCACCGTGCATTTGTTTGATGTGAATATTTTCTAATAAATTCTTATTTTAATTTCACAGCACGTAACCACAACTTGAACGGCATTAGTGAGCCGCAAGTGGACATGTTGGATATACCGGGCAAGGGACGTTGCTGCGTATTTATAGCGCGCTTTCCATACGATCCGCCAGAGTAAGTATACATCCTGAGATTTATATAT
Organism: Campiglossa producta; assembly: GCA_964058755.1. Taxonomy (NCBI): domain Eukaryota; kingdom Metazoa; phylum Arthropoda; class Insecta; order Diptera; family Tephritidae; genus Campiglossa; species Campiglossa producta. The sequence goes on from CAXKVI010000001.1 coordinate 150,909,904, forward strand.
TGTTGATATGAAACATTTTATATTGGGCCGTAATAATAAAAACTAGACAAATGCTTTTTCTCAAGATTTGAGACCGAGTGGTTTGAACTCCACTAGAAAAACTTAAATTCAATCTTTATATTCAAATATAACTATTCCAGCGAAACTCTGTTACACTTTACTGTTATTTTCTTATATTCAATTATTTGCTTTTACTGCTGTTCCTTTCCACAAACTCATTTGCGTACCATTCTTAGCCTTTTTCTTCCGTTCCAATTCTTTATTCGGTTTCTTTACCATTTAATATAACTGTTTATCTACTTTTATTCTATTCTATTCTATTTTTTTCTTCTTCTTAAACTAGTCATTTAACCACCTAGGCAATTTTAAATTCTTTTCTCACGGGGTTTCCAGGGTTTTCCAGGTCTGAGGCCACACTGATAAGGTCCAATCAGTCGGTTGACTTTAGGCTTCAGTCCTTCGTACAATACGCTTGATCGAACCTTATATGCGTTACTCAAAAAGCGGATTCCGCGGTAGTTGGATTGTGTAAAGAACACCTAGATTCCAATATTCAGGCACCACCATAATATAACCAGCTCTTCGCCGCCGTATTTGAATACATAGTTAGATCAGCTGGCAGACCATCAGCGCACTCCACTCCGCTTTATTTCAGGCTCGACACCTTCCTTGTTGCTCTAATCCTCCTTCTAAAAGAGCAAATAAGTGATCCTTCCATAACCTTTGTACTCTCTGAACATCGGCCACTAGGTCGCTGTTCTCTTTTTTGCAGGAGTTTGCTCCAGGTTTAAAACCGTTCAACATTCGTCTGATTTTTTGCTGAAACAAGCTCTTCAATTTCACGCTTTTCGACTTCTATTTTCTTCTAACAGGACACGCCGTCTCGCTACTCTCTTCATCTCGCGGTAGTGTTCGCACACGCTCCTCGTTGCATTCGCTTTCAACGTTGCCTTATAGGTATCGTCCTTCTTTTTCGTTGCGGTTTTGCACTCTTCATCGCCGTTTTTTGCGCTTTCCGGAACCCAATTGCTTCTTCGGCTGTGGTACGAAGTGCTCCTGAGACAGGGGTGGATCCACGGTGGTTTTCAGGTTATATAGTAAAAGTTACGCAAAAAATATAGTAAAAATTACACAAAAAATACAATAAAAGATACGTAAAAAATAAAGTAAAAATTGCACAAAAAATAAAGTAAAAATTACACAAAAAATACAGTAAAAGTTACAAAAAAATATAGTAAAACTTTTACAAAAAGTATAGTAAAAATTACGCACAAAGAAGAGTGAAAAAGAGGCGAAAAATATATTAAAAATTACAAAACAAAAATATAGTAAAAATTACACAAAAATATAGTGAAAAATTACAACAAAAAAAATAGTAAAAATTACGCAAAAAATAAAGTAAAAGAATATATAAAAAGCTGGCAATAATTTCAACGCAGCTTGGTGTAAGAGGTACACACTGCGGGCTTAGAAATTCCTAATCCCCTTGGTTCTTGGTTCGATGACCAACAAAAGGTGATGAAAAATTTCTAAACACAAAGCCATTTGATAAGTGCCTTTGAGCAAGGCCGAAATTACGTAATCATGGTAGCTTGTAATTGTTGTTGCTTTTCCATGTTGTTCACTAATAATAAAAACAGAATAATTTAAGAAAAAATATTCCCAAACGGTCAACAGTCCACCAAAGTTTCAAAGATTCTTAAAAAAATATGGTAAAATTACGTAAAAAAAGAGTGAAAATGGCGCAAAAAATAAAGTAAAAATTACAAAAAAAATATATTAAAAATTACAAAAAAAAAATACAGTAAAAATTGCACAAAAAATAAAGTAGAAATTACACAAAAATATGATAAAAATTACAGAAAAAATACAGTAAAAGTTACGCAAAAATATAGTAAAATTTTTGGAAAAAGTGTAATAAAAATTACAAAACCAAACATAGTAAAAATTACGCAAAAAATAAACTAAAAATAATTTGTAAAAATTACGTACAAAAAAAAAAAATGAAAAAGAGGCGAAAAATATATTAAAAATTACAAAAAAAAAATATAGTAAAAATTATGCAAAAAATATGTGAAAAATTACAAAAAAAAAAAAAAAACATAGTAAAAATTACGCAATAAATAAACTAAAAATAATTTGTAAAAAGAGTGAAAAAAAGGCGAAAAATATATTAAAAATTACAAAAAAAAATATAGTAAAAAAAAATTTCGCAAAAAATATAGTGAAAAATTACAAAAAAAAAAAAACATAGTACCTAAAAATAACGCAAAAGATAAAGTTAAAAAATATGGTAAAAATTGCGAAAAAAAGAGTGAAAAAGACGCGAAAAATAAAGTAAAAATTACTCAAAAATGTGATAAAAATCACACAAAAAATAGTAAAAATTACACAAAAAATACAGTAAAAGTTAGGCAAAAAATATAGTAACATTTTTGCAAAAAGTATATAAAAAATAAACGATGCAACCGAGCAATGGAAGCATATCTCTCACTCATTACGTACCGCCGCTGAGGCCACTATAGGGTTCCAGCGAGCCCGCAAAAACAACTGGTACGATGAGGAATGCAGCACTGCCTCGGACAAAAAGGACGCTGCCTACAGGGAGACGTTGCGAACGGGCGCAACCCGCAGTGTATGGCAACGCTATCGTGAGGCAAAGAAGGAAGAGAGACGCCTTTTCAGAAAAAAGAAACGTGAGGCCGAAAGGCGTGAGTGTGAGGAGCTTGAGATGCTGGCTGACAGGAATGATGCCCGAAAATTCTATGAAAAGATCCGGCGGATGACGGAAGGTTTTAAGACCGGGGCAAGTTCCTGTAAGGACAATAATGGCGACCTGGTAACCGACGTACAGAGTGTACTTAAATTATGGAGGGAGCACTTCTCCTCACTGCTAAATTGCGAGGGAGACGTCGAACCCGATACCCCAATCCCTGACGATGGAAAAGTCGTCCCACCACCTGACTATGATGAAGTGAGGATAGCTATATCCCGGCTCAAAAACAACAAAGCGCCTGGAAAAGACGGACTACCCGCCGAGCTGTTCAAACACGGAGGCGAAGAGCTGGTAAAAAGCATGCATCAGCTCTTATGCAGAATATGGTCAGACGAGTGCATGCCTCCAGATTGGAATTTAAGTGTGCTCTGCCCAATCCACAAGAAAGGCGATCCCGCTAACCGCACCAACTACCGCGGAATCAGCCTTCTTAATATCGCATATAAGGTTCTTTCTAGCGTATTGTGTGAAAGACTGAAGCCCATCGTAGACAAGCTGATTGGACCTTATCAGTGTGGCTTTAGACCTGGTAAGTCTACCATCGACCAGATTTTCACGATACGCCAAATCCTGGAGAAGACCCATGATAAAAGAATCGACACACACCATCTCTTTGTCGATTTCAAAGCCGCTTTTGACAGCGCAAAAAGGAGTTGCCTGTATGCCGCCATTTCTGAATTTGACTTCCCTGCAAAGCTTATACGGCTTTGCCAAATGACGTTGAGCAATACTAACAGCTCCGTCAGAGTCGGGAAGGACCTCTCTGAGCCATTTGAAACCAAACGAGGCTTCAGACAGGGCGACTCCCTTTCGTGCGATTTCTTCAACCTGATGCTGGAGAAGATAATTCGAGCAGCAGAGCTAAACCGCAATGGTACAATCTATTACAAGAGCGTGCAATTGCTGGCGTATGCCGATGACATTGATATCATTGGCCTTAACAACCGCGCCGTAAGCGCTGCCTTCTCTGGACTGGATAAAGAAGCGAAAAAAGTGGGTCTTGCGGTCAACGAGGACAAGACGAAGTATTTGCTGTCATCAAAGAAAGAATCGGCGCACCTGCGCCTTGGCAGCCACGTCACTGTTGATAGTTACAAATTTGAAACTGTGAGGGACTTCGTCTATTTGGGAACCAGCATTAACACCGAAAATAATATCAGTCTAGAAATCCAACGGAGAATCACTCTTGCGAACAAGTGCTACTTTGGACTGAGTAGGCAATTCAGAAGTAAAGTCCTCTCTCGAAGAACAAAGATCGCGCTCTATAAGTCTCTCATCATACCTGTCCTGATGTATGGCTCAGATTCATGGACAATGTCAAGAGAAGATGAGATGGCCCTTGGAGTATTTGAGAGAAAAGTTCTCCGGAAGATTTATGGTCCTTCCCGTGATGCCGACGGCGAGTATCGAAGGAGATTTAACGATGAGCTGTACGAGCTTTACGCAGATCTGACCATAGTCCAGCGAATTAAAGCCCAAAGGCTCCGCTGGCTGGGTCACGTCATGCGAATGGACAAAGAAGCTCCAGCCCAGAAGGTTTTCCAATCGTCACCCGAATTCGGCAGCAGAGGAAGGGGGAGGCCTCGACTGAGATGGAAACAACAGGTGGAGGATGACTTGAACTCCCTTGGGGTTTCCAATTGGCGTCAGTTATCGCTAAAAAGGAATGACTGGCGTGCTTTGATAGGCGACGGCCAAAATCGCTTAGGCGGTTAAGCGCCAATAAATGATGATGATAGTAAAAATTACAAAATAAACATAGTAAAAATTACGCAAAAATTAAACTAAAAACAATATGGTAAAAATTACACACAATAAAGAGTGAAAATGATGCGAAAAATAATTTTTATCTTTATACAAAAAAATTTAGTAAGCAGTACGCAAAAAATATAGTAAAAATTACACAAAAATACATTAAAACTTACGCAAAAAATATATTCAAAAATTACAAAAAAAAAAAAAACAGTAAAAATTACGGAAAAAAATAAAGTAAAAAAATATTTTATATTTTATTTATATTTTTTTGAAAAACCAAAATAAAAGGTCAGCTTTGAGAAATTCTGAATGAAAAATGTCCCCCGAAATTAAAAGAAAAAATTTGAACCCCTCCTTCCCGAAATCCGGGATCCGCCACTGTCCGAAGATATGTTCCCTCTACTCATGCACTCCGCTGGGTTGAATTGTGCTTTCGGAGAGAAGTTTTAAAATTACGTAAAAAAAGAGTGAAAATGACGCAAAAAATAAAGTAAAAATTACAAAAAAAAAATACAGTAAAAGTTACCAAAAAAATAAAGTAAAAATTGCACAAAAAATAAAGTAGAAATTACACAAAAAATATAGTAAAATTTAGGCAAAAAATATAGTGCAAAAAGAATAGTAAAAATTACAAAATAAACATAGTAAAAATTACGCAAAAATTAAACTAAAAACAATATGGTAAAAATTACGCACAAAAAAGAGTGAAAATGATGCGAAAAATATAGTAAAAATTACACAAAAATACATTAAAACTTACGCAAAAAATATATTAAAAAATTACAAAAAAAAAGCAGTAAAAATTACGGAAAAAATAAAGTAAAAAAATATTTTATATTTTATTTATATTTTTTTGAAAAACCAAAATAAAAGGTCAGCTTTGAGAAATTCTAAATGAAAAATGTCCCCCGAAATTAAAAGAAAAAATTTGAACCCCTCCTTCCCGAAATCCGGGATCCGCCACTGTCCGGAGATATGTTCCCTCTGCTCATGCACTCCGCTGGGTTGAATTGTGCTTTCGGAGAGCAGTTTTGAGAGGCGTTCTGCGAAATTATCGGCTGTCTGTTTTGACTGCAGTTTTTCGACGTCCAGGTTTCCCTTAGTTCTTGGATTGGTCATGTTTCGTACGACGACGAAGTCAACCAGCCTGTTTCCATGGAGGCTGAACTTTCCGACAATGGGACCAAATAGACTCTTAGTCCACTCTGGCGTTAACGTCGCCAAGCACAACTTTGATATCATATTTTTTTAATTTTATTCATTTTACTTTATTTAAGTCGCTTGAAAACCCTATTATACCACACTTCAGTCACGACTTATGTAGAGTTTTATTATAGTAGTTATATTTATGTCTGAAATCATGCAAAAAGCAATTGCATAATTTTTATTCATGCAGCCCATTGAGGAGAAAGTTTGTTTTTAAAGAAACTTTAAAGGTAAATATTACAAAACGTTACCTGTGGTTTCGTAGCACGATAAATGCTATGAGTCCGAGTAAAATGAAAAAGTAGTTTAATGTTAGTATGTCGTTTTATGATAGTGAGAGTTATTGGGATCTACATATGTATAAATATGTAGCTCTTATACGCCCAGCCGAAGCAATTTTCTCCTCACTCATTTTCATTTAATTAAAATTCCCTTCTTTTATTACTTTCTTCATCTAATATGTACTCAAAACTATGTAAGACCTTCTGTTCCCCTCAGGGAAGCCGAAGGTGAATTATCGCTTTGCGCCGGCGACTATTTACTCGTTTGGACAAGTGGTGAACCACAAGGTGGTTATTTGGATGCTGAATTGTTGGATGGTAGGCGCGGCTTGGTCCCTGCCTCTTTTGTGCAACGTTTAATTGGTAAATTTAATGCCCTTTATTATAATTTTGTACTTTTTTAAACATTTTATATATTCACTTTAACAGGCGATGATTTATTGGAATTCCATCAGGCAGTGTTATCGACATTACGCGACGCCGAGGATGGTTCCATGCAATGTGATACAACATCGTTGCCATCCCTGCCACCGCACAATCCCTTGCTCACACATACCCAGGAAGATTTAGCGCGATTGAGTGAAACGCACACCGATTTAGAACACGATCAGGATGATATCAGTGATAATGGTGAGTATTATTACGCTTGATTTGAGTTGTTATATCGACATAGGTTGCATGTCTCTGAAGTAAGATAAATCACTGTGCAGTTTTGAAGAACTTTAATAAGACCGTTAAGGTTATTGTTACAAATATACATCCAAGTTTCACGAGTACTTCTGAGTGGAATATCGACCTATTTCAGATCTTATCTGAAGAACGCAACAGTTCACTTTTTTTCAATAATTCGCTTCTTCAAAGTTTTGGTTCAAGAACGCCATATCTCAAAAATAGTTTCAAAAACGCCCTATCTGAACGAAAATTTAATAATATTTCAGCTGAAATAGGGCTGCTTTTAATCAAGTTCTCACATAGGTTGATTTTTCACACCGACGACGACTTGGTATTCTAAATTCTGTTTATTGCACAGTGTTCGAATACTGCCTTTAATAAAGTGTTTTATGTTTCGTACAATGTGTTTATTGATTTTTTTCTTTTATTTCATTTAAATTGTTTTCATTCAATTTGCTTTTGGTGGTCTTAATGTGTTTATTAATCTATGTGTTACGTAATCTGGATGTCTTTGAAACGTGAGCAAGTATACTCTGAAATGCGTACGAGCTATATTGGTTCATCGGGGCCATTGAGTCAACTGTTTTTAGGCTCTGCGCCTGCATTCGAAGGCTAGTTAAAGTGGAACTCAAACTATTAGTTAATATTAAGAAATACACTCAGAAAAATAATGGAATTTTATCTGAAATTGATTGGGGTTTCTAAAGAAATATAGACCTCTATTTTTATACCTTTCATGGAGATGAAATGGTATTATAACTTTGGTCCGATGTTTGTAAGTATGAGAAGAAGAAGAGATGGACCCATCAATAAGTATACCGAAATGATCAGGATGACGATCTGTCTGTCTGTCTGTTTGAACGCAAACTAGTCCTCAGTTTTTGAGATATTTGGCTGAAATTTTGTATGCGGAATCAGCAAGATCGGACCGATATTACATATAGCTCCCATACAATCGATTGTTCCGATAAACGGATTTTGGGCTATAACTCTTGTAATTAAAGAGGTAGGAACTTAAAATTTTGTAAAAGTTGCTATTTTTATATGTGTAATATCGATGTTGAAAATCATTGAGATGGGATAAATATTCCACATAGCCCCCATACAATCGATATTTCCGATAAACGGATTTTGGGCTTATAACTCCTGTAATTAAACATGTAGGAACGTGAAAATATTTCACCTAGCCCCCATACAATCGAATGTTCCGATAAACGGATTTTAGTAGATAACTCCTGTAATTATATAGGTAGGACCGTGAAATTTCGTACCTATTGCTCTTTTAGAATGTGGAATGTCGATGTTAAAAATCTTTGAGATTGGAGCAATATAACACATCGCCCCCATATAATCGATAGTTCCGATAATTTCGGTATGAGCTAAAGTTAAATTCACACAGGCTGTACTGGGGATCGAACAGTGAAAATCGTGACACTTATTAATGAAAGGTATATAGCCTTCGGCACAGCCGAAGACAGCTTTCCTTACTTGTTTATTTTTAATTCGTATTTTATTTTTCAAATTAACTGAGTGCATATAAAATGCTAAGATTATAAGTGTAAGCAATGGATTTTTTTGAGTGTATTTTTTTTAGGAGGTATATTGGCTAGAATTGAAAATGAAAATAGGCTTGCTGAATCCCCGTATTTCCTTGATTTTATAATTATACTTTTCTCCATATGCATTCTCCACAGAGATGGTATGTTCACCAGGTGGGAACCTGACATGGAAATCCTTTTTGAGAAGTATTGAGGCATCTTCATAGTCAAAATTAAGTAGGTACTTAGAGTTAGTTTTAGCTTTTTTGACATAGGCCATTCGAAAATATGCCAAAAAGCCACAGCTAACTTTAAGTACCTACTTAATTTTGACTATGAATATGCCCCAAATGTTTTAAAACCTCTAAAAATTACACCTACCACGAGTTTGTCGGGCTAGAAACCGGTTGAGTTATCGAAATAAGCGACATCTTAAATATAATAGTGAAAGTTTCAGTCCATTACATTCTCGTTAATTTTGAAGGGGTTATCCGTAGAACTAAGAAACGAAATTATTATACCGACACACCCAAAGAAACTAAAATATTCTCATGAGCTGATAGGCAATGGAAAACTATCATCATGACCAATGTTCAAAATTGATTTCCGCATATACAATTTTCCTCTAGGGCTACTTAAAGAATAATGTTTTGGATACCGACTAACCCGAAACACCTCATAGATAAAAGGATTATAACAATACCTACACAAATAGTAGGTACTTATCCTTCCTCCATTAATACCAAAGCATACGGTCGCAACAAGATCACGAAGCTAGTCGCTGGCAGTAATTCGAGCAAAGAAGATAGAAGAAATATTTCGGACGGGACCGTTTCGCCGAAAATTATAATGTCGAGGAACACACGAAGATAGGCAGAATCTTCTGACCATTTGCTTGATTTGTACCTACGTATATCCTTGTGTACGAACTTATCTACCACCTAGATTTCCTTTGTCCTATGCTTTCGATGGTTTGTCTCTCGTTAGGAGATTTCAATGAAAATCAAAAATGCGTTTACGGAGTCCGCGATACCTTTCTGGTGTTAGTTGGGCAAGTAAAGCAAGGCAAGTAACTGTTAATATCGTTTGGGCCTGGTTTGTCCGTCACATCGCATTTATTTTTATACCCAGCGTACTAGTACTAGTACAATGGTATTATAATTTTGTTCACATAACGGTATTATGTAACGGCACAAATTAATCGAGATAGATATATAGTTCCATATATGAAAGTTCTTGGGTTGAAAAGAGGAGTTCATTAATGCATGTCCGTCCGTCTGTTCGTCCGTCTGTCCGTCCGTCTGTGTACACTATAACTTGAGTAAAAATTGAGATATTTGCAGGAAATTTTATATACAGGTTACTTTTTTGGCCAAGGCGAAATCGGATTATAACCAAGCCCCCTTTTCCGATATCGCAAAATTTCGAAAATCATACAAATTGTCATAACTTCAGTAAAAATTGAGGTATTTGCCTGAAATTGTGTATACAGGTTACTTTCTGGCCAAGGTAGGTTACTATTGAAAATGGGCGAAATCGGATGATAACCACGCCCCCTTTTTCGATATCGAAAATTTCGATAATCACATAAGTTGACATATCTCGGTAGCTGAAATGGCTAAAATGATATAAATTTATAGGTGAATCCCCCTGGTCATTCTCTTATGAGTTTTCCATAAGTTTTTTAGAGTGGGCGTGGCACCGCCCACTTTAAAGGAAATTGAAAATTCGACTGGTCGTAACTTTTAAAGTGATTACGATTTGGCACAAAGCATATAGTATCGTTGGGAGTATACCTGATGAAATTGTATAAAATCGCTCTCCAACCACGCCCACTTTCGATATTGAAAACTTCGAAAATCACCTAAATTGACATAATTCGGTAACGGAAGCGGCTAACATGATATAGTTTGATAGGATGAATCCCCTAGTCATTCTATTATAATTTTTTGATAAATTTTCAAAAGAAGGCGTGGCACACACTTTTCAGGCAGGCATATTTGAAAATTTCACGGGTCAAAATTTTTTAAATTGATTACGGTAGAACGATGAAACTGGTACGAGGTATACTAGAATAATAGGGAGTATACTTGATGTAATTGGACGAAATCGCTTCCCAAGCACACCCACTTCCGAAATGGAATCATATGAAAACTACCGCTGGGTATTTAATGTTCGGTTTACCCAAACTTAGACTTTCTTACTTGCAGCCATTTAAAGGAAATTTTTCCTTGGAATAAGTTATTTTTTCTTACCCTCAATGAATGTTTCTTCAAGTGTTCTAATCGGTACTTGAAGGTATTGCTAGAAGTATCGAATATAGTATAGATTTTAGAAATTACGCTAGAGCATTGTTTTCAAAGTAAAGCAAATAAATTACAAAAATCTTTGTTGTTCCATCATAGTAATAATGCATTGTTTTCTCCCTTCCTTTTTACACTATGCAGTTCCAGCACCTAAGCACCTAACCCTTGAACGCCAACTGAACAAAAGTGTGCTAATTGGGTGGTCACCGCCGGAGCCGCTCGGTTACAACCTCATTGAAAGCTATCATGTTTATGTGGATGGTGTACTGAAGGTAACGGTAAAAGCCAATGAACGGACACGAGCGCTAATAGAAGGAGTGGATTCAAATAGGGTAAGTTAATTCTATAACGACTTGAGTTTCTATTATGTAAACGAGGTGTGATGAAGAAGCCCGCACTGATTTCAAATGAAGTTTACATTCTTTGATTGTTAACGATTTTTGGACTGGAAGCTCAGTCTATTGCCGGAAATGGTATATTAGGCTATCGAATCTTCTTTGGTTCGATGCAATTTTTAAACTTGTCTATCACACCGCGTTCGCATACAAATTTTTAAATATACATTTCAACTTTTTATATTCAAATCTCTTCACCCCGCAGCCGCATCGCATCAGCGTTCGCAGTGTGACACAAAATCGTCAGACATCACGCGATGCCGCTTGTACTATGATCATCGGACGCGATACCTCGCATTTAGGTCCATCAGCTGTACGCGCTTCACATATAACGTGTTCATCGGCGGTCATTTCATGGCTGCCAGCCAATTCCAATCATCAGCATGTCGTTTGCGTGAATAATGTGGAGGTGCGCACCGTAAAGCCAGGCGTCTATCGACATACCATTACCGGGCTGGCCCCGAGTACACAATATCGGGTCACAGTGCGCGCTAAACATTTGCGTGCACCGGGTGGTGGACAGCCAACACCGGGACGTCCGCAAGAAGAGGCACCGGGTGCGTATGCTGATTTCCGCACGTTAACTAAGGGATTGCCTGATCCGCCACAAGTGAGTTTCGATGAAAAAGATTAACTAAAGTATGGTTTGAAATTTTATTTTTTTATTTTTACTTTCAGGATATCCAACTTGAGGCTGGTCCTCAAGATGGTACCATTTTGGTGACATGGCAGCCGGTTAATCGACCAACCTCATCTGGTCCTGTAACCGGCTATGCTGTGTACGCCGATGGTAAAAAAGTTACTGACATTAATTCACCAACTGGGGATCACGCCCTCATCGATATCGGCAAATTGGGACAATTCAATCCACGTGCAGTTACCATACGCACCAAATCGCGGGACGCGCAATCGGCCGATAGTGCACCGATATTAATACCAAGTAAGATCATTATTTAGTTCTTGTTTTAAAGGGGCATTTTAACATAGCTAGTCCATATCTACAAATATAAATTCATTAAAAATAAAGAAGAATGTTTTTTCTTGAGGAACGATAAGCTTTTTAACCGACCCTGTTGATGCAACTATATGCACACGCCTTTAACAAATTATATTTTTTCCAATTGCAACGATATGCAAAGGAAACCGAGAGTCAATCTAATTGTCTATCGAAATATTTCCAATTGCAACGATATGCAAAGGAACCTATAGCCAATCTTATTTCTTAAAATGCAACGATATGCACAAAGAAACCACAGCAATGTATTTTAATCTAATTACAAAGTTCTTTATTACGAAAATTGTCTTCACGACCATGTAAGCGCATCAATGTCCATAAATTACGAAAATTCTAATACTCCAAAATGAACTGTCTTAATTTACCAATAGCTTAATTTCTCTTCAAAAATGGTGTGATTTAGTAGTGCATTTATACATGAAATACATTTTAGCATTGAAATAATATAATCATATACATAAGTACAAATCACAAATGAGCTGATTTTACGGTACATAATTTAGCCTAATACCCAATGACGGTGTAATTATGTATGTACATATATTCAAAGCAATTTAAGCAAATTATTTACAAATAAATATGATGAGAGCATATGACAAAGTCAATGCAAAACCTCTTCTGACCGCTGCAGTGGGCATCATGCCTTAGCGGGAGTGCAAAATAGAAGTAGGCTATTGCTATTGTCTAGCTATGCTTGGAAATATGTATGTATGTATGTACTTATAACTAAGTGTAGTTATGTATTTAGAAAATAAGAAAATATGAGCGCAAATAAATAGCGGTATACTCCTGAGTTTATGAAAAGTTGGACAATAAATAAGTAGCGGTATGTATTTAGAAATTAATAGTGGTCAATGACTTTAATTAGTGATAATACGAAATTTAACTTGGAATAAATATTCGGTACAGGTGGGATACCATAAAACTTAGTTGGTAACTAAACATACTCCGCCCGTTGGAAGCTTTAGGCTTTCAAAATATTATCTTCGATTGGAAGCAGACATAGCTTCGCCACAGAACGCTTGTATATGCCATTGGACTTTTTTAGAACGGCTACTCGAATCGTGTTGTCTTCTCCAATTATTGTTTCGATTACCCTGGCCAGCGGCCACTTTAGCGGGGTTTGATTTTCGTCCTTGATCAAAACCATATCTCCAGCTTTCAGATTTGGTGAAGATGACTCCCATTTATTGCGTTGTTGTAAGAGAGTCAAATATTCTGTATGCCATTTTTTCCAAAATTCTTGTTGGATATAGTATACCCGTTGCCATCTAGTAAGTCGATCTATGGATACTGGGATTATGTCCGGTTCTACCACTGCTGTGAAGGGTGAGCCAATAAGAAAATGACCTGGCGTGAGCACCTCCAAATCATCAGGGTTTACTGAAATGGGACATAAAGGTCGAGAATTTAAAATGGCAGAAATTTGACAAATAAGAGTGCGAAGCTCTTCAAAGTTCAGTGTAGAAAGACCAACTACACGATTTAAATGATATTTGGCTATCTTTACTACGGCTTCCCATAAGCCGCCAAAATGAGGAGAGCGAGGCGGTATAAACTTCCATGCGATGCCATCACTTGCGCATTGTTCGTGAACCGCCTTTACATGCTCTTGACTAAAAAATAAGTTAGCTAATTCAGATGGCTTATTTTTTGCTCCAACAAAATTAGTAGCATTGTCGGACCATATAGTTTGTGGTCTACCTCTTGTAGAAATGAATCTGGTTAATGCTGCGAGGAATGAGGAAGTTGCTAAATCTTTAACCAATTCCAAATGAACGGCCTTGGTTGAAAAACAAATAAATATGCATATGTAGCATTTCGTTGGAGGCCTATGTATTTCGGACTTCAGTTTTGTAGAAAAATGGTCCACAAAAGTCTACGCCGGTAGTTACAAATGCTCCATTGCATTTAACTCTGTCAGACGGAAGATTTCCCATTAAATGTTCCATGAGCTTAGGTTTGGCCCGAAAACAACGCACGCATTTGTTAGTTACCCGGAAAATAGTTTTACGACCACCAATAGGCCAGTACTGTAGACGAATCGTTGCCAATAAAGCTTGAGGTCCAGCATGGAGAAGTGTTATGTGAAAACTGCTAATAATTGCATCCGTCACCGGGTGACATTTTGGCAAAATAATTGGGTGTTTTGCTGAATAATCCAAATTTGAATGCTGAAGCCTTCCGCCAACTCGAAGAAGACCACGCTCGTCGATAAAAGGATTCAATGAACATATTTTTGATGTAGCCTTAATGGCTTTTGCAGCTTCCAGCGCCCTGTATTCGTCTTGAAGATGTGTTCTTTGTATCATGCGAATGAGTAGAAAAGTACCTTCTTGTATTTCCTTAGTGCTGAGTAGGCCATGCTGTCTCAATGCAGATGGTCTAGTAAATCGATAAATGTATGCGTATACTCTTTCTAAACGTTCGAATGAATTAATAAATTTGCAATTTAAAGAGCTATCTGATATAGTTAAAAATACAACCTTACGCTTGCGAAATTCGGGTAAGTCTGTATTATCTAGAAGCGGAGATTTCGGCCAATCGCGCTGATGGCTGTTAAGAAATGAGGGACCATATTTCCACAATGGCATATTTAAGAGTTCCTTTGGACTAACACCTCTTGATAGAATGTCAGCTGGGTTCGATTTTGTAGGTACGTGACACCACGTCATTCCTTTAGTAAGATTTTGAATTGTATTAATTCGATTTTCTACAAATATGTTGAAGTTGGCTGGTTCGTTATTCAGCCACGAAAGAACAATTGTTGAATCAGACCAACAATAAACATTTCCATTAAATTGTATTGCATTTACTACCTTTGATATCAATTCGGCTAAAAGCAGTGCTCCAGAGAGCTCAAGCTTTGGTACGGTGAGTGTTTTAAGTGGAGCCACGCGAGATTTCGAGCAAAGTAGATTTGTTTGAATACACCCCTTTCTTTCAGAGCGTATGTTGATGCAGACACCATAAGCGACAATACTTGCATCGCAAAATCCGTGCATTTGTAAATCACCGTCTAATAAAAATAAATATCGGTCGAAACTGTATCGAATACCTAACTTATATTGTTCGCATATTTCAAGCCATTCAACTTGTATGGTTTGTGAGGGACTTTCATCCCAATGCAGCTTTTCTTTCCACAGCTGCTGTAAGAAAATTTTGGCTTTTGCCGTTACAGGCCCAATCAAGCCAAGCGGGTCGTAGAGCCTAGCAATGGCTGATAAAATTGTGCGCTTAGTTACCTTTTTTGGCGTTGCAAATGGCGAAAACGAAAATATAAAAACATCCATACTAGGGTCCCAAACCAACCCAAGTGTTTTTGTTATGCTTGTACCATCATCAAACGTTAAAAACTCCTGCCTATCTTCTACAGCTATCTCGGTCAAAACTTGAGCATGACTCCTCAAGTGAAAGTTACCAAGAGACAGCAATTTTCTAGTTTGGTTCAAAATTATTTGAGCTTCTTCCACAGAATTTGCATCATAAATCATGTCATCTACGTAAAATGCCTTGTATATTGTCTCGGCTCCAATAGGATAAGAACGCGCTTCATCCTGGGCGAGCTGCTGCATAGAGCGAATGGCTAGAAAAGAAGCTGGCTTTATTCCGTAAGTTACGGTATCTAATGAAAAAATACGAAAATCCTCATTAGGGTGATCTCTCCATATAATGCATTGTAGAAAGTTATCTGGTGGTGACATTTTTACACAGCGATACATTTTACAAATGTCTGCAGTTAGAGCAATGTTAAAAGTACGGAAACGAAGCAAAAGGTCAAAGAGTTGAGGTTGAATGTTAGGACCT
Source organism: Campiglossa producta (assembly GCA_964058755.1). Classification (NCBI taxonomy): domain Eukaryota; kingdom Metazoa; phylum Arthropoda; class Insecta; order Diptera; family Tephritidae; genus Campiglossa; species Campiglossa producta. The sequence goes on from CAXKVI010000001.1 coordinate 150,925,655, forward strand.
TTCATTAGAATTGAGTTTAACGAAAGTCCATTACTGGTTGGTGCGGAACCATCAAACACCACACGCAATTTTGTTGTTGTACTATCAGCTTTCAACACGCAGTGATGTGGCAAAAAACATAGGGGAATGTCCTTCGGTATAGAAGGAACGAACGACATGTGATTTAGTTCAGCATATTCCTTTATAAACGACGAATATTGTTGCTTCAATTCAGAATTACGCTGAAATTTCTTTTCTAAAGATTTAAACCGATTTATAGCCTGGCTATATGAGTCGCCTAACTCAAGATAAGGTGACTTAGTTGGCAACCGAACGGAAAACTCACCAGAATCTAAGCGCTTGTGGTTATTTACGAAGTAATCTTCACACAAATTTTCTTTTGGTGTAGTCTTTGGTGCGGAGTCTGCAAGGTTTCAATTTGCCAAAAACGTTCTACTAAATTGTTTAAATTTGTATCTGAATCTTCTTCTAGAGTCATATCCATAGCTACTAGGCAAGATAGTTTTGAAGAATTATATGTGGTTGCACCCGATGCAATCCAACCCAATTTTGTTTTTTGCAAAGTGAGCAAACTAAGTATCAGCTAAGCGTATTTGGCCGACGCATAGTAAATCAAAAAATAAACTAACTCCGATGAGCATATCAATGCGCTGTGGCTCGAAAAATAATGGGTCCGCTAAACGTATATTTTTAGGGATGTTCCAATCAATGCCTTTCAACGAACGACTAGGTTGGGCATCAGTAATAGTAGCTGCAACAACTGCCGTCAAATTTGCATTATAATCGCAAATAGAAGAATGTATGTCTAACTCAACCATATGATTAGCGACGAAATCATTCTGGCCTATACCAGAAATGAACTGTTGTGTATCTCTTCTTTTTAATTGTAATTGATTAACCAATCGATTGGTTACGAAGTTTAATTGTGACGCAGAATCCAGCAAAGCTCTGCAGGGAATAAGAGAGCCTGCTCTGAGGCAATTGAGGCATAGTTGCAGTCTTTTAGCTTCTTTGTAGCGTTCTACAGGTGAAAGTCTAATAAACCTTTCACATTTTGAAATATTATGGTCTTTTGAACCGCACACTATGCAACTGGAACCTGCTGCAGCTAACAAAACCTTTCGACTATTAGTATAAGATGCTTTCTTTACCTGATTATCCGGAGCCGCAAAAACAAGTTTGTACATTTTCAAGCCGCTGACAACGTTTTTCCAAAAAGTTTGCCATCAAATTCCACGTGGGTATTTCACTCGAAGGTGTCTCTTCCTCCCATTTAGCCAAAGATTTACTGTCCAATTTCTGAGCGACAACCTGGATTAACAAGCAATCGGCAATTTGTTCCATCGAACCCATCGATTGCAAAGCCCTCAAATGAGCATTAACCTTGTCACTGAGCTCACGAAGCTTTGGAATCTTACCACCATCTACCTGAAAAATGCTTCGAATATGAGCCTGAAAATTTAAACGTTTATTATCAAATCGAGACTTTAATAATTCAATGGCCTTATCACAATTGTCCCCATTAATTTCTAGCGAACGAATTGTGTCCAAAGCTGCATCACGAAGACTCAACCGAAGGTGCTGGAACTTCTTGATCTTTGTTAAGTCCATATCTTGATGCACCACCGAGTCAAACATAGTGAAATAATCAGGCCATTCTGCATAGTCGCCACTAAATTTGGGAATTTGCAAAACTGGCAACTTTTGCTTTGGTTGCGTAACAATAAACGGAGGCTTTTCGCCAGAAAGAAATCGTGACGAAGAATTAGGTGCTTCTGGAGACCTAAATGCATGTAGTCGACGCGTCAATTTTGTTTTTACCTCAATGTAGTGGTTAGTCAACGTAGCCAGAAGCGCATAGAGGGCATCAAACCTTTTCTCCAAACTATCTACTTGCTCTAGGCGCACCTCTATTGCTGCTTCATCAAACCCACGTATTTCCTCGATAGTCAATGAATTGTGGATCTGTGTCATTTATTGATTGATGGACTCCAACTTTCTTTTAGCCTCCTCGATCTTGACCTCATCGGTCCTTTTCGGTGCCATTTTTAGAAAAAATTATTGAAGTCATTTGTTATACCGTTTACACGAAACGCGATTAATTGATTGCAATTTATAAATTATATTACAATTTTTTCAACTGTTTACACGAAACGCGAATAATTAATTGAAATTTTTAAAGAAATTTATTTACGATTTTTTAAGTTATTCCGCGATCACGCGAGGTCACCAATGTTTTTTCTTGAGGAACGATAAGCTTTTTTACCGACCCTGTTGATTCAACTATAAGCACAAGCCTTTAACAAATTATATTTTTTCCAATTGCAACGATATGCAAAGGAACCTATAGCCAATCTTATTTCTTAAAATGCAACGATATGCACAAAGAAACCACAACAATGTATTTTAATCTAATTACAAAGTTCTTTATTACGAAAATTGTCTTCACGACCATGTAAGCGCATCAATGTCCATAAATTACGAAAATTCTAATACTCCAAAATGAACTGTCTTAACCCTGCAGCGAGAGCAACTAGTTGGTGCACCGGGCCCAACTAGTCAGTGTTCTGTCTTTTTTCCATATAAGCAACTGGTATTTTTTACGTGTTGATGTCCTACGAGATGTCAATTGTCAGATTTCGAGCAGAATGTACCAGTTATCTACTAGTCAGGAAATACCAGTTTCATACTAGTTGTAAAATACTAGTTCCATACTAGTTCAACCTGGACTAGTATAATTTCCACAAAATGAACTAGTCCACATACTAGTCCAAAAAGGACTAGTATAAAATATACTAGTCCCATACCAGTCCAAAAAGCATTAAACCTGGACTAGTATGATTTCAACCAGAATTTTCCTGGCTTACCCTTTATTTTATCCCTCGACTTTATTTTCATGTTTATTCTTAAGAAAGCAGCGGCTATTTGTATTTACCCTATCACGAAAAAGCATCTGTGAATTATAAGAGAAAACGAAACGAATGAATTTTGTATTTTTCAACTGGTATAATTTCATCCAGAAAAATCTAGTTGTATACTAGTATGGAATGTATATTTTCTGACTAGTATGGGTTCAGCCAGAAAATTCTAGTTGTATACTGGTATGAAATGGATATTTCCTGACTAGTATGAGTTCTACCAGAAAATTCTAGTTGTATACTAGTATGAAGTGGATATTTCCTGACTAGTATGAGTTCTGCCAGAAAATTATAGTTGTATACTAGTATTTTTCTGATTAGTTTGAGGTTTCGCTGCAGGGAATTTACCAATAGCTTAATTTCTCTTCATAAATGGTCTGATTTAGTAGTGCATTTATACATGAAATACATTTTAGCATTGAAATAATATAATCATATACATAAGTACAAATCACAAATGAGCTGATTTTACGGTACATAATTTAGCCTAATACCCAATGACGGTGTAATTATGTATGTACATATATTCAAAGGAATTTAAGCAAATGATTATTTACAAATAAATATGATGAGAGCATATGACAAAGTCAATGCAAAACCTCTTCTGACCGCTGCAGTGGGCATCATGCCTTAGCGGGAGTGCAAAATAGAAGTAGGCTATTGCTACCCTGGAGCGAAACCTCAAACTAGTCAGAAAAATACTAGTATACAACTATAATTTTCTGGCAGAACTCATACTAGTCAGGAAATATTCATTTCATACCAGTGTACAACTAGAATTTTCTGTCTGAATTTATACTAGCCAGGAAATATCCATTTCATACTAGTACACAACTAGAATTTTCTGGTAGAACTCATACTAGTCAGGAAATATCCATTTCATACCAGTGTACAACTAGAATTTTCTGTCTGAATTCATACTAGCCAGGAAATATCCATTTCATACTAGCAGTGGCGTGCCTACGTGTTTCAATCAAGGCAAGCCCCAGTCCTTATAACCCCAACAAAAGCACGTACTGCTGCCAAAGAACATTTCAGACGAAGAAGAAGAGTTCAGGATAGATATTTATCGACTTTTGCACACGGGGAAAAACTTAAACATTTAGGGCCATTTGCATAAAAGCCGATAACGACTAATCAGTGATTAACTTGACAGCTAACCATACAAAATACGTCAATTAAACTCCGGTTAGTCGTTATCGGCTTTTATGCAAGCGGCCCTTAGGTTTCTTCAATAGGCAAGTTATTGTTTTGCAGATTTTTTAAGCTTTTCCAATCCAAGGGAAAAGGTTTACTTGCACTATTTCCCATTTACATACATCGCAGAAGCCAAGGCTCACTTGCACAACGAAAATTTATATTTTTAACTCAGAGTTAATGTCAAATTAACTCTGAGCTAAAAAGATAACTCGGCGTCGTGCAAGTGGACCTAAGAAACCTAAAAAATATTTTTTATATTTTATAATGCCTAGCAAAAAAAAAATATATTACAGCAATCACCACTATTGAATTCTTTTTTTCTACTTTAAAATATGCGCCAATAATTTTTGCACATTAACATTGTAGATATGTATATACATATCCAGTTTGGCTTTAAAGCTTATAGTAACAACAGCACGAAGCTGGCTTCGTAGTTGCATACAAAATTGCTTCTAAATTCAAAAAAACTGTAGCTTCAAAAAGACATTTTAGTAAGGGATTTGAAAGCCAGGTAAAAGCCAATAAGTAAAAGCGAGATGGCAATCATCGCCTAGGCGGTTAAAGGCTATTTTAAGTAAGCAAGTAAGAGATGCCATTATATGCGCTGAAAAAATTTTATGTTAATTGTTTTGCTATCAGCCGACAGATGGCAGGAAGAGCTTTATTTATATGTTTATGCTATTGGCAGTTAGTGAAACCAAATGTAAACGTTAAAGAAATTGTTACGATACATTTTTGAAATATATTGTAGCTCATAGAGGATTAGCTAGGCAAGCCGGGCTTTTCGGCTTATATGGAAGGCACGCCACTGCATACTAGTATACAACTATAACTTTCTGGCAGAACTCATACTAGTCAGGAAATATCCATTTCATACCAGTATACAACTAGAATTTTCTGGCTGAACCCATACTAGTCAGAAAATATACATTACATACTAGTATACAACTAGATTTTTCTGGATGAAATTATACCAGTTGAAAAATACAAAATTCATTCGTTTCGTTTTCTCTTATAATTCATAGATGCTTTTTCGTGATAGGGTAAATACAAATAGCAACTGCTTTCTTAAGAATAAACATGAAAATAAAGTCGAGGGTCAAAATAAAGGGTAAGCCAGGAAAATTCTGGTTGAAATCATACTAGTCCAGGTTGAATGCTTTTTGGACTAGTATGGGACTAGTATATTTTAAACGAGTTCTTTTTGGACTAGTATGTGGACCAGTTCATTTTATGGAAATTATACTAGTCCAGGTTGAACTAGTATGGAACTGGTATTTTACAACTAGTATGAAACTGGTATTTCCTGACTAGTAGATAACTGGTATATTCTGGTCGAAATCTGACATTTGAAATCTCGTAGGACATCAACACGTAAAAAATACCAGTTGCTTGTATGGAAAAAAGACAGAGCACTGACTAGTTGGGTCCGGTGCACCAACTAGTTGTAAAGTAGTTTTCAGCTAGTTGCTTTCGCTGCAGGGATATTGTCTAGCTATGCTTGGAAATATGTATGTATGTATGTACTTATAACTAAGTGTAGTTAAGTGTTCAGCAGAATCAATCCGTCAGTACGTCGAAATAACTGACAGCAAAGTAGACTGCGGGTGTTTGTATGCGTAACGCCAGATAAGACGGATACGTCAAAGTAGAATTTGCTCTAAAATTTACGTACGTCACGCAACTGACGTATTGGCGGACTGATTCTGTTTCCCGCTTTATGTATTTAGAAAATAAGAAAATATGAGCGCAAATAAATAGCGGTATACTCCTGAGTTTATGAAAAGTTGGACAATAAATAAGTAGCGGTATGTATTTAGAAATTAATAGTGGTCAATGACTTTAATTAGTGATAATACGAAATTTAACTTGGAATAAATATTCGGTACAGGTGGGATACCATATAACTTAGTTGGTAACTAAACAAAGAATAAAAAAAATAAAAAATAAAAAAAAAAACAAAAAAATAAAAAATAAATAAAAACAATTCAATAATTTATTGAATGCTTACCTTTCAGACACGGTGCGCAATGCCGTAGGCCGTCGAGGACCTCAACAAATCGGAATTGGACAACAGCAATTGCAGCAAGGCATTGCCGGCCAAATGGGTATGACTGGGCAAACGCTGCAACAGCATATGATGGGTCAGGATCCGCATCACTATGATCCGAATCAGCAACAAATGCAACAGGGGCAACAACAACCACCTGGGCAACAACATCCCGGACAGCCGGGACAGCAGGTGAGTTTTACAATTCATAAATTACATGAAATTACAATCAAATAAATAAAACAAAAAAAAAAAATGATGCAGACCAAATACTCACAAAAATTTCAAACAATTGTCGTTCTTTTAATAACTACACTGTAAAATTTAAGAAACTAAAATGAGGACACTGTAAATAAAAAAGCGCTGTGCTCTAAATTTCAAAACTTTCTTTAATTAAGTTTGCAAAATTTTGAATTCTAAATGTCGCATACTTTAAATACACTAAAAAAATTTGGTTTGTAAAAAACAAACAATTGAAAATAATATGCGTTGTACATAGTTAATAAAGATCCACAAACAGACACATAGAGTGTACATGAATATATACATACATACAAAGATAAAACGACATAAGGCGTTATTGATATGTTTTTAACTGAAAATTTTATTTTCATGCAAAATCACTTTGAAAAATATAATTTTTTTCACAGCACGCACAAATTTCACAAGCACGCTAACTAATTACTAACCGAGTACTTATTTATTTTTTTTTTAATAGGTTTGTTTACTGAACAAACAAAGGTTCAAATCAGGTTAGAGCAGAGCAGAGTAGGGCAGCTGTCAAAATAGAAATAAAGCAACTTAGATCAACTCAGAGCAGAAATGCCATGAAAAACTTGAATCTCGATAGTTTCTATTTATTTGGTTGTTTTGCTTAAATCCTCAACGTTAATGCAAATACGCGTATACTAAAGCGTTGCTTTTCTTGCAAGCTAGTTTTTTTTGAAGTTTTCACAAGTTTATTTTTTCTTGACTGACAATTGTTCCTCTGCTCCAACTTACTTTACAAAAAAAGATAGAGCAGAAATTTGTGATTTGGATTACTCTAGTTTTGTTTTGAGCATACTCATGAAACAAAAGACGGAGCAAGAAAATTGTTCATTAAACACAATTTTCTGAAATATCTCAACCTGGCGTAAGCTAGAGCAGCTCAATAAACAAACCTAATGTTTTAAAAAACTCAGAAACATATCGAGTCATAACCACAGTTTTGGTGTACTTAACCAGCAATATTTGGAAAACCTTTTTTACTAATTCTGTTTATTTCAAACCATCTCATAAAATATTAATATTTTGATTAGTGCCATTTTAAAAACAATACAAAGTCAATTTTGATTTAAGTAACGTTTTGCCTTAATTATTTTTTTTTAATATGTAAACAAAAACACTTTCTCGTCGAAAATTTTATTTTTGCTGGTTACACTAAGATGGCTGTTAGGGCTCGATATGCACCTTTACTTTCTAAGTTACGTACACAAATACTCTTGGATAAAGTTCTTTCAACGGTTTAAGTTTGCGTTTGTGTTAAAAATATTTTTTTCTTCACGAAATGGTCTAGCAAACTTTCCACTATAAATAAACAAAAATAAAGATTAAGAAAATGATTTTTAACAGTGTAACCTATAAACATTTTCTACAAGCTGTTTATCACTACTTTGAAAAGTTTACTGACGAAATGTATGTATGACCAATCCAAACAATTTTGAAAGTTTTCAATTTTTTTTTCGGTGTGTGGATACTTGAATATGAAATTTGAAGGGTATGCTGTGGAAATCTTTTAAGGAAATTTCTCTAGCATTATGACGTTATTAAAATTTATCACAACTTTATATAAATAAAATTGGTGTACACTGAAACAAATTTATATTTATTTTATAAAAAATTGTTGCTTAAAACATCTTAACTAATTTCTTCAATGTATAGAAAAAATAAGACATTAATAATTATTTTTCTTCCGTGAGCAGGTCTCACTTCAAATTTCATACGCACCCTCACCACTTTTCTTCGCTATCTAAGAAAGCACTACTGAATTAACCTATCCTAAAATTTTCTACGTCTGCTTTTGCCTCTCTACTATTTTCAACTCTTTCTTCTTTTTTTTAATTTGTTTTTATTCGGTTTGATTTCAAATCCACTTTCAAATAAAGAATCAATTTGATTTGCGACTTGATTCGCCTTTCAAATCAAATATACTTTTTATTTGCGATATGAATCTTTAACGAATCACAGATACTTTTTATTTGTTATTTGAATCTTCAACGATTCAAAGATAGCTTTTATTTGAAGTTTGATTCTTGATTCAAATCAAATATACGTTTTCTTTGTGATTTGAATAGTCAACTAAATCAAAGATACTTTTTGTGATTTGAATCCTGAACCAAAGCAAAGATACGTGTTTTTGTGATTTGACTTCTCTACCACCAAATCACAAATCAAAATTATCTTGGCTTTGGTTGATGATTCAAATTACAAATAAATATCTTTGATTTGAATCAAGAATTGAATTCAAATTCGGATGACAAATAGAAACAATCTTCGGTTTTAAGAAATTTTTAAATCGTAAATATATTGAATATTTGGATTCGCGATTCAACCAAATAAAAGTCACGCAACCCAAGTTTTGGTATTATTAAACACTTATCAAAATGTTTGTTCCTTTACAACACGATTCGTCTGAGATAGTTATATTAAACCCGAAAAAGTTAAAAATTCGTGCCCAATACTAATCCACAAATTGCACAAAATTTACTATGCAAAGTTGCCTATGCAAAATCCCAAACCTCATTTTTTGCCCCAATATCTTGAAATCCTATATTTTAATCAGAGTTGAAGAAATGAAAATTTTTCGTATAGAAAATGATGTACGTATGTAATAATGGGAGTATGATCTTCGAATTTCAAAAAATTTAAATGTAGAATTAAAAGAATGAAACAAGTTTGTAAGCATGTTGAATGCGTTCTTGAGAAAAAAAGTTTTTTTTTGTTGATTTCCAAGTCAATTGCGAATTTATTTACCCAAATTTATAGTAATGTTTTGAAAAATTAAAAACACATTACAAAATTTTCAGCCAATATCGTTTAGTTCCGAGTTTTTTTTTTAACTCAAGAGTTTCATAAAAATGTAGTATACTTTTAATTAAAGAAAACATACATACTACTATTTACATAAACAGTCAATAAATTCATTTTTCAAATCAAATAAAAAAATCAAACAAACATTTTACAACAATTTTCATAAAACTCAAACGCATTCATCTATAATACTCGCACTGCAGCCTGACGGAGGCACTGGCATATTAGGTGGGCTGCTCGGTGGCCTCTTCTCAAAACAACCCACAACTACTCAGAGTCAAGTGAATCAGAATCTCAATGTAAGTTACTCACCCAACAACACTAAAACTTTACACATACTAACTTTCCTACTTGAATACTAAAAACTATATTTAACTTATATTATTTATACTAAATAAGTGATACATAAAATATTTAATTACACTTTTTTAAAACTTAGTTTTACACAGACCTGTAAAAATTAAGTACCAGCCAGAATTAATTAAGTATCATCAAACTGCTTCAAAAACAGAGAGAACAAGTAAAAGTATCAGTATCCCAGTACTTACAAGAAAAAAAGTACAAGTACTTGTAAAAGGTACTTGTACTTGAACTATTGAAGTAACAGCACGGTACTTGAAGTTAGTAGAAGTACTTTGGTAAATAAAAGTGTACTTTTTTGAAATACAATTTTTTCAGGAAATTTTAAATCTTTTATCGATAAGGAAATAATTTGTTTTTATGTACATTGGTTTAATATAAGCCCGAGTCCTTCTACTGTCAAATTCAAAGTACTAGTTCCCTGGTACATGTACTTATTTTGTAACAGTACAAGTTATTTTAATTTGTACTCATTACTTTACAGGTCTGTTATACACGACACTAAATATACTACTAAAACAAGCAACTACTAACATTAGCAGATAGTACACTTTTTAAATTTCGTTTTCCAACACTGCTATGATTAATATACTTACCTAACATTACTAATCTATTGCATTTGAATGTTTCTAAATTAAAAGATACAAAATACTTATTACTTACCGTCGCATTTCAATAAATACTTATTATTATTATTATTATGATTTATTAACATAATTAAATAAATTAACTAGTTAAATAGAATAGTGAGCACTAGCTGCCAGGGATATCGGCTCTAATACTTTTTAAATGTACATCATTAGGTTGGTCCCCTTTTTCGAAATAAATGCTTAAGGGCCGCTTGCACAAAAGCTGATAACGACTAATGGGTCATTAATTTGACGAGTTGGGGACTTTTATGAAAGCGGCCCTAAGTTTCATAAACGTTTAAAATAGCTTTTTTGCCTGATCGGAAATTTTGCTTAATTTTTGACTTGAACGAAATTTTGATTGAAATTTTGTGCGTCACTCTAACATTAAAAAGAAGACGAGGCACCTCCCATACAAACTTATTTTCTCAGGTTGAATATCTTTAAAAAGGTTTATGGTAACCACCTGGAAATTGGTGTAGATATATTCGAAATACATATATACAATACTCAGGGCAAATATGTGAGTTATCGGAAAAGGGGCCGTGCTATTTTCACTTCAAACTGGGTTGTTCAGGTTGAAAAGTATTTGAACCAGTGCTTTTTCGACGCTGTAAGGGGTAAATTATTTTCATGCAAAGACATGACTCCCGTGATACAACAAAACCAAGTAAGTGGCTCTCCCGTGACATATGCAAAACCAAGTAATTATTTGGGAAAAGAACTGAGACCTACTTGGTTTTGCATTTATCACGGGAAAGCTACTTACTTGGTTTTGTTACGTCGCGGGAGATGTGTTTTTCAGTGCTGGGCAGTATCGAGTACTTTTAAGTCGTGCCAGAATTGAAAGCAATACTTGACTAATGTAAAAGCGCACTTACTACTTTGGTATCGATACTTTCAAGCATCGGGTACTTTTAAAAATATCGTGTACTTTGTGTCAAGTTCGGCTGCTAGCTCTATATTTAACAACAAGATCAGGTAATTCATAATTTACCTATGTAATTTAATAATATCACTTTTTACGGCAAACGTTTAAAAATAAAAACTCCATAGTTATTCGGTGTAGAGAATTCGGAAATTTCAACAAGTAACTGAGTACTAAGAAACAATTGAGTACCTTTTATATACCAAGTACTTATTCTGTACTGAGTACATTTTCGGTATTGAGTACTTTTTCTGTAGATATACCCGAAATGTGAATACTCATTATCGGTACTTTTAAGAATCGAATACTGAGCACTTTTGGAATCGATACTGCTCAAATGAAAAGATGACAGGTGTTTTGCATAAAAACTTCAAATAAGAAAGTTGAGGACCAGCCTAATGTACATAATTCACATACATTATTTCAAACATTTTTGCATTTGAAAAAAAGCTCCACATTTCATTTCAAGTATTTTGCTGCAAAAACCAAAACAAACATTTTTAAACACTTATTAACCTCAACAATGGTTGTCAATATTGAGCAAAACAATGCTGATGCCCACAACTATGTATATAAAAATATTCCTCTTGCCAATATTGACCACCATTATATGGGTGATTTACACAATACAATACTTTGTATTTAGTCCTTTTAGATTTTGTATTTTTGCGAATTTAGCGGATGTGTAGTAATTGAGATTTCGAACTCCTTTAGTTGATCCAAAAACAACTCCCTTAGTTGTAAAATATAATATAAAAAAAATAAGCACGAACATGAACGACTTTTTTACTTCTAATCGAAAAAAAAAAAAAAATTAGTGCGGGTGTATTTCTGCCTGTGTGCAAACGTCAAATGAAATGTCACGCAGAACAAAAATTGGAAACGGAGCTAGGCTCTTACGCTATGCGTTCATTTTCTGTTGCTCCCATACACAATAGGGTGGCCCATATATGGGCGAAAAATTAAATCAGGTTTACAGATCTAGGCACCCCCTACGTTTTTAAACAAATATTCTGGGAAAGTTTCAGCTAATATTCCAATGGTAAAACAGTGTTCAAGGACATATAACATTAAAAAAAAAAATTTAAAAAAACCCGTAGTGTTGTCCTTTTTTTATTAAACCTTTATATTAAGTCGTTTTCTTGTTTGCACCACCTTTTCCATACGAAATTTCGGAATCTTGCAAAGTCTTTTTAGGTACCTTCCCGCTGAGCTAGACACTTGGAACTTGGAACATTCAGTTCAGAGCTCCGTGAAGATGCAATGTGAACGAAAAAGTATCCGCTAGGTGGCGCACGGATCAGGACATACGGTAAATTCGTTTAAAAATTTAAAATTTGGGACGCATATTTAAGTAACTTCCCGGTAAGCCAGATTATTGAAACTTGGCATACATATGAACAATTAAAGACAATACAACTTGTTGTACAAGAAATTCCGCTGGATGTCGCACTGATCGAGATAATTCAAAATTCTTGAAAAGCAGGGGGAATCTTGCGATCGATTTTTGAGTAACTTCCCGGTAAGCAAGAGACTTTAAACTTGACACATTTTTCAGAACCCGGTGACAATGCATCAAAAAAATTCCGGTAGGTGGCGCACGAATCGAGCTATTTCGAAAAATCGTTTGAAGTTCAGAATCTTGCAGTCGACTTTTGACTAACTTCCTAGTAGGAACTTCAAACTTGGCACTAAATTGAGGCAACGGTGACAATACAAATAGTAAAAATAAAAATTCCGATAGATGTTCTATATAGATAATTGCAAATCTTTAAAAAAAATTAAAAGACTTGAAACTTGATACATTTGCCAGAACCCGATGACAATGCAATCCCTCATCTAAATAATTCCGGTAGTTACGCACGGATAGAGATATTTCGAAAACTAGTTTGAAGTTGGGAATTTTCCGATCGGCTTTGGACCAACTTCCCGGTAACCTAGGAACTAAAAAACTAATTGCAAATCTTAAAAAAAATTAAAAGACCCGGGGAATCTTGCGATCGATTTTTGAGTAACTTCGAGGTTAGTTAGATACTTGAAATTTTACACATTTGTCAGAACCCGATGACAATGCAATCCCTTATCAAAACAATTCCGTCAGGTGGCGCATGGATCGAGATATTTAGAAAACTAATTTGAAGTTGGGAATTTTGCGATCGACCTTTGACTAACTTCCTGGTAATCTAGGAACTTGAAACTTAGCATTTAGTTAAAGGAACGGTGATAGTACCATATTTAAAAATCAAATTTCCGATAGGAATCACCAAAACTAAAACTAAAATAATAAAAAGACGATACAAAATTTTTCAAGACAACCTTTATATGAATGCTGTCAAAAACCCTCAGCAAATTTGTCGTTAAACAAAGACATGGTTTCGGTGTTTTTGGTTTTGAAATTTTAGTCATACCAATAGTAATCAATTTTTGAGATTTGAAAATATAAAGGTGGAGTGCAATTAATAGGCTTTCAATGTTTTGTCGATAACCGAACTTCTATTTAGGCTCTCAAAAATTGTTTGCTTTAGTTTGTGCTACAAAGTTAGTTTTACTGTGATAAAAAATAACATGATACGCTAAATAGTCCCGTCGCTTGAAAGGACTCGAGTGAAATTTGAAGCTTTTTAACAAAATCAATTTAACTATTGAAACATGTTCAACACCTCTTGGGCATAGAATCCACTAAAGTCTGCATTTCTCGACTGAAGTGTCTGTCCCCGTCTTCTTCACAACACGCTAAACAAATTGAACGAGAGAAAATATAAATTGTTAGCTATGATTGAACTCTATTATTTTTAGACCTGGAAAACTATCGATATTGACGCCTTGCGATATTTTCTATATTTTCAAATTACTATCGACAGTGTGGACAAAAGTAAAATAAAATTAAAAAAATTTTATAAACTTCTAAAACTGATAGAAAAACTAACGTTGTAGTGATTTTTCGAAGCCTTTACTAAGAGCTGTTGTTTTACTAATGAGTTACATTTCGACTTAGTTTAAATGGAATTAGGTGGCATCACAATCGCTTAAATCATCGTTAACCAAATTAACAATGGCAAATATCACTGAAAGGCTGATGAATTCTAGCAAAATTTTTGTAGATTTCATAATATAAGTACATTAGTTTACCTATCTCGATTACCTTGCTTTTTTCTCATCCACTTTCTGTGTTGGTGCTTCCTAATAGGGGTACAGTTCTAAAACTCTTATTTTCTTCTGTTGCTATTCACTTTTTTTGATATTTATAGCAATTTATATGTATTTAAATTTATTTGAAAAGTAAATCATGCCTACATTGTCTTATTTATGTAATGCGCTTTAAAAATACGTTTTTAGTGCGACTTGAGTTCAGCTTATTTTTTTTAGTTTGGAAAAGTACAAAACACTTACAAAAATTTTACACAAAAATGTATTTATTTAATAACAATGCTCAATGAGTAGCGTTGCCACAGTGAACAGTTTTAAAAATAAATATGTACCTATTCACGAAAAAAATTCAAATTTTATACCAATTCCAAATTTTCCTTAACAAATCAAAATTCATGCCTAATTTATCATTACTTAACAATATTCATTCGATTCAATTTAAAATGACAACAACAAACATCACGAAATCGTTGACCCTCATCCGAATTTTCTAAAACATGCAAAATCTATCATCATCCATTTATCAAACAAAAAAGGGCTATCAGCCGGGTGCGGGGCAACGTCCCATGATGCAGGGCCGACCGCCTGGACCGCAACAAATGATGGGCGGGCAACAACAACCGTTCGGACCACAAGGGCAAATGGGTCAACGTTTTCCTGGTCAGAGAGGTCCCGCGCCGGGCCAAATGCCTGGACAAATGCAGCAAGGTCAGATGCAAGGGCAAATGCCTGGACAGATGCAAGGTCTAATGATGCTGGGCCAACAAATGCCAGGCCAAATGCAGCAAGGGAGAATGCAAGGACAACAAATGCCCGGTCAAATGCAGCAAGGTCAGATGCAGGGACAACAAATGCACGGCCAAATGCAAGGTGCTATGGGTCCACGAGGCCCTCTTAATTCACAACAACAACAAGGACAAATGGGTATGGGTCCCGGGCAGCAGCCATTAACCCAACAACAACAACAACAACAACAACAACAACAACAACAACAACAACAACAACAACAACAGCAGCAACAACAAATGGCGGCACCAAAAAAACCGCGCTATTTCGTTGCTATGTTCGACTATGATCCAAGCACAATGAGTCCTAATCCAGATGCATGCGACGATGAACTGACATTCCAAGAAGGTGACACAATTAAGGTAGGTATCAGTAGTATTGTGGGGTAGCAAAGTAGTAGTAGATTGTAGTAGATGCATTAGGAGTAGTATGGAGAAAAATAATTAAATATGCTAATAATTAGGGTGGTAAACTATGGACTTGAAATATGTATGCAGTTACAATTATATGCAGCTGTCGGCAAAAAAATAAGTGAACCAGGGTTGTATGATTTTGAATTTTTCGAAATATCCCGATGAGGCTTTTAAATTTTTCTAAAGATACAGGGGAGAATGTTGGTATGGAACCTTCTATGTCATCTCATCCCTCCGTTTGTAAGGAGAAAGAGATGAGAGTCGCCATATACGTAGATCCACCACCAAGTTGCACTTCTTCACATTTGCAGATTTAAGGCGCCTCTTACGACAGGCATACTCACTTCGTGCATATTCTAAACCTCTAACCCGCAGGGGTTTTGAGTAGTAAAAAATAGTAGCTAATTTAAATAAAAAAGAATGTGTGTGCGGTGCGGGGCACATCCAGGGGAACTTTACTTCTTTAATTTAGCATTCGCCGTCTATCACGAGCCCCGTTGTTATCTTTCGGCATGTAACTTTATTTTCTACGCAAAATATATTTTGCTGATTATACACAGTGCAACGTGAATATCACACGTACGCCAGTAATTTCTGTCAAAAATGTCTCATGTCCATACAGCTTGTATGAGAGCAGCCTAAATTGAATTGCATGCGTAAAAACATAACTCGATTTCCAATTTTTGTGCTGCGTAACATTTCGGTTTGGCGTCCTGTATATTACCGAGATGAAAGCTTATTTCGGTTACATCACAAAACATCGTGTGTGAACGAACGAGTGTGCGATTAACTAGGTTGGGCTGTTGGGCCTTTTAGATAAAAAAACACGTATCCGCCCTGCAAAAATAGAGAGTACACTATTTCCTATCCAAAGAGTACTCCAATTGGAGCATCAGAGTACTCCAAATATAATCCTTTTTCATATAAAAATTGTGCTCCAATTAACATTGCTATGTCCTAGGACTGGACCACCTACTCCAACCAGAGTACTTTGCAATGTACTGCAATGTTGTTACTCAGGGGCGCACCCAGAAATAAATTTTGGGGGGGAAGGGTTTAACGTAACAGTTTTTTATTTATTTAGTTACAGAATAATGCTCAATCTTTTTTTATTCTTTGCCATTGAATCTAAAATTCCCTCAATTTTCACTTCTATATCCCTGTGAACGTTGAGTAGTGCTAGGCCATAGAGTCTCCCTCCTCCGCTTTTACTTCTTAAGTAAGTTTTCAATCTTCGAAGCGATGAAAATGAGCGTTCGCTTGAAGCTACAGACACTGGCAACGTTGCACAAATCTGCAAGAATCGGTTTATTGATGTAAATATATTTGCATCACAACAATTCATGGATTCTATAAATGTTTTAGGCTGACTAGTCTGATTCAAACAGTGCCTGAAAATATATTTAAAAAAAAAAATGGAAATATTCAGCATATGGTAAATATAATGGCGAATCAGAAAAGGGGAGATACGATGATTCTATACTATACTATTTGTATAAACTATCGGTTTTAAAATTTATATAACCGAGCGATTAGGTGAATATGAAAACAAAGCGCAGCAATTCTTCATATAGGCGTATTTTTTATGTGTATGTCAAAATAATGCATTTTATGTGCACATATCTATGTATAACCGACTCAGAATTGACATGTTTTAATTTTAATATTTGTCCCATATTTCGAAATTGTAATGGTTAAAATTTGCTAATTATGAGTGGGTTTTATATGAATTAGAGTAAAGTATGGAATAATTGTGCTACACTGGTTGCACATAATCGCGGATGGTTTTAAGAAAGAAGATAATATTTATCATACCTCCTCCATATTTTGAACTCAGCTACGAAATCTTCATCGGAACCTGCAATATCATTAGGCCATTGTGATTATAAAACTTTAGCTGTCTCCTGTATTTGTTCGTCATTCAGATTTATGCATTTATTTGGCAAAATATTTTCAATTTTTGAGAGCAAACTGCGATGCTTCAAAAATCGCGATTGAAGTTGTTCCAGAAAATGATCCAAAAACGGTATATAAACCGACCGTCGGAAGTATTCTTCGATTTCGCCTTCGTAGTTATCTGCTCAATGCAGCTGCTCAAATCGCAATGTGCTTGTTGCAAAAATTGGCTTAAATTTTTGGATAAAGAGAAAATGGGGTTTAGCACTGCCAAAGCAATAATAAATTGAGATGAATGAATTGCTGCCAAGAAAGCCTGTGGTATGGATACGTCACATCGCAAGTTCTCATTATCAAGCTCTTCCAGGGCCACGCAAATCAAAGGAATTCAAGTGTTCTATCCAACGCGTTTCACAAAATTTAAGAAGACGAAATTGCTTTGAATTGGGGCATGATTTTAGAATTATATTTTTGAGAACTGCTCCGGCTTTGGGGGACATTCGAAAAAGATTAACAACCTCCTTGATTGAACTAATGCAGTTCCTAATAGCGGTTATATTGCAAGAGCTTGCGATGGCTAAATTTAAGCTATGATTGGCGCAATGTACATTAACAGCTTCCGGATATAACTTTTGAACTACTGCAGAACATCCCTTAAAATGCCCACTCATAGAGCGCGCACCATCGTAAACTTTTAGGGAAAGTAAAAAACAATAAAAATAAATTCCTTCAAATAAGGCATACGAACACACCTTGGCCTCTTAGATACGTCAGATTAATTTTAAGTTCATTTAATTTTTCGATAAGGACCGTAGCTAAGCCGCTACCAGTAGTATAATTAACAGGAACGAAGCATAAAAAGTCTTCTCTCAGCTTCTGCTCATTTTCAAAATGATCCACATATCGTATACAAATTGAAAATTGCTCAACTCCACGCTCATCAGTTGTTTCGTCAGCAATTATTGAAAAGCATTTCGATGTATTTATACGACTAATAACTTTTTGTTGTATCAATTCACTATTTATTTCATTTTGAATACGCCAGCTTATATAAGTAGCACTGCTTGATGCAGTTTGAATATGCTTTTTCAACGTGTTGTCTCCACTATCAATAGCTAAACGTAGTAAAGCCCTGAAGTTGCTATTGTTTTCAACAGGCATTCCTAATGAAAGCCTTTCCTGATCCCGATGACCTCTTAATGCAAGTCCCTGCCTTCCACAAACTAATACTACACGTATTATTGAAGCCAATTTCTCCCTATTTTCAAGTTGTAGCTTTTTGCGTCCTTTATCGATTTTACTTATCACATCATCCTTTTTGTTTTCAAAAATTAACTTGAAATTTGCTGCTTTTTCTATAGCGCTTTTGTGGTAATCCCTTAGCTGATGTTGTTTGAATTTATCAATTGCATTTTTCCATTTTCGAAATGGGGTTTGCACGAAAGCATTGGCTTTTTGATGACTTCCATTTCCAACAGTTTCCCAACCAAAAGCTACACAAAATCTACCGTGCGCTCTATCTTGAATTGGTGAATACAACAACCAAGAAAGAGTTTAACCAAGAATAATTAAACTTTAAGTTACGACCTCCAGATGATGGAAAACTATAAGATGTGTCGGGCATCCACGCGTTCGTTAAAATTTCATATCTTTCTTTCTCACTAAGAATTTTGCAAAAGTTAGCAACAAACTCCTGCAAGCGACACATTATTAGAAAAAAAACAAACAAAACAAAGTAAAAGAGCTTACAGAATTACGTATTTGAGGTGCGTCGCGAATTTTATCACAACTGTGAAAGTAGAAACTAGAGGAAGTTTATATTTTAATGTTTATATTTAGCAAGCAAGTTGATCTATTAGTGGTAATTTACTGTTAAATCAAACAACTAATGATTTAAAGTTTTTAAAAAGTGAGAATTAACGTTAGAGATTTGATCTCAAATTCGTCTCAAGTTGATGTCAAACAAAATGGTATATTGGGTTTCACACAATTCTTTGAAGTTTTCTGAATTAAGGTAACGATGTATTGATTATAGATAAGCTCAGAACATCGAAACCTAATGCCACAAAAATGCGTTTTCTTACTTTTTACAGAGTTATGTATTAAAAATCACATAATTACTTTTAACAAGTAAGGAAGTCTAGGTTCGGGTGAAACCGAACATTACATACCCAGCTGTGCACATAAAGTGGGCGTGATCGTTCACCGATTTTTCTTATTTTCTGTGGTAGTACTCTACATAAACATAACATGCCTGGTACCTAGTTTCGTAAATCTATCTCACACCGTTCTGAAGTTGTTAGCAGTCGAATTTAAAAATTGCTTGACTCATAAGTGGGCGGTGCCACGCCCACTTTCCAAAATTTTGAAAAAATTATGTAAAGAATATGAAAGTTGATGTATGTACCAAATTATATTATTATAGCGAAATCAGTTAATTAGATATGGACTTTTCAATATTTCCACCTCCTTTCAATATAACTTTTATGAAAAAGTAGGCGTGGTCGCGAAGCGATTTCGTTTATTTTCTATAGCTGAATTTACCACAACAATAGTATGTCCTCTACGAAATTTCGTTATACTAGCATAAACTGTTCTGAAGTTATTAAGAGTCAAAATTTTAAAATTTCTTCAAATATACGTGGGCGGTACCACGCCCCCTTTTCAAAATTTTTTATAAAATCGGCCTTAGAACATCTAAATCAATACATATTGCAAATTTTATCATTGTAGCTGCTTCTAATATTGAATTAACCCATTTTATACGTTTTTCGAAATTTTCGATATCGAAAAAGGGGCGTGGTTATGGTCCGATTTTACCCATTTTCAATAGCAATCTATTCTGAACCCAAATAAGTACGCATGCCAAATTTGGTGAAGATATCTCATTATTTGCTCAAGTTATCGTGTTAACGGACAGACGGACGGACATGGCTCAATCAAATTTTTTTTCGATCCTGATCATATTGATATATGGAAGTCTATATCTATCTCGATTCCTTTATACCTGTACAACCAACCGTTATCCTAACAAAGTTATAATACCCTGTGTACAAGTACAGCTGGGTATAAAAAGCAATTCGAGAGGGGAAAATTTGACGCTTATTTGAAACTGGCTAGTGTGCTCTCTTGTTATTTTTCTAAGTGCAAAGTGACAGTTCTAAAGTCAAATCAAGTCTATGCTAAGTATCGGAAATGGCATTTAATAAATAGCAGTTCTAAAAGTTTGAAAAAGAAGGCGATAGGGACACTTTATTAGGTTATTAGGTTTAGTATCTACAATTTAAAAAAAAGTAACTTTCAATTTTTGAAAAGGAAGTACTGGGAGCGAGCAGTTTAGGGCTCACTGTATTCTCAAAGGCAACACTCGCAGAAAGGGGAACTTGGCTTGAAAAGTAAAAAATAGTAACTAATTTAAATTAAAACCAAATCTTAAACGCAACATTTTGGGCTTCAGAAACAGGGTTTGAATGGTTAAAAATAATAATGAAAAGCTTTTCTGAAAGGTTGAAAAGCAAGTGATAGAAGCGACATGTTTTAGAGTCACTGTATTCTGACAAGCAATATTTAGCATAGTTATTTACATCCTGCACATATTAAAATGTCCCAGCACCGAATAACAGAAAAGCAATAGCGTTGTTTAACATCCTGCACACATCAACATGGCGGTCTCCTATCTTTTACCTAATGGTAGAAAGAGATGGGAAGATGGAAAGAAGTGCGACAAAAAAGGAAATTAAAAACAGGTGACTAAACTCACTTTGAAGTTTTCACGACTATGTCTATGATATCACACTTGTTATTAACCACAATCTCAAACAGGTGTTAAACTCATTTTGGAATTTTGACGTCTATGCAGAAGAGTTTACACTTGGTATTGATATTTAGGACTCCAATTTATGTCTTTAGAAAATTTAAAAGGGGAATTAACTATGTATGTCATTAAGTTAGAAAGTTTGCACGGTTTTTCAAGGGAGTTTTGACCAAAAATCGTTCTTAAGGTGGTACTGTTTTTGACGACAGCTGTACATATGCAATTTGTATACATACTAATGCTACAACATAAATCCAAGTGTATAAAAGTGCATAACGACGGATGAGAGGAAGATCACTCTATTTCAAAATATATAAAAAGGGCCTATCTCAGTTTCTATTTGACGAACCCACAACCCCAAAGTTTTTTTCAAAATGTGGTTCAAAAAATAGCTATCTCAGAATGAGTTTAAAACACCCTATCTGAACGAAAATTCAGTTTCACCTGAGACAGGGCGTTTTTTTTTAACAAATTCTCAACCAAGGCATGGTGAATCAAATTCTGAAATAAAGAGTTATCAAAAATAATTCTGAGATGGGGCGTTTTTAAAAAATATTTTGAAATGCATAGGGTTTTCTTTTACTGATATGAAAATGAGTACCTAAGCGTGGAAAGAGGTGGGCTCGTATTTATTTGGACTAAAGTGCTTTGGAGCTTTTAAACATTGTAATCGAGACAATTTGTCTTTGGACAATCTTGCGATGGAACTAACAAGGTAACAAAGCATAGAACATTAACATTCACAAAAAAGTTCGTTTTTTAAGTTTTTGTTTTGTCCAATCGGAAATGAAATGAATCGGTAAACGTAATCGGGTATTCACCTATGCATATATATATAATTTGAAAGAAAAGTATTTAGATTGATAATAATTTTTCACACTTGCAGAATGCATGTTTTAAAAGTTAGACAATTGCTAAAAGATATTTAATCATCCGCTGTATGTAGACTTGTTTTAAGAATTCAATCAAGTATAATCGATGTAGTACAGTTTATTTATATTTAGATATGAAATATATAATAAGATAATAAATATATAAACCCGATAAGTTATTTATCATAAATTGCTTCAGAAACTTTCAAATAAACCTCAGATTAACTTCCACTTTTTTCATTCCTCTTCCAAAAAGGTTTACGGCGACAAGGACGTCGATGGATTTTATTGGGGTGACCTACGCGGTCGTCGTGGTTATGTGCCGCACAATATGGTGACCGAAGTGTTTGATACTACCAGTGGCATGGGTCCGATGCCGGGTGGTGGTCCACCTCCGGGTCCGGGTCCGGGTCATGTGTTGCCCGGTCCAGGAGGTCCACAACAGAGTATGCGGAATGTGAGTCGTGAACGTTGGGGCGACATCTATGCCAAAATGCCGGTAAAACGTATGATCGCACTATACGATTACGATCCTCAAGAGTTGAGTCCAAATCTTGATGCCGATGTAAGTATAATTATTTCATACATTGTATTCCAAAGTAGAGAGGGGCGCGAGCATGATTTTTGCAACACGACGGTTCTAGTTGCACTTGATTTGAGTCAAGCTTTTGACACAGTTAATCATGGGCAACTTGTATCCGATCTGGAAGACTCGTCACTCCCCCCCTGTCTTAACCGCTGGACCGCCAATTATCTCAGTGGTCGTCGGTCGTCTGTTGTGTTCAGGAACAAAAAATCTAAAGCCAGGAAGATCAAACAAGGGGTACCACAGGGTGGTGTCCTTTCCCCGTTATTCTTTAACTTCTATATTTCGAAACTTCCTCCTCCACCAGAAGAAGTTACGATTGTTTTTTACGTAGATGACTGCACGATATTGGCAACAGGTACTTCCGTTGATGAGCTGTGCTCTAAAATAAATGGCTATCTCCCCTCTCTTGTCGAGTTCTTCACCGCCCGGACTTGACATTGTCGCCGACAAAGTCCTCGGCGACCTTATTCACGACGTGGGCGGCGCAGGTTGGTATGGAATTAGAAATTTATGAAGGTGATCAAAAAATACCTACTGTCGCTCACCCAAAAATCTTAGGAGTGACTTTCGACACCATGCACACTTTCGCTGCCCATTCAGTTTCAAATTCCAATTGTCTCAAAATTACAGAGCCGCAACAAAATCCTCAAGTCACTAGCCGGCAGTACTTGGGGTAAAGACAAAGAAACGTTGTTGGTGACGTACAAGGCAATTGGTCGGCCGAACCTGAACTATGCGTCGCCGATATGGTCGCCGGGGCTTGCAGACATTCATTGCAGTCAGCAGCAGGCCTGTCAAAACACCGCGCTCAGAACCGCTACGGGGTGCGTCCTTATGTCTCCTATAACTCATATACACAATGAGGCGGAAATGCTTCCAGTAAGGGAGCATAATGAAATGCTAAGCAAACAGTACCTACTGAATTGTTGTAAACCACAGCACCCCAATAGGCAACCGTTTGAACTCACTCCGCCTCCTAGGACCATAAGGACGCATTTACGTAAACATTTTGATGAGATCCGGTATTATATAACAACGCCGTTTTATCTAGAGGTACACAAGCAGGCCTTGGAGCATATCCATACAACGTCAGTTGGGCATCATGTCGTGCTCTGTCCGTTGAACACTGTCTTACATGCCTCAACACCACGCATTTATGAAGAGGAGCGTCATCTTCCTCGAGAGACAAGGGTCACTCTGTAAATATTACAGTATTTACTGTAAAATTGGCAGTAAAAACATGTGATTTTTGAAAAATATCTATTAATGATATGAGTTCACTTTCAAGTTTACAGTAATTCATGTCAATATGATAGTGTCCAGTTTCAAATTTACAGTAATTCATGTCAATATGATAGTGTCCAGTTTCAAATTTACAGTAATTCATGTCAATATGATAGTATATTCGAAGAATGATAGGGGGTTACTTTCAAAATTGATATTACCCACTGTTGGACGAAAAATGACAGGGTTTACTGTTAATTTGACGGCCGTTTCTTGTAGATTTTTTTTTCAGTGTACGCTCTGGATATTGGAGCAGGTTAAACTCCTACATATCCAGACTGAACCCTGATGTGCCGAATGTATGTCCGGCATGCGGCTCGTCCCCCATAATACCAACCACTTATTTACTTGCTCTACGGAGCCCACTCTTCTAACACCCATCTCCCTTTGGTCCAACTCTATTAAAACTGCTAGTTTCCTTGGACTACCGTTAGCGGATATTGATGAGAATTTAGGCTATGGAAAAATACGCGTGGGAAAGGACTACACCTCGTTACAACAACAACAACAACACGTTTACGAAACTGACTATAGAAAATACGAACTAACACACACAGGGAACAATTTCTATAACACGACACGACCAGATCACCAAAATACTCGTTCGCAGTCAAAAAATTGCACGACGCCCATCCCTAGTCTTTACTAGTCTTTAAAAATAAAAAGGACCTTAGAAGAGCTGGTTTATTATTACGTCGTAAGGAAAAAAGTTCCGGTTTCTTTGGTGGTTTCATAGATGACCTTCTAGGAGCAACTCAGCAGACCACAAAAGCTTCGCGTAGAGTGAGTGGTTTCAATAGCGTCCTAATTTAGGGTTATGCTTGTCCCCACTACCTTTAGTTGCAAATATGTATCTAGAAAGCTCGTATACCACATAATAACTTAACGATTACTACCTGGTTAAAGAACGTTTTCTTAGTGCCCGGCTAAGCTGTTAGGTAGACAACTGGTTTTTGTTTCGTCTGGCATGAGTTTCTTTGTTAAATAGGCTGAGATAAACTCTAGAACTGGCTTGCTCCGTTCGATCGACCTATGATTTGCCTATGGAGGAATGACCAAAACAAATATGACTACAAAGTCGGTGGTGGACAAACAGCAAATTAATAGGTCTCGAGATGTTTCTTCCAATTGTTTAGTTTGTTTTGTTCCACCAAGCTTCTAATTAAGGCTCTTCAAATTTAGAAGTTTACGTGGTCCTGCTACTCTGGCATGAAACCACGGACGAATTCGTAGTATTTTACCAGGTTTTTTAAAGACATATGGGAACTTTTGTGGGACATTTTGAAAACTTTTTCGGAATCATTTCAGGACTTCTTTAATATAATTTCAGGACTCTTTTGAGACTTTTGTTTTGATTTTTTATAAATGTAAGATCATTTCGGGACTTTTTTGGTATAATTTTGCGACTGTTTCGGGACTTTTTTGGAATAATTTCGGGAATTTTTTGGCCTAATTTTCAAGAGAATTTCGGGACTTTTTGCCGCTCTTTTCGGGACTGCTTTAGGATCATTTCAGTACAGTACTCTCAAGAGTCCCTTCTCCACTTTTTCATGATATATTCGGGGCCTTTTGGAACCATTTCGGAATATTTTCGCGATTTGTAGGCAATTTTTCGGAATCATTTTAGGATTTTTTCGGATCATATCAGGATTTTTGAGGTACTATTTTTGAATAATTTCGGAATAACTTTTGGGATCCTTTTCGGGAATCATTCCAAATCATATTGGGACTATTTCTGCATGGTGGAAATTGTTCTGAAAAAAAAAAAAAACAAATAAAAAACAAGTGATTTCGGCTATATACCGACAGGCTATCACAGACTCTAACGAGCTTCTCTTCCAACTTGTGGCGTGCTGCTTTTTCTAAAAATAGTTTTGAAGCTGGTTTTAACGGGTTGCAATATCCGAATACTTGGTGTAGTAGGCCGAGCTCAGTACCCCTATACCACGGCGGTCCCGTCCTAAAAATCTACACCATTTTCACATTATAATGAGAACCCTTCAATTGTAAATGGGAAATTTTCATTTGAAAATCAGATTAGTCAATTTACAATAACAAAACTTCAGTTTAAAATGAGAAACCTTCATTTGAAAATCAGAATAGTCACTTTAGAATAAGAATATTTCAATTCAAAATAGGAAAATATTATTTGAAAATCAAAATAGTCACTTTAAAATAAGAATATTTCATTTAAAAATAAGAAACTATCAAATTAAAATCAGAAATAAGACAAAAGTTTCAATTCGTAAGTATTCTCATTTTAAAACGAAAGTTTCTTATTTTCAAATGATGTTTTCCTTTTTTGAATTGAAGTATTCTTATTTTAAAGTGACTATTTTGATTTTCAAAAGAAAGTTTCTTGTTTTAAACTGAAGCTTTCTTATTTTATTCTTAGGCGGCCGCCGTGGTGTAGCGGTTAAGTGTTCGGCCTTCTACACCAAGTCGTGGCGGTTCGATGCCCGACAAAAGTAACATCAAAAATTAGAATTTTTCTAAACGGGGTCGCCCCTCGGCAGTAGTTTGGCAAACTCTCCGGGTGTATTTCTGCCATGAGAAGCTTCTCAGCAAAAAATTCATTTGCTTTGCAAGTGCCGTTCGGAGTCGGCAAAAAACTGTAGGTCCCGCCAACTTGTAGGAAAACTCAAAAGCAACACACCACAAGTTGGAAAGAGAAGCTCGGCTAAAAATCTCGTTAGAGGTTATGATAACCTGTTGGTATTTCGCCGCCATTAGTTTTTTTTTTTTTTTTTTTTTTTTTTTTTTTTTCTTATTTTAAATGACTAATCTGATTTTGAAATTAAATTTTCTTATTTTGATTTGAAGTTTTCTCATTTTAAATTGATAAATCTCATTTTTAAATTAGATTTTCTCATTTTCAACCGATAAATATGATTTTAAATTGAAGGCTTCTTATTTTAATGTGAAAATGGTGTAGAAATGATGCCAAAACCACAATGACATTGTCTACACCATTTTCACATTATAATGAGAAACCTTCAACTCAAAATGAGAAAATTTCATTTGAAAATGAGAATAGTCAATTTAAAATGAGAAAGTTTCAGTTTAAAGTGAGAAAACTTCATTTAAAAATCAGATTAGTCAATTCAAAATAAGAAAGCTTCACTTTGAAATAAGAAACCTTCATTTGAAAATCAGAATAGTCACTTTAAAATGAGAAAACTTCTGTTTGAAATAAGAAACCTACATTTGAAAATCAGAATTTACACTTTAAAAATAGAATATTTCATTTAGAAATAAGAAACTATTAATTTAAAATCAGAAAGTTTTATTTGAAAATGAGAAATTTTCAATTTAAAATGAGATACATTTTTTGTACAAAGTTTATCATATTTAATTGCCTACGGGCATATTTTCTAAAGCTACAGCACTTGCATGAAAAGATGATGAGTGTAATTGTAATTGTCAGTTTAGCCTCGTCCACCAAATTTTCCAAGAACTGCAGCGGTTGTTCAGCTAAGGTTTGCCCTTCAACTAATGGTTTCCACGGGATTCAACATCGGCGAATATGGGCCTAGGCATAATAGTTGCGATCGTCCACCTGAATGCCTACAGCGTTCTCTATTCCAGAATGGCATGGGGCATTGTCACAAATTATTACCAAATCAGCTAAGTTGTTGCCTTGACTTTCCCATCGCTGTAAGACAGTACCTATCTATGCGCTGCATGTTTCCTTTCTAAACGCGCCCGCTGTCCATCCAATGTCACAATACCCGATGCAGAAATAGCTCCAACGAGATGAATATTTGGGCCTCTCGCTGCCGGAAGTTGTTGAACGGCCCGATTCCCTACTTTGGAGCGTCCCCTAGTGAGACGGCAAAACAAATTGAAATTCGTCTCATCGATGCGACTCTTGTCATTTCGAGTTTTGATTTTCCATCGTACTTGATGGTTTTTAATTTTTAAGAATTCTCATTTTAAAACGAACGTTTCTTATTTTCAAATGATTTTTTCCTATTTTGAATTGAAGTTTTCTCATTTTAAAGTGAATATTCTGATTTTCAAATGAAGGTTTCTTTTTTAAACAGAAGTTGTCTCATTGTAAATTGCCTAATCTGATATTGAAATGAAATTTTCTTTTTTTGAGTTGAACTTTTCTCATTTTCAAGTGAATAATCTTGTTTTGAAATGAAGAATTCTCACTTTAAAATGAATTTTTCTCATTTCAAATTGATAAATCTCATTTTAAAATGATATTTTCACTTTTTCAACTGAAAAATCTGATTTTCAATTGAAAGTTTCTTATTATAATGTGAAAATGGTGTAGAGGTGTTCCCCTAATCCCGTAAAAGTCCCGAAATGATATCGAAACAATCCTGAAAAGTAAAGAAACGTCCCGGATACAATGGTTCTGTAATGGCATTGAAAAAGTCCTGAACAAATAGACAGCTGTCTTGACTAGTAGGCTGGTCATTGGGCACTTATCAACCGTAGTAGCCACTTGTAACATTACAACTATTGCATAAATGCGAAGTTAAATGAATACCATGCTGGTCTCTGTAAATATTTGCTTCATTGGCCAACTTTTATTTCCATAGCTAAGTTTCACTATACTTACGCAGTTTATTAATAATTTCCATTTTTCGACTCTCTCAAACTCTACAGCAAGTGGAATTGAGTTTCAAAACGGGTGAGATTTTACTCGTGTACGGTGATATGGATGAAGATGGTTTCTTTATGGGTGAATTGGAGGGTATACGTGGTCTTGTGCCATCAAATTTCCTCGCCGATATACCCGATCAGTACAACAATCAAATGGGACCAGCCGGACGTGGTGGTATAGGTCAGCGCGGTAGAGGTCAGGGCCCTGGTGCTAGAGGGCCACCTCCACCGCCTAGAGATAACATGATGCCCGGCATGGGTCCACGTGGTTCTACAGGCAAAAGTAAGTGAATGTTGTTTAAAATTTTTCAAATGTTCACATGCTAAATACTACTACAAACATACAAACATACAGACATACATACATATGTATACAATAAATAAATAACTTTATGTATATGTAACTGCAGTATATGTGCTATTTATTATAACTATAACAAACAAAATAATTAAAAAAACGAGACTGAAGAAAATTTGAAAATTAAAAAAAAAAAATTTTAATTGAAAAAAAAAAAATCTAGAAATTACACAGCAACCAGATTTCTTACATATCTGTACTTGTATGTTACTTACATAATTGTCTTTTTTATGCAAATTTTATGTGATTATAAGTTTTGTAATTTTTATTGTATTTTCGTTTTTTCATTTCGTTTTAATTTGCCTTCGAATCGAAACAATCAAAATGTACAGTTGAAGGTCAGTCTTTATATACGGTTTATTGCTATGTATTTACTTCTTATATAATACATACAAACATAATATAATTATTACTTACTAACTTACTTACATATATGTATGTATAGTAAAGTTTAAGTTTCCTTTTATTTATTTCGTTTAAATCACATAATTTTAACTAAGTTATGTAAGCAAAATAAAAACAAATCATAAACTTGTAGCTAGTGAACGAAAAAGAGCAGATATTTGGGAGACAAAAACAAAATACCTCAAATATACAAAAACAAAAAAAAATAAGAAATAAACAATAAAAGTAGGCACTCAAAATAAACAGCCAATCCAATGAAATAACAAAGTCTTACTTAATTTTTTTCAGTGCATAAAAAAAAGCGCGCGTACCAAAAAAACACTTTTAACTCATTTTAGGTGCAATGAAATACATAAAAAATAAATAAAAAAGAAAGCAAACAAACAAAAAATAAGAAAACGAGTTTTAGTTTAACCTTTACTTTTTAAGTTCATCTCTAACTATGCTATGCCTAAGGCAATTATTTAATATAAATACCACTTACTTTCTCTTTAAATTTAATGCTTTCTTATTTCCAAGGTTTCCTAAATTTTTGTTTTCTTTCTGAATACCTTTTTTCTAAACCTATACAATTATTTTGAATATATTTAAAACCTTTATACTCCTTCTAGTTAATACAATTCATTTTTAGAGTTATGGTTGCAGTTTTTTTACAATTTTGTATACCACATTAATTTATTAAAAAATGTTAACTTTTTTCTGCACAGTTTTTTATAATTTCTTTTTGACATTTGCAATTTTAAATTTTTTCATAATCAAAAGATTGCAAACAAATAGTTGTTGTTGTTACTGTTGTGGTTGTATTTTTCAAATATGTTTATAAATTTTGAATTATTTTACACAAGCGTGCATAAAAGTCACATTAAATATTTGCACACTGACTGGAACACATACTTGTATATACTAGGTGCAACCTTAGAATAGGAACTCCAATATGCGCTTCATACACAGTAAAAAGAAAAGTCTAACTTTAATACCATGTTCGGTCTAATTAAGAGCGAGAAGAATTCAGTCGAAGATTCTCTCAGGCAAAAAAATAAAGAAATTTACACAGTTTTATTATATTGCCTTCACCGAGAGTCGAACTCACAATTTATTGAATGCTGAACGGAGATGTCTACTGTCAAGCCAGCGAGCGTCTAACTGTAGCTTTGTTCTAAGTAAATGATAGCGTCGAACCGCGTGCTCTAAAGAACAAACCACCGGACTTAATTTAATGCTAAAAAGTATTTCTTTAATACTTTTCCGGCTTTGTTTTTAAACCAAAAGCACGTAAAGCATTATAAATAGAGAGAGATCGCTATAGAGAGAGCGCTTTAGTATTATTTTAAAATTATTTGGAATTAAAAATATTTCAGAGCCTTAAATTAATACTATTTAGTATTAAAACTCAAATTTAATTCCAGAAAGGCTCAATTTCAATAGCGACTGGTATTAAAAGTACACTTTTATTTTTTACTGTGTATACATAAGTTGCTAACAGAAGTAGTTAGCGTATTCAGTTTTCGCAAAAATTCGTTACTGGCCAATTTTGATTTATTTCGATATTTCAACCCGTTGTGAAGATATCAACTAAAACATGTAACCCAAAAACCGGGTCTGTCAATATTTATCCCATACAAAATGTAGTCATACATTACTCTTATATACATACATACATAAGTCATATATGACTCGTCTATGAATCTTTGACTCATCTATGAATACTTTATGAGGCGAGTTTTTTATGGCTCGTCTTTGAATCATTGACTACTCCATCAGTCATTTATGAATCTTCTATGAGTCATTTATCTTATAACTTTAATCGAGCTTTTCTTATACACATATTAGTATGTCCGATAGTATCTCGAGAACCGTTGGCCAAAGGGATCGTATGGTTGGCTCTAAGACTTTACACTTGGGTGTTGCCACTTGGGGGGTATACAGGGTTGCCACCTATCTCAATTTTTTTTAAAGTATTGCGCAAGATATGCCAATATTAGTATCAAATTAAAGGTATTTTCGACGACATACCAACTAAAATATTTTCAATAGGGTTGCTGACCAGGGTTTCCATTTTAGCAAATTGCATTTATATGTATATTTTGCGGTCATTTTGGGTCTTTTATAGATCATTTTGGGATCATTGGGGATAACTTTTGGGTTTTGCGGCCAATTTGGGATCACTGTTGAATCATTTTGTGGTAAATTTGGGGCAAGTTTGGGATAATTTTGTTATAATTATTCATCATTTAATGGTCACTTTGGATTCAAATTGGGATCATTTTGGGATAATTTTTGGGTAATTTTGGGGTTAGCTGGGGATTATATTGGGATCATTTTGGTATGATTTTGGAGTTATTTTGGGGTCAATTTGGGATCATTTAAGATCATTTTGCGGTCAAATTGGGATCAGGTTAGGATCATTTTGGTGACTATGCGACAAAATCAAAAACACCGAAAAGGCTCGGTCAGCCTGTACTGACTCGTCTCTGACCTCTAAGGGTTCTTTTGAAAAGTCTAAACTCATATTTATTCAAAATTAGTTCCGCCCCGAACTTCGAATAGTCGATTAACCAAATGTTACTCATACGCCGTGTACAACTTTTAGAATAGTGGCCAAAATAAACACTTTGCACGCTCTCTGCCAGTTTTTATACTGAAAACAATATCATATATTTATCTGTAAATAGTTATGGCGAACATTTGAGTTTATTTCATTTCATAGAAGTGGAGTTGTCTTAAAATATCCTCTTGAATGTTTGAAAATAAATTTTGCGAACTTAAACAAAATGTTGTCCCTATACCTAAAACAATTTAATTTTAAATGTTTTCTGGTAGTTTAGTTTTTTTCGGTGTAATTAAAAGCCAATTTTACGAAATTTATTGTACGAAGTTATACATTGGTTTTTTTATATTTGTTTAAATATGATAGGAACCGACAAAAATTCAATTTTTGAAATACTTAATTGGGAACCTCTAAGACTGTGTTCCGACGTATGCAATTGCATCGCTTTTCAAAATTTGACCACAAAATAGGAATGAATAGGGGTCTCATATGTAGATTATAATAAACCAAGAATAAAGTAAGAACAAACAGGGAATATATTCGAGTAGCTTTAGCATCGAGTATAGCTTTAGGAGCAAGTATACTTGAGGCCATAACAGATACTACTTTAGCGTCGCATTGCGTGACATCGACAGCTGAGATAAGATGTACGTAGTTCAAAGCAACCTGTTTCAAACGAGTGTACTCCGTTCAACCAAATAAAAAATAGTCTTGACAGAGTCTCAGATTCATAAAAAAAAATGTCTAAACGGTGCCGCACCTCGGCAGTGGTTTGGCAAACTCTCCGAGTCCATTTCCGACGGTGGTGTTCGGAGTCAGTAAAAACTGTAGTTTGCGCCAATTTGTATGTACGGTGGTCGCCGTGGTGTAGCGGTAGTGTGTTCAGCCTACTACACAAAGTATTCGAACATTTCAATCCGATAAAATCGGCATTAAAAAATTCTTTAGAAAAGGGTATTCTAAAAATGGCATCGCCAACGTTATATGGAAGAGGAGCTCGTCGGAAAAATCTCTCTAGAGCTTGCTGATGCTAACTTGTAGGTATATTTATCGGGTTTAATTTTTCTATACGCAGTTTTAATTGTTTGCATGCGCATGTTTTTTCATCCTCCAAGTGGGATTAAATTTTTTAGCTTCATAGACCTTTATATCATATATAAATTCTGGTATTTTTATTCGTTCAAAAATAACTCAATACAACAAAATTTCAGCTTTTGAAAAAAAAACCTGGTAAGGTTTCCAAAGCTTTTGGGTGTGCTGAATTTGAAGTCAGGTTTTCTCTCCAGAGGGTGGTTTCTACAGCGATCGGTACAAACAAAACATTTTTTTGTTGTACATTTTTTATTTTTTTATTAATTTAACAATTTTTTTAAGGCCAAGGAATCATAGTTTAATTCTGGTTTTTATATTTGGCGGCATACACATGCACTATAGTGCAAAACATTGGGGTATATTAAGTTCTTAAATTAAAAAAAAAAAAATTACAATCCCGATGTCTGATCCAACTACACCCTACAGAGGAAACCTAGCGTGACCCGAAAAATCTGACTTCAGATTCGGATCCAGCACAACCAAAAGCTTTATTTGCATGAACAATAAAACACAAACAGAGATCCGATTTTTTTACTATGGTAAAACTGATAAAGTTATGCTTTTTTTACCAAAATAATATTAGGACATAACTAATAATATTATTGGTGAAGCATGTACATATGTAGATTTAAAAAATACACATTTTTTTCGAACCATAATTTTTTTGTTTTTATTTACAAGTCTAATGTAATAAAAACTCAAAATGCATCAGATTTGAAAAGGAAATTTTTTAAACATTAATATATACAAACCCTTTCGTACGCTTTATAAAATAAAATGGCGCCCTGTGTTGCCAAACAGGTTACTAGATAACTCGACTAAATTAAAAAGTTTATTTTATTGGGGTCTAAAACCCAATTACGCGAAGTTACTCAGGTGGAAGTAAATTCTTCTCGCTGTCAGATTTCATATACAATCCATCATTTGAGTTTATTCTTGAAACCGGCTTTTAGGAGACATACAGCACTATATTTAAAAAATATTTAACATAAACAACAATAACAACAAGCAACACTTTCAATATAACAGCTCGGCTTCATGCCCGGGAAAGGGTTGTCACCAAGGCAGCACTCCCAAAAATGTTTCGGATATGTGTTTATCCCTGCAACACATTTTTAACACTTGTATTTTTATTTGCTTTCTCGATTTTACTGTATATGTATATCAAACTCTTTTCGCGAAATTAACGTAAGGCACAAAATACAAATTTTTTGTTTTTACTGTATGAATTATTCCACATTTTTTGGCACAAATAAAAAGGAAATTTCGAAAAGTGACCGTTACGATAATTCCGCGAAAAGGGGTCGATATGTACACGAATCAATATTATTTTTAAAATATGTATTGCATAAAGTCCCACTAAAACCAAGCTCACTATTAATAGGGCTGTGCGAATAATTGATCAATAACTAGAGCAGGACCAAATTTTTTATTTAAAAAAACCATATTTATATAACTTATATGAAAATAATGTCATGCCTTGGACCCTCTTTGTAAGGTCTACATGCACTTTTCATATCATGGGCGTACTCCGGCCATTTCACGTTCTTGTATTGTACTTTGTACTTATGCTAGGTGACGAATTTTTCAGCACGGCATATTTTGCTTTACAGTGGCTATAGTTTGGACACGTTTAAAATTTTGTTGTTTCATTTGATTATAAATGATGACTTGGTTCATTCTGAAACGAAAAATCAATACATATAATAAAGTTGTAACAGTTCGATGTCTGTATTCAAAAAAATGTAGAGGTTCAATCCCCTGCAAAAATAGAGCGAGGGACAACAATACACCCAAACGAATTTGTTTTTATACAACATGAGATAGAACAATAAAATCTCTTTTAATCGCTCATATTGTCGTAACCGTCATGTGAGGTATTACTTGACATCATTACTGATGCAGTGGATCAAGTTTGTCACATGCCAACATCAAGTTTGATGAAGGAAACAGAAGAGTACAGCTATATTAATTTTTGAGCGGAGAAATACGTAAGTGGGAAGAAGATGGAGTCCATCAAGTTTTGCCTGAGGAACGTTTACCTCAAGCTTGAACCTCAAATGATGGTCTCCGTGTTTGCAGGGTCATCATTT
The DNA here is from genome assembly GCA_964058755.1 of Campiglossa producta. NCBI lineage: Eukaryota > Metazoa > Arthropoda > Insecta > Diptera > Tephritidae > Campiglossa > Campiglossa producta. The sequence goes on from CAXKVI010000001.1 coordinate 150,960,729, forward strand.
AGCCAATATTATCCAAATCAACCGTTTATGTTTGTGGCCGTATCACTCGAAGTCTGCTGAATGGATTTAAATTAAACTTTAATTGTATTAGTAGACGCTCAACTTAAAATTTAAGACATACCTTATTTCGATAACTCGAACGGTTTTAGAGTTATATGCCAATATGCGGGCCAGGGGTGTCCAAAAATGTGTTATTTCAATATGAGTATGAAACGAAAGTTGCTAACGAGAGATGTCATAAGAATTGTGATTAATTTAAATATCTCAGCTGATTTTGGATATATCTCTCAAAATGTGAGACGGAAAAATAGAAGGGTGGGAGGTTCGCGTAGGTCTACTTAGGGCGAGATAACATCTAGTAGTTAATAAATATCGACAGTTTGGAGGAGGTCATGGTAAAGCTTCAGAAAATATATTTAACTCTTTGTCGAAAAAAATTCACTTAGCATAGGTTCGCACTCATCCATCTAATATTCAATAAAATAAATCAAATAAATTTGAGTAAATTTTCATTCGCACGACCCTATTGTAGCACATCGATGGCTGAGTGGAAGATAACCCTATTTTAAAGTTATTTTTTAAAAAGATTTTTCTTTAGAACTCAATTTTAGTATTTGGTTCAAGAACGATTTATCTCAGAATGAATTAAAAAAATCTTAAACAGGGTTTCAAAAAAGTCCGAGTTGAGGCAATTTCGAAAAACAGGATATCGGGTGATGTTCCACTCAATCGTCGACCTACCATGTAAAAAAATTTTAATTTGAAGTTATTTTTTATGAAAAGTCTATGTTAATGTTGTAAATAAGTTTTTAAAAATTTTCGGCATGATCTAATATCAAAAGTAAAGAATTTAAAATAACAAAGAAAAAAAATTCTACACTGCTCGTGCGATATGAAGGTAATGCGAAGCTTTCAGCCTACGCAGCTATTTATTTTTAGAAAAATAACATTTATCTTCGCCGTTCAAAACAAATAAAAAATTATTAAACTTAACTAGTATACCGGGAACTAAATTTTAACATTTTTTTCAATTTAAAGTCTATATTGTTTGTTTACAAAAGAAGGTAAGATTTTAAAATAAATGCACCTCAGGGTGGGCAAGATACGCACAAATTCGCTCACTACAATAATATATATGAGTACTTCTGGTAAAGTTAGTGAAATTTTTTCGTATTCTGATTTTATGCGTAGAATGCCTAATTAGAACTTAAATGTCTATAGTTTAGGGCATAGCGGCACATAAATGTAAACATGATCCTAATGAGTATTTTACCCAGTAAAAATACACGTTGAAACAAAAAAAGCACAAGCAACAGAATAATAAATTCGTTAGTTTTTAGAAGAACATAAGATTAAGGCCCGATTTCTCGACTGCGTGTTAACGTCAAAGTTCACTGTAAATTTAACAGCCACTTCATTAGCCCATTATTTAAACAGGAGAATGAACTGGCCGATAAATTTATAGTGAGCGTTAAAGGTGGTCGAGAAATCGGCCATAAGGACCGTTTTCTTATCTCGCAGTTAAATATCTATATTGAACTTCAACGTTAACGGATAGACGAGAAAACGGCCCTAAAACAGACAAAATTTTCATATAACAAGTTTTTAAACCTTTAAAATACTCAGGGTATTCTTTCAATGGCTTAAATGTCGTATACAGCGTAATACTCCTAAACTTATATGAAAAGTGACAGATATACAAAATTCACAATATTTACGAGGCAGTTAAAAACTAAATCGAAACCCCTTACTAACTTTTTGTTGCATTTGAATATTCAGTTTAGTTTTTACTTATTTGCGAGGTTTGTTTTATGGATAAAGTCCTGTAGAAAGTAAATGGAACTAAGTAAAAAATCAAAAATTTCGAAGCAATACATACTACCGCGCTCTGCAATTCAATACACCCCGATCTGTATACTCGATTAACTAATAGCTCTACTACTCACCGGGAAAAGGGCTCCTGAACATTGTTACTATTTAGTTTACCGCTGTTTGGATCTAGGTGTGTGATATAAAAAAAGCGTACTGCAAAGCACAGTTCCAAAGCACTTTCAAACACTTTTTACTACCATGAGTAAGTTCTAAATTTTGTTTAATAACCAATTTACCATTTGTGGTTTTTGCATATAGCCGTTAACTTTAACGCTCACTATAGATTTCGATAATCGATTTATTTCTTCAAAAAAGTAACAGCAGTTTTTTTTAAACAAGCGTTTCTTTTGAACTCTGTATGCAGTGCTTGAAAATACCTAATGACATTTTTCATTAACTTAGAGCCAAGGTATGGACCGATTAAAATAACGTTCCGGTTTCGGTTTCGGTTTTGTAACGGTTTCAGTTTCGGTTCCAGTGTCGTTCTTCAATATTTATTTCGACTCCGGTTACGGTTCCGTTCCTGATAAAAACACGAATACAATAAAATTGTGCTACTACGAAGTTTATATATCGTCGCTCGCTTGCCAGAGGCATGAATGTGCAAATTTTCCAGATTTGAGTTAACAGGCTCACGTGATTAACCTCTCGTTTCTCTACGATTCACAAAAATCCTGGATTACCTAAGTACAAGGAATTTGCAATGCCATTTTCATGAATGTGTAGTTCAATCTCTGAAAATTGTGCCATATTATTTCTGGCACAACAAAAATTTCGTTGTGCCAGATGCATGTTGCACTCGACAACAGTAACCATGACCTATACGTAACAATTTTTCTACACATTCGTGTTTCTGGCACAACGAAAGTTTTATAAAATTTATAAATTTAATTTTTAAGCATCCATCTTCCATGGAAATTATTTAGGATACTTTTTGTAAAATAAAATATGCGCCAACAAAATGAAGACATTAAACTATTCAAAACCGTTTGGAACCGGTTCCAGCTTTTGAAATGGTTTCGGTTTCGTTCTTTTTTAGATAAAAGCAACGGTTTCAGTTTTGAAAAAATGAATCGGTTTTAATCGGTTACGGTTTCGGTTTCGGTTTAAACCCTTGCATAGGGCTAAATTCAGATCATTGACTACTATCTCCGAAGTTTAGTGTTGTGTCGTCGACTCGTAAAAATCAAATATGTACACAATAATCGGTTTTTTGTTTAGAGATAGGAAATTCAATCTTTAAACAATATATTCGATTTTGGTTCATACCGCGACTTTTTTATGAAAAAGTTATAATCGGTTTATTATCTATGTTTTTTTAAATTTTCTAAAAAATTAAAGTATGTAAAAATTAAAAAAAAAGATTTACTGATTTTTGAACTTTGAAAATGGTTGCCTTTTATTTTAGAGGTTGAGGAAGAAGTAGGGAAGTAAGAAAAAGTTATGAAGGGGAAAATTTAGTGTCATTGATATTTTAGAACTACCATTGGCCCTAAAGGACTGTGCCAAACCATAGCAATGTACTTTGATGATATACCACTTGGATATATTGAGAAATTTTTGCTTAAAATAATCTTCTGTCAAAAATTGGTATACCAAGATAGAACCACGCCAAGGTACTTTGCTATCGTTTGTGACATTTTTAAAACTAATTATTATTAAATAAAAATGAAATGCAAATCGATGTGATATTCAATAGAAAAAAGTACTTTTACCAAATTTTAAATATTTTTTTTTGCTAAAAAAAATAAAAACAAAAATTAATTGCACTCTTTAGGCGTAAACGTTAATACACTCTTATACATAGTCACTATAGCTGGTGTCTGTCCTATGATTGTTACTATTTTTTTTTATTTTTATGAAAACGGTTTGCAGCAGTTTAAAATTGTATTTCTCTACTAAAAAGAATAAAACAATCAAGTTTTTTTAAATTTTTTTTTAACTACTTAAGTTATTAATTGAATATATTTTTTTTGTTATGCTGTATAAATTTCGTATATCTACATACATATTGCCCCCGTTCTGTTTTAACCACGTATCTACAAAATATAAATATTTTAGAAAACGAAGAAAACCCACTAAAATTTTTAAGTTTTGCTTATCGAAAATGTATGTATATACGAGGTATGTTACTGATCACACCAAAACCCCTGAAGGTTTATATATTTTACTAAGCTGACTTTCAATTCTGGCTTATCGATGCTTTAAGAGCATTTCTATATAGAAACGAGTTTTCTAGAAAGGCGTAGTTAGATGGTTAAGACAGAAACGGGACGTTATATTATAAATGCAATTTTTTTTTAAATTAATATTGGCAAACAAAAATTAATATAAAAACTAAAATTACAAAGAAAAAAGGAAAAATATAAATTATTTATGAGTTTAAAATCTGCAGCAGTAACAAAATTCAAAATTTTTTATTATATCTATATTTAATATTATTAAAAAAAAAATAAATAAAAATTATATATATATACATATATCTATAAAACATACTACTTTACTTGTTAGGTTTTACAAAATTTTGTGTACAACTTTTTAAGTTTTCTATTGACACTTTATAACTTAATTTTAGTTAAACTTTTTTTCTGTAATGGTCTGCTGTGGTAAATGTGAAGTCTTTATGTTATATTTGTTGCTATAGATGCTCGCCCTGCTTCCCCTACACTGTTAGACAACACGGGCCTCCCTGCCCCCGATCACCAAACGCAGGTAAATACTCTTTCTCTTAAAAAAAAAAAAAAAACGAAAAACAAACGCATTCTTCTCTACGTTTATTCGTTCTGTTTTATTTACTTATTTGTCTTATTTATTGAGAAAAAAATAATACTTTATAAATATATATATAGTTATACATAGCCAAAATAAAACATTACTTAATCCACCCCAATATTCTACCACAACCCCTTTAACTCTCTACTCCAACCTACCGTTCTTAGCTATCTCTCTTTAAATATGTATAATTTTTATTAAAAATATGTTTATCGTTCATTATTTAATTTTGTAATTTTAAATTTTAGTTTTTTTTTCAAGCGAGTTTTGTAAAAATCGTGCTGAAAGTTAATTTTTTAGCTTACGAGTAATGAGTGTATATAAGAAAGATTTTTAATATATAAATAGAAAATTTCATTGTATAAAAACATAAACAATACTATTTTAGTCAATGACAGTGAAGAAAAACCATGCCTAGCTTATTTCAAAGGTGTAAAATACGCGTAGCGTTTTACATAAAAGGGGCCTAAGGAGGTAGTTCTACGTTTCTACGTGAGGTTAATGGCATTTTTTGAAAGTTAGGGTATTCAGATATGCCAATGAAAAGCTCTTATATCTATAAAAAAAAGTGAGGCTAGCAAAGTATACTGGAAAAAATATTGGTCGATTCAAATATTCTCAATATTTTATTTTTGTAATGAAAACTTCGACCTCAAAACATGATCATTGTCATGGATTTGTTATTACATGAAATTTTAGCTGGAAAAAGCTAAAAAAAAAACGAGAATTGTAGAAGTAAACAAGGGGAACATTAGAAACGATAAGAGTGCTACCAACAGTCCATTTAGCTAAAATATCGACATATTTGTTTTGGCAAAACGTTATTTTTCTAAGAAATTTCAAATTTGAAGTTATGTTTATGATACATTTACACTGCACCAAATACGTCGCATTTGGCGAAGTTATTTCGAGAATGTTTGTCGGCAGAATGAATTTGTTTGCCAAATTAGATGAATTTAATTTAATTTGAACTAATTTAGTGATCAAATTCAATCTGCGGATGAACGGTCTCGAAAAAACTTGGCCAAAAGTGGCGCATTTGATGCAGTGTAAACGTAGCTTTAGATTGATTCATATCTACTTGATCGATTTTAGTATTTAAATAACAAATATGTTTATTATTCAATGTAAGAATATTTTCTTTAACTCAGTATTTTCAATTCTCGATATTTTCTCTGAGTGCACCAAGCTGAGAAAGTAGTTGTAATTATAAGCCCAAAGGGCTTGCACTTAATATTTCAGTAATTTTGTCTGTGAGCGAAGAATGTATGTACTAATTCTTCAGTACTCCAACCCAATGTTTATTCTTTTTCTGCGAAACTGAGGCGGGGTGAGCCTTTGGTAATTCTTTGAAAACTTGATAAAATGTATGGTGGAACTATTAATTTTAACATTTTCCTCAGTACTAAAATATTTAAGTACTTAAATCATTCAAGTTAGATGTAAGTACTAAATTTTTTTGAATAATACTACGAGTGGCTTTTTCGTAATCATAATAATACAAGATTGGAGAAAAATAAGTACTCAGTTTTTAGAGCTTACATCTTTAAACTCTTAAGTACAGGAAGTACTTATTAAAATTTTTTGAACTTAAATTTTATTGAGAGAGTAAATACAGTACACTGAAAAAAGAGTTTCCTTATTTCAAGGAAAATTTCCCTTATTTGGTTCCAAAAACATGGCTGACTTAACATAAGTAACATTTTTCTTAATTTAAAGACTTTTTTCCTTAAATTGAGGAAAAAAGTCTTAAATTAAGGAAAACAGTCTTTAATTTAAGGAAAATGTTACATGTGTTAAGGAAGCCATGTCTTTGGAGCCAAATAAGGGGAATTTTCCTTGAAATAAGGAAACTCTTTTTTTGAGTGCAAGTACTAAGTTGTTTTTTTTTTGTAATCCAGCTGTGTTCTAAACTTTTGAAATTATGGCACGTAAAACGTTACTCAGCTAATATATATAGGTACAGAACATAAAGTGTATACTAACTTAATAGTTCTTCGGTAACATTACGCTACGAATTACTCATTATTTTAGGTTTCATTACGCTTAAAAATTTCATATTTAGTACTTAGTAAATATGCCAAATGAAAATGGTTTTTCTCCCCTCTATTAAAAGTTGTCAAGGGAAATAAATATGTAAATAAGTAGTAATTTATAAACAATTCAACTTTTTGCAAAAATCGCTTTATAGTTTTATTTTATTGAATTAGTTTTTGATTTCGTATTTTTTATTTTAGTTTTTTATTTTTAAAATTTTTTAGTGTTTTTTATTTTTCTCTGCCATCTAGTCATTCACTAAGCTACAGTTTCATAAATTCTCAACTCAATTTACAGCACAAAAAAGAAATGAAAGCAATATAGCATTTAAAACGGAAATAAATCACGCAAGCAAAATTCAACCAAAAACAACTTTGTCCATGAAACTGAAAAAAACCAGTCAAGCATTTATACAGAAATATATATGAAAAAAAAAAAATATATATATATAAATACTTTACAAGCAATACCGTCATATTGTCAATATATACTTATATAAATATATCTATTCAACAAAACAATAAACTAAAATATCAAATATAAACTTTATGTATAGCTAGCAACATTTTGAACAAAACTCTTGTAGTTACCATTACCAAATACTTGTGCTGGGCGATAAGCATATTTCATGAGTGTATAATCGATTGCGCCTACGATTATTATTACTGCAATAGTAATTTTATATTTTGAAATTACGTTTGCTGTAATTGTCAAAAACATGGAATTCGTTTTGTAATCGTAATTCTTATCGCCCAGCTCTACCAAATACTTACTACTATAATCGTGAATTTTGTTTTATGTTTAGTACATGTATTTGTTAACAAAAAAAAATGTAAAAACTAAACAACTCACTGAGTCAGATGTACTTTAAAACTGTTTTACAGCATTTGAAATAAAGTAATTTTGTTAACTTTTTTAAGTAATCATTTTTTTTTTTTGTTTTATATTTTCTTTCTTCTTGATTTTTACTTCTTTCCCTTCAAGAAAGTTCTTTTTCTTAAAAATTTAAGTTGACTCATATTAAAACTTTCAATATTTCAAATCCAAGGCCGTTTTCTTGATGCAAAATTTATAAAACTATGGCATTTTAATCGATGTGTAGTCGATTACTTTAATCGAAAATAAAGTTAAATTTCTATTACTGATGTTGTAATTACGATAACTGTAATCAAAGTCACCTTTTAATATGTAGTATGTAATCGATTGCAAGTTTTATAATCGTAATTTCACAATTGGTAACCTACGATTGCTTGCTGTAATCATTAATTTTGGTATCTGTGATTACATTTACAGCAATTGTAACTTTAACTTGTTTCAAAAAATAACCATTGCTTCAATTTCAATCAGGGATGGGCATTATAAGAAAATTTTGGTGACGACTGCCGATAAAACAAAAAATAAAATTTTTATTCATATTCAATAAAATTTCGAGTGATAAGTGATCGGTTATCAAAAAAATCAAAGCACAATTTCGGGATATTTCCGAAATTGTTTCGGGAGCATTTCGGTGCTGTTTCGAGCAAATTTCCGAACTGTTTTCGGAAAATTTCGGAACTGTTTTGGGATCACTTTCGGACTATTTTCGGGATAGTTTCGGGACTGACTTAGGATCATTTAACATTACTATTTTTGAATAATTAGAAAATTACTACATATTACTGTGAGTGTCTAACAATTGTTTTTTTTGATAGTGCTAAGTTTTGAAAATATTTTATTACCAAGAAAACGGCATAGGAATTAATTATGTTTAGTTCTATCAACAGCACATCCAATGGCAACAAAAGCACTCCACAATACCACAGTATCATCCACCCATTATATTAATTATTTTTACATACATACATACATACTTTCTATAAAATATTTTTTATTTATATTTCTCTAAAATTCATAAAACAAATACCTACTAACTATACTGTATAGTTCACATATCGCACCCCAAATCAAAAACCGTCACAACTCAAAATTGTTTAGGTCGCTTTCTTAGCATAGATTTAGGAGTGTCAGTCCCGGGATTCTGTTATGTGGAAAATCCCAACAACTCAGGGATTTTCCATATGGCTGGGTCCCGGGACTGACTTTCCTTGTGTTGGTGGTATCACAACGGGCCTTTCAAAACTGGCCTAAGTGGGCCTCTGCGACAGCGTCTTGAACCTACCTACCTAGCATAGATTGCCTAATAAAATGTAGTACAGCCAGTACATATTTTTTTTTCCTTTTTGACTATTATCGTTACTCTTTAAAGAGCACGGTGATGCCAAGTTTTTAAAAATCAAATCACTTTTGTGCATTTATCTGAAAGTTACTCTGATTTTGAGTTGTGACTCTTTTTGATTTAGTGTACGATATATTCAAAAATGTATAGGTTTCTCTCAAATTACTTGAAACCAGATTAGACTTAGTAGAAGGAATATTCCCGAAAAATTTTAAAAAAATCGCTAAGGACCACACCCACTTTATATATATTTTGAAAGGGATCACAGACATACATGCATATACACAGGCATGCTCCAAATTTCACTTTCACTCGAATTCGCTTGCTTTAGACGACAAATTTACATATTCACTCGGAAGTGAATTTCAGAAACTGCCTGATAATGAGCATTAACATAATTTTTGACCCCTAGGAATACCTCCCTTAGACCTATAAACAAAAATTTAAATGCTAATTTTAATTTCAGCTCATAAACGCAATATATCCCGTGATGACTGCAATAGTAGAAACGATACTATACGAATTGTCATAAATGTGGAGAAAAATATTACGAAAATTTACAATCAGTTAGCATATCCTTGACAACAGAATCCAATTCCATAGACTTTTTGTTTGTCAGATTTTGCCAGCAGACAATTAATAACATTTGTATTGGTCCTAGCATATATATTGCTTATTCAGTTTCCTCTTAAAGCATTCGAACAGGCAGTAATGCAGCATTAATTATTTGTTTCTCTATGTCTACATATTCGCTTATAAAAAATGTCACGTATACGTCATGCCATTTTTATGAAAATTTGAATTGACTTTTCGTCATTAAATAAAAGGGGGCAAATATGGGCAACAATTTTTTTCAGCAATCCATAGAAAAAATACCCAACTTTCATTTTATTAAAGTTATAAGGTGTAGCGCGCTTTAGTACACAACCTTTTTGTCTATCCAAAGTAGCAAAGGAAACATTTATGAAGTATACGTCTTTATATTTTCGTACAAAATCAAAATAAAGACCACAACTGTAAAAGTTATCTGCAAAATATATAGCTAAAGTTATCAACAATTCTAAGCAGTTATATTTGAAACAAATTTTTCTGACTTCTTTTACCATTATTTCGTAAAAATATGCAAATTACTGCGATTTTGTGCGCCGCCCACTTTTCAGTGTAAAAATGTAGATATTTTCGAATCGGATAAGAAACTAACCAAATGTCTGGGAAAGTAGTTAGTACCCACTGCAAAAAAGAACTAATATTTTTTTTTTCTTTATTTTTGCTTTACATTAAAGGTGTGTGATATTATTTTTTTTTTAATTGAAATCATTTATGTATTTCCTAAAACAAGCAAATGTACATAAACAGCTATTTTTCGAACGCACGCAATCTCGCACATTAACAATCAAATACATCGAGACTTACAAAAGAAAGCAGAGCGAAATTTATAGTTGTTTTCGATAAAGCCAAGAAAAAAATTAGTTGTATAAATATTTCCTTTCTTTTCAAAACAACAATTTATGTACATACAAACATCTGCCCACACTTAGCAGCCCACCTATTTTGAGCATCAATTTCTTACTAAAAGTTGTAGTTACAACGAGATCAATATAGTACTTGTAATTGTATATAAATCCTATATAAATAATACCTTTAGTCGTCAGAAACAAAAAAAATATCCTGCTTTATTTTGTCTTTTGAAAATATGTATTTGTCTTATAATTTTGTTTATATTAATATTGGATGTATAGTGCGTGTAATTATTGTAATTATTCAACAAAAGTCTATGTGATTAAGTGTGTTATGTGTAAACAAATTAAGTAAAATATTGAAATTTTTTGATTTGTTTTTGTTAATTTACTTGTTATTGTGAAAAGCTTACATATTTTTAGTTTTTGTGTGTGTTGTCTGATAACCGGCTATTTCTTATTATTTACAATTTTTTAGTATATTATTATTTTAAAATTTATCACTAAAACATTTCTTGTTCATTCTTTTTAATATTAGTTTTTAAGCAAATGTCACTTTTAGATTTTTATAACCATACACCCAAAATGTTTTGATCAAAATCATATGTCAACTAGTTGATTTAGAAAGTATTTTTTCTTCAAGCGCTTTAAGAAATGTTGTAAATAAAACGCTTTATATGTGCAAAATTTTTCAAAACATGTCACCGGTATGTGCTCATTTCATTATTTTGTGTCCAAGCATTATTATTTTTTAGTTTACTACATTTATTTACTACACTAGTTATTTGATTTTCTCATACTTTCAATAATTATTTAACTTACTATCGCTTTAACCCTTTACTGAATTTTACCCGCAGTAAGCTTTTTTCCATTTTACTAATTTTGTAGGAAACAAAAAATTATAAAATTAAACAAAAAAAATGACGGAAAAAAATTTAAGAAATAGAAATTACAGTAAAAAAATATATCAAACATAAAAATGTTTAGCTTCAGAAACAACTCAAAATTTTTTTCAAATTACACTGTGGGATATGCGCAATAGCTGCATCTCTAAATGAAAGACCCAAAGCAACATAAATTTGTTGCATACATTTAAGCGCTAAATTTGCTCTTTTTATTTTCTGTGCTCTTTCCGTTTGGTCTGATCACACCCCTAGTAAGGGTTTACAGAATGTTTTTCTAGATTAAAAAAGTGTACAATCAAAAAGCAACTCAGAATAGGTTTTTCCTAAACCCATTTTATAACAAAAAAACATCACACAAATTTAGGCAAAAGCCTGAGGAAAGAGTTAACCAAAATTGAACTGCTTTTTTATTTTTTATTTGAAATAATTAGTTTCTTGAACTTTTTTTTGTTATTGACTTAAAAAGGCCACGTACCCAATAAAACTCACTACTAACAATCACCATGTACTCACTATAAGTTTATTCAACAAAAGCTCACCGTCGATAAAGCGATCCGTAGCTCATACATAACCACATACACACATACTCGTTACATATATTATTTACTGGTAAACATTTTTTAGTACATGCATAAATACATACTTGCTTATGTGCTATAGTAACAAAAAAAAAAAAAAAAAAAAAAAATTGAAAAAAAGCTTGAATATTGGTATTCATATAAGTATATTGTGATTATTTAATAACAATACGAAAGTATTAAAGTATATAAATTAAAACAAAATAAAAAAATTTTTGCAATTTATTTATTTTTGTTTGAGTTTTACTGTTTTTTGTTTTGAGTTGAAAACAATTTAAAATAAGTTATATAGTATATATTTATATATAGCAAATAATAACTTCCCTTTGAGTTGTATTTCACGAGTTTTGTTCTATCTTAGTTAACATTTAAAGAGTTATACCGCTAGTTTCTTTAGAGTGTTAAAAGTTCGATAATGTTGTTTAAAACAAAAAAAAAACGTTGCTAGTTCTACATATTAAACCCATTTCTGATGCTAACTTCTACAAAACTTGTATCTTGACTTTTTATAAAAGGTTTTCAAAAATCAAGTGAATCACTTTAGGAAATTGGACTAAGAATTAATCGTATCGTTACAAATGATGTTTGGCAGCGTAAAAGTACACTGGTCAACAAAAATATTAAATCAAGAACCAGACCAAAGTCGTATTCCGTTTCATAATCATTCCAGCTTTTTATTTGCAATTTGCAAGATTGTCGTTTTCATAAAATTTAAATGATGGGTGACGAAAATATAACAAATTAACTTTTATTCATTACTAAAAAACCATTTTGTAAAAAAAGTATTCTGAGTAACCAATAAAATTTAAATAACTCACTGTTTACGTGATAGTTTCAAAATTTTTTCGGAATTGTTTTCGGATAAACCTAGCGATTACTCCACTACTGTTTTCGGGACATTTTCGAACAATTCCGAATAGATCACGAAAACAATCCTCAAATGGTCATGGAAAAGTCCCGAAAACAATTTCGAATCGATCCCCAGAAGGCTCCAAGAGGACCCCAAAACCAATCCTAGAAAGGCCCGAAATGATCCTTCACAACCGTCCTCACCTGATATCTGAATGTCACATCGCCTGTATGCAAACGATTAGTCATTCTACGCACCAGGTGATGAGCAGCAGACGCCTATAAATAATAACAGATCAAGATTTCATTTTATGTGTCTATAAATCCAACCTACCAGATGTTGTGATATTAATCATTTTATAGCATATTTTGCCTAAAACTGAATCCTAAGCACCAGCGCCCATAAAAATAAGGAGATATCACATCACCTGGTTATTAATTTAAGAATAAAATTGTTTACGTGATCATTCCGGAATTGTTTTCGGTACAACTTATTAATATAATGGTTATAGCTGTTTTAGATATGGTAAAGTCATCTCTAACCACACTAAAGAGGGAACATTTTAGACATCGATAATATGGTCTGATTTTTGATTATTTTGTTGTACTAGGTAACTATTTTTTTAGATGTGATAAATACCTACATACATATGTGGTTAACAAGATTTTAGTTTCTTTTTATCTATACCATCCTTTCGTTAAAATTTCCGATAAGTGTCTAAATACGAGCCCGAAATTGTCTCACAGCATCGGTAAAATTATGTCGTGATGGCCAAGAAATTATCCCATGATCACTCATAAATAGTCACAAAATTGTACCGAAAATTATGCTCCTGAAAATAACCATGACGCGATCTATAGTTGGTCCTGGAATAGTTCTTAACATAGAGCTTTAATCGTTTCCTGGAACGTCTATTTGCCCCTCCATAGGTGTCGTAATATAATTCTTCACTGTCACTAAGTGATGGGCTGGAGTGATTGTAAAGTACGTGTTTGCTGGTCTTTTTGATTAGCAAACAGTGTGGCGATGTTCGTCGCTCGCTTGCCAGAAGCATGAATGTGCCATCTTTTTTAGTTTGAGTTAATCAGTCCACTGGATTGACCGTTAAATGATCCATGTTCTTTCAAAATCTTGAAAGAAAAGCATAATGGGAAGCCATTTTAATATGCTAACAAAAATGGTATTGTAGTAAAATGTATTGATTTTTTGAAAACAACCACTTTTAAACTTGATTCCAGAAAATTTTGATTGATTTGATGTTATCATATCATACCTTTAATCGTTTGCCATGGTCGTCATCAGTGAGCAAAGTTGATGTGTCTCCTGCTCATTCGAGTGGTTTTTAAGAGGCAAGTCGCTAGCCTAGCCCACAGCTATCGCATCAACTGATGGTATGGATGTCACATCGCCTGAGAAACAAGTGCATTTGAATTCAACTTACCCGGTGATGCGACTCAGTCATTTTGCCGCATAATTTGCCTTTAAGTGAATCTTGAGCAACAGCCAGTCATAAAAATAGGAGTCACATAATTTGGTGATGTAATGTGTCTGACCAGGTGATGGCTCACCAGTTCCTTAATTTGCATTGAAATAAATCATAGCTGCGGGCATATCACATCACCTGGTCACCAAGACTTCACATCAGTAGCCCATAAAAAATAGGAGATGTCACATCATATATCTCATAACTGAATTTCGATTTTTTTTTACAAATCAAAAATCCTGTTAATCACATTCCAAATTAAAAAAAAGTATTGTCAACTTCTTTAAAGACTTTTCAGGCCCATTTATAAAATATTTTATGGCGTCTATTAAAACTAATTACATTTTTCGAATGACTTACGTATTTATGCGTTATTGGAACCATTTTTGGTTGGATTTAATTCCATTTAAAAGTTCGGGTTCTAATTTTTCCACAGTACTTTAGTTCTAATAATTTCCACCACTTTTCCACTTAATTAATCTCTGGAGCCCTTCACCTCTCCAACCTATCACAATCTATAACTTTGTTTCTAGTTCCCACCTTATCTCACCCTTGAGTTACAGAATAAATATTCAAGTTCCCTTTTGTAGTTAAAATATTTTGTTAAAAATTCGAAAAACTAAAAAAATAAAACTAATGACTTGTCTGTGTGCACATTTTCAGGGGATGATCGGTCTCGGTGGTAATGTTGGTATGCAACACCAACAACAACAACAACCATATGGTCAGCAACAGACGCAACAACAACAACAGCAACAGCAAATGGGTATGGGACAACAAATGGGACAGGGACAGCAAATGGGACAGGGACAGCAACAGGGAATGATGGGTCAACAGCAACAGCCGATGGGAGGACAAATGGGTCAGATGGGACATATGACGCCTCAACAGCAACATCATCAACAACAACAGCAGCAACAACAGCAACAACAACAGCAGCATAACCAACAGCAAGGGCAAATAGGTATGGGCGGTCAAATGGGGCAAATGGGCCAGCAACAACAGCACGGTATGATGGGCGATCAACAACAAATGGGCATGGGCCAACAAATGGGTATGGGTCAACAGCAAATGGGCATGGGTCAACAGCAACAGGGTATGATGGGTCAACAGCCGCCCGTCACAACACAGTCTGGCGGTTTATTCTCCAGTGCGACAGGCCTTCTCTCAGGTGCTACTTCGGCTGCCACCGGTGGTCTATTTGGTTCGAAACAACCACCGAAACAAGATCCAATGCAACAACAAATGGGTGGTCAGCCAATGCAACCACAAATGGGTGGTCAGCCAATGCAGCAAGGCCAACAGCAACCACCACCACAAGGTCAACAACCTCCACCACAGGGTCAAGGTCCTGGGGCGGGGTTGTTGGGCGGACTGAAGGGTATTGCATCGGCGGCACCGGGCGGCGATGTACTCTCGAAAGGCAAAGATCTCTTTGGCAAATTCGGATTTGGTTTCGGCAAATAACCCCGGTCGTTATGTAGGACATTTCTAATCGTATTATATTTAATTGTATTATTACTAGTAGCTAAAGGTGAACAAAAAATCATATTGAGAATAAAAAGAAGAGAACAAAAACTAATGATAAAATTAAATAATAAAAAATTTATTTATAAGCCTAATAAATTATGCCAGACGACATATGTATGCAATGATGATTTTGCTAAACTAAGGGTATCTATATTTTTTATTACATAATACAAAAACAACAACGTGAATTTCGGAATATGGGGAAATGTTAAAGGAAGAGAGAGAAAATACAAATGAAATTGTAAAATCGTTTAAAAGTTGTATGGAATATGACGGTTTATTTCATTAATTCACATAAATGTTCATTTGGGAGCGCGAAAGCATCGTTACGCAATAATATATACCTATGTATCTCCAATTACAGTGTCGCGCAAAAGAATAGCAACGAGTAGTTTTGAAGAGTTCGTAATATATTTATGTAAGTACATTTTTGCTGTCCTAATTTTTTAAAGTTTTTTTTCTAGGTAAAAAGTTAAGATTTGCGTGAAAAAAGTGCGATTTAAAGACTCAGATTTAAAAAAATATCATCAGGATTTGAAAAATGTTCTAGAGAATGTTAGAGAGAATCAACAGAGGAGAAGGGAGTAGTGTGAGACAGAAGCAGGAGGAAATGGTTAGAATAAGATTAAGAAAAGGAATGAGTTGGGGAAAACGAGGGAAAATGTAAGTGTGGAACAACAAGAAGAAGAGGTAGGGCAAGTTGGATATTGAGAGCAAAAGAAGCGGGCTGATAGTATTATTTTCAGCAAGATAACGTCTGCCAGATGTGCTAGTGATATCATACTAAATTTTAAATATTTTTAGAATTATTTGCCACAACAGAATCTCAAATCCGCCTCCACTTGGTCCTCTACGGGAATGAATAATAGTTCAACGCCATGAATCCAACATACTTCCTTGTCACATTCCTAACTTGTCTTCTATATAAATTGATCCCAAATGTCACATTACCTGGGGACCAATATCTCACAGCATTATCACTTGAATTCAGCTCATCAGTAATTTTCTTACATAATTCACCTCCAACTGAATCTTAGAACATGACCTGGTGACCAAGATGTCACATCACCTGGTGATGCGATACCAGTCGCTGATTTGCTTGGAAATAAATCCTGATGCGACGTGTTGATTTGAATAGCACATCACCTAGTGACCAAGATGTCACATCACTTCTTAGATTTTTATTAAATATTTTTATTCATATTTTTTCTAAAAATTACTATTGAGACAACTTAAAAGATTTTCAAGAAAATGTTTAATCTGACAAATATGCATAAAATTATTAGAGGCTAACGACAGATCCCACTTAAAATAGACATCATTTTTTTAATTTAAAACTCTTCAATACTGCGCGCTTATATTTTGTTGCACAACACTGTATATAAAAAGCGAAAACAGGCGCTATCGTAAAAGGAGCAAACTTGGTCATGCGTGCTGTGCTGCGCATGACTAACTAGACTTGAAAAGGAAAAGAGAGAAAGATAGTAGGTAGTGGTATCATAAAATTTGCAAAAATTAAAACTAAATAATATGAGAGAATAAAACTACATATATAGTTGCTGTAAAAAAATATCTTTTAAGTAAAAACACGCATACAAACATGAAAATGTATAACCAACACTGCAACATAAAAATACAAATACAAAAAAAAAACACTATTCCCAACCAGGGTCCTCTTTTTAGGATGACAAAAATGCAATACAATAAATAACGCAAAATGTATATTAAAAGAAAGAATAAAAAATTTAAAAAATCTATATATAAATTATTGAATAATATTTCCAAATTTAATTTCACGCTATCCATGTTTTTTAAGTTTTCTAACATAAGCGTATATAGTAGACACAAGAAAATAAATATACATAAAAACATGCAACTTATAAATACACACATATACATACATATAAATTTAAAAAAAACATATTCGAAAAATGAAAACAAAAATTATTAAAGAAATTATTATTGCTAATACTAAAAATTTAAAAGTATATATTGATATATATAGTTTATATGTATATCTCTATATATGTATATAAATATTATGTATATGAAAAAAAAAAACAATATATTTACAAGGAAATAATTATTTGTTACGCACATTGTTAAATTTGCTACTGTTGCTGACCAGTTTATAAACAATTAAATACAAACTAAATTTATAAATTTAAAAAACTGTAAACTCGAACAAACACATACATACATACTGATATAAAAAATTAAGCAGAAAAAGAAGAAGAAAAAAATATGATGCAAAAAAAAATAAAAATAAAAAAAATATGTAAAACTGACAAAAGCTACATTTAATTGTGTGAGTGTATGTGTAAATTGATTGCAAAAACAAAAACGCAATCGAAAGTAACAAAAAAAATAGAAATTATGCCTATACATACAAACTATATGCATTATACATACATATATACCTGCGGAAATTCATGCCAACTCAACCTGCAAGAGGATTTTGAGTCACAGATTTCGCTGCAATTTTTACACTTCGAAGAAGTTATCAAAATGTCAGCGAATTTGTTGCTGCAAAATCCAATGGAAGAATGAGCATGGAATTTCCCACATACATAAATTAAAAAAAAATGCCATCAAATCCCTAAAAAAGGCGTAAAAAAAACAAATTGGCTAGAATAAAAAAATTTTTTTTTGGTGCGAACTAAATTTTCCAAATTAAAAAAAAAAAAACAAAAAAACTAAAAAAAACTAATTAAAGCAGCCAGAAGAAAATAACTTCACCAACTGCGAAATAATACTATATATATACAAAAAAAAAGCAACATACATACACATATACCATACAATACATAACTAAGTATAGATAACGGTGAGTTGATTGGTATAGGAAACTGCTTTAAAAGTAATATTTAAAAAAATACTTAAATGCTAAAACTTTAACTTTAATACATACATACATACCAAAAAAAAAAAGAAAAAAAAATTTAGTTATTGCGCTATTTCCAATTGATTGAAACTAAAATTAAAATTTATAAATATCGTATCTACATACTAATATACAAACGCATAACTAAAAAAAACTTTAATTAACTTGTCGAAAAACACTTATAAAACTCTCTTACAAATCAACATGCAACTAGAACTAGTTAAAAACAAAATCAAATCACGCTTTCACTATAAAGCTACGAAATTTCGTTAACAAAGAAATTATTTTCATAATTTAGATGTTGTTATTATTGAACTTTTGAAAATTTTTAAACTTTTGACCAGTCGAATATTTTTTATCAGCTTTTGGCGAAAACAAGTTGAAAATGCAACGAACAATACCAACTAAAATATTGGAATTTCGATCTTATTGAATGATCTTGTCAAACCGCATTGTAAAAAAACGAATGCGAAATATAGATAGTTAAATACAATTAGCCTGCAGGCGCACTAAGCAGTGTTTAATGGTCTCCTTAGTTTGATGACCAGTAAAGGTGATGACAAATTACTAACAATACAATATGAAGCGGCTGGACAAGATCCTTCAACCAGATCAAAACTTGTTGTTTGTTTAATGTTTGTTGAATTCTTCAATTTGTTTTCCGAAAAACCCAAAAACATAATTTCAAAAAAAATCATTCGG
Source organism: Campiglossa producta (assembly GCA_964058755.1). NCBI lineage: Eukaryota > Metazoa > Arthropoda > Insecta > Diptera > Tephritidae > Campiglossa > Campiglossa producta. The sequence goes on from CAXKVI010000001.1 coordinate 150,980,014, forward strand.
CTGGTCCACAAAAATTTTCAAAACTTAATACATAATTATTTTCTCGTAAATTTTTTAATTCAGGTAAGTTTTTGGAACTAAGAAATAAATGCTTTTATAATATTTTTTTTTTTTCAAAATTTATTTTTTCCTATTTTGTCTTATATTTTTAAGGCTTAAAATCATATACACTTTTTCCAAGCTCTATTATTACTTCTCAACGTAAAACTGTCTAAATGAGCCCAACGTTTTCTCTTTTGTAATATGTAATTCAAAAATCACAAGTCATATAATTTGTTTAATTTCTAAGGGGTAGTCAGACTAGGTATGTCATGTATCGGCAAATTTTACTCAATTGAGTATTACTTTCAACACATGTTTTTTTCGCTCTTCATTTCAGTCGCTGTTAAGAGCGAAACAGCAATTCTGCGACAGTGGTGTTCGAACAGAATTTTCATATCGCTCGTGTTACAGACAGCAACGAGCTATCACAGATCGTCGCTATGGTGATTTTTTTTATTGCGATAGTAAATTATGCGCGATTTGAATTGAATGACAAAAATTATTTTATAATATCAGTAAAATGAAATGGCTCTTGTGCCGGAAGTAAACAATTTAGAAGGCGTTTATATATTTTCCATGCGGATTTTGACAAGCATAATCGAAAATCATTGTTGCCTCGCTTGCTCTCTGTAAGACAATTGATATGGAATTTCTAATCGATTCACCACTGTAGCGCACTTACTCTCCCATTTACCAATACACCCTCGCGTTTAAATTTTTCCGACCCAGGTTTAAGTTCACCGTACAACGCTGTTACTTAAGCTGGTCCCTTCAGGGTTTACGTCACAAATTAATATTACATTGCTTCTTCCTAATTCCTATAGACAAAGCTAAAAAAAAAAACCAAAAATAAAGAAATAATAATAGAAACATAATAATAATAATAGCTGTAATAAAACTGAAAATATAACATGAAAAGAAAACGCCAAAGTCAGTAACTTCAAAAAGGATTCCTAAAAGATTTAATAAATGTCCTTGAATAGTTTAAATGTAATGTAAACAATAGGAATACACAAATAAATGTATATAGGGTGTTTAAGTTTCTGGCGATATTGTTTTCTTTGCCATAACTAAAAATTGAATTCCTTTCAAGAAAAGAAATCAATATTAGATTTTAAAAAATTCTAAGTGCTTCACCACACACAGAATAATTTTTGTCAACATGAGCCATGTTAAACTTACAAGAAAGATCCTGTTAAGTTTGCATGAGATAATGAGGCAGATAGTGTTATTTTAACAGGAAATAATGTCAATTTAACACGAAGTCATGACATTACATGAACATTTTTATGTGTGCAACTAAACTTATTCCGATAATTTACATGATTATTGCTGCAATTTGTTAGCATAATGAGATCATCGGTTTTTATTTCATTAGTACTATAAACCTAGAAAGTAAAGTCTTTGTCGATTTCAAAGCCGCTTTTGACAGTGCAAAAAGGAGTTGCCTGTATGCCGCCATGTCTGAATTTAACTTCCCTGCAAAGCTTATACGGCTTTGCCAAATGACGTTGCCATTTGAAACCAAACGAGGCTTCAGACAGGGCGACTCCCTTGAGAAGTAATTGAGAAGTAAAGTCCTCTCTCGAAGAACAAAGATCACGCTCTATAAGTCTCTCATCATACCTGTCCTGATGTATGGCTCAGATTCATGGACAATGTCAAGAGAAGATGGGATGGCCCTAGGAGTATTTGAGAGAAAAGTTCTCCGGAAGATTTATGGTCCTTCCCGTGAAACAACAGGTGGAGGATGGCTTGAACTCCCTTGGGGTTTCCAATTGGCGTCAGTTATCGCTAAAAAGGAATGACTGGCGTGCTTTGATAGGCAACGGCCAAAATCGCATAGGCGGTTAAGCGCCAATAAATGATGATCTACTGCAATTTTTCATCTAGGTATAGCCCAGTAAAGCACAGATAATAATGTATGGTTTGTATTATTTTTTAACGGTTCCGGTACAATTGGTTCCCGTTCGAAGAAAACAGGGCACTGAAGATGGTACAACGCCAAAGCTCGCTTACTTTTGCACAACATTAGAGCATTACTTAGGAAATTGATTTTAATTTTTTTAAAACATTTTCTTTTCACTTTTTCTGATCTGTGAACTCGCTATTCTGTTGATATAATAAGACATGCATGGATGAAGGGGGTATGTGGCATTCTCACTCAATTTCTGTTTTTGGCATTGGTGAATAGTTTTTATGCATATCGATATTTCTGTCTTATCAGAACTTGGCTATCGTGAAAATTGTAGAAGATAATTCATTCTTTAAAGTCTTCTCTCGGCAAACAAAGATCACGCTCTATAAGTCTCTCATAATACCAGTCCTGATGTACGGCTCGGAATCATGGACAGTGTCAAGAGTAGATGAGATGGCCCTTGGAGTATTTGAGAGAAAACTTCTCCGGAAGATTTATGGTCCTTCCCGTGATGCCAACGGCGAGTATCGAAGGAAATTTAACGATGAGCTGTACGAGCTTTACGCAGACCTGACCATAGTTCAGCGGATTAAAGCCCAAAGGCTCCGCTGGCTGGGTCATGTTATGCGAATAGACAAAGAAGCACCAGCACAGAAAGTTTTCCTATCGACACCCGAATTCGGCAGCAGAGGAAGGGGGAGACCTCGACTGAGATGGAAACAACAGGTGGAGGATGACTTGAACTCCCTTGGGGTTTCCAATTGGCGTCAGTTATCGCTAAAAAGGAATGACTGGCGTGCTTTGATACGAAACGGCCAAAATCGCCTAGGTGGTTAAGCGTCATTATGACGCAAGCCAAGATTAGATTAGATGCAACGTCTTTTATGGCTTTGCATAATTTTTTTGTCAGTTTTCCATAAAGATTCGAAAAAACCTCAAATGTTTAAGCAAAACTTTAAAGCCGATTTTCTCGTTTCACTCAAAATGCGACATACCCCCTTCATCCATGCATGTCTTCATATATCACATGCATGTATGTATGTAAAGTTAGATATCGTTTTTAATTAATTATTAAAAAAATAAAAAAAATAAAAACTAAACAAGAAATACCAAATATTTGATGTATGTACCTATTGCATTACAAAACACAAAAGCAAACCAAGTAAAAAGAAGCAGGTGATAAACATATTGAAGGATCAGAAATGAAAGGACATTGCTAGGAGAAATGGAGAAAAAGTGGCGTGTAAAATGTGTGACATTGCAAAAATGTGCATCAAATTTATATATAAACTTTGCAATAAATAAAACTAACTAATTTACCCATCACATTGATACAGACATACAGGAATACATAACTACTTTACTAGACACACTAAGGCATCAAATCCCTAAGATGTTCGACAATCCCGGGATTTCGGGTTTTTTAAAATGACAGTCCCGGGGTCCCGGAATTTTTCGGGACTATTTCAGATATTGTCGAAAAAGGTCAAGAGGTTTATCAAAAATGCGTTTTGACCTTGGTATGCATAATGCGAAGCCCCGATATTTTTTTTCTGTCAAGATATATTTCAACTCAGAAAAGTCTTCTGCACATAATTACCATTGATCGCGTTTAAATTTTGGGATCTCACCCGGTAAAATTGTAAGTCCTTTGTCAATAACTTTTTACTGAAAGGGCAACTTTAATTTAATATATTAATTTAATATATTTTCTTCAGACACAAAACAAAAGTGTTAGTTTTCTTCCGAGACAAAATTTCTGGGGTTAGTTTTCGTAAGGCACGCCGATTTATTAAAGTAATTAAAGTTTCTACTAAACAAATTCAATAGTTTTCTCTATTCAATATTTTTTCCAACATATGTGCAAAATGAAAAATTAAAAAAAAAAAAAAACACATTCAACTTACATATACACAAAAGGGTGTTTCACTTGCAGTATATATATATTTTTGGGCTTCATTTCAAAAATTTGTATTTTGGTAAGAAATCAACATTTATGACCCAGAGACTAATTCGGTAAAGAGTAAACTAATGCAGCGTTTCCATGAACAGGAAATAGTAATTTATTCCATGTAAAGACCGTGAGGTTCAGCGCACCTATAATTAGAATATAAATATAAGGTGAGCACGACGACTCTGAGGTTTTGGCTTGGTCAAAGCCACATCATTTTGCGGTGAAAACCCCCCACTTAAAATCGTTTTAAAAATCAAATGTTATTTATTTTCTATAAAGAGTTGAGATAATATAAGAAACCCGCCTTCAAATGGAACACCCTAATATACATACATGAAACATAAATCATATAAGCACACAAGATCAAAAAATAAAATATTAACAAATGAATTAAACTTTAAACAATACCCAACAAACAAACAAAACAATACAAATAACATTCAATCGTTGACTATCCAATGTTGCCCACAAAATGATAAACAATTTTACACCTAAATTTTTTGTATTCAAAACAAAATAAAACAAAAACAAATCTTATTTAGTATTATATTTATATTTAGTCAAAAACTAGGAATTTGTTGAAATCAAACCAAATAAAAATGTTCAAGTAAAACAAGAAATAAACAAATAAAAACAATACCAAAAAACAACAACAATTACAAAAAAAAATTGCATGTATTTACTCAATGGAAAAAACTGAACAATAAATGTAAATGAAATAAAATTTAATGCCATTTTCCACTACCATTTTTATTAAAAACAAAAAAAATTTCACTATGTATTTATGTATGTAATTACCATATTCAGTTACTTTGAAATTCGAGCTTTAAACATAAATAATATATAGCAAAAATACATACATACTTACAAATGTAGTTGTAGTGACAAAACATAGCACACAAACACATCTACACCCGTTTATACATATGCATACAAATATATACATATAGTAATTATACAAAACATATGTACACTAAAAACAAATGACGGTACGCACTTGTTATGGTCACGCCCATTTATTCACTATATACATATAAATGCATATATATACAATTGTATGAATAAATAAATTTACCCTTCAGTCAAGCATACTAATTTCCCAATTGGTATTGAAATAGTCGCAAGAGGACTAAACTTTTAACAGTAAAGGTTCAAACTTTAGGGCTGCGTGTATTCGAATCCTTTTTGATTTCAAAATCACTTTCGAATAAAGAGTCAGCTTGATTTACGATTTGATTCGCCTTTCAAATCAAGGATAATTTTTATTTTGATTTGACTCATCGCTCACATCAAAAATACTTTTTATTTGCAATTTTAATATTCAAAAACAAAGCATCTTTGGTTCAAATCAAGAATCAAATAACGAATTGAAGTTTCTTTGATTTCGCTGAGGATTCAAATCTCAAATTAGATACCTTTTATTCGTTGCAGACTCAAAACACACGGTTAAAAAATTAGCCTAAATTCTAAACCCGTCTAAAGTTTAAGCGATTTTTTTAACTTTTTTGGAATATTTTAAAAAATACCTACAACGATTTTAAATTTTTTTTGGTTTCGATTTAAGATCTAAATGAAAAAGCAGTATAAAATTTTTTTATTTGGTTTTTGTTGAAAGTCATTTCATTTTGACCACTAAAACTTTATGTGCGGCATAGCTCAACGGTAGAGCAGTCGGCTGTGACTCCTGACCGCTTCCGTTCGAATCCTGCCAATTGCCACTTTTTTAAATTTATTTTATTTTTAAAACTCTTTTGGTTTAAAATTAAAACTAGAGCATAGTTAAAATCAAAAACCACTAACACTAAAAATTTGGTGATAGTGTTTTTTGATTTTATTTATTATTATTTTCGGACCAGGTTTTCTTAAAATTTTGTTAAATTGAGTTAAAGGAAGTCTTTCTGAATGTTTATCTCAAGTTTCGTTGGAAAATTCGCAATGGTAGGGTATTATTATAAAGTCGACCCCACTTTTACTTAATATTTAGTGATAATGATTTTTGGTTTTAACTATGTATCAGTGAAGAAATTTTCACTAAAAAATTAGTGATAGTGCGAAAATGCCCAACCCTGGTTAAAATCAGCAATTGGCTATTTGGGAAAAAGACAGTTTGTTGTCTAGCTGCATATACTAGTTTTGAATTAGTTTGCAACTAGTTGACTTGACTACTGGGTATATACTTCTACATGCGGTGATTTGCTAAACAAAAGCAGTGAACTCAATGTAATGAATATTTAGTAACTTGAAGCGGTTTTCGCAAAAAAAGGAGAACCCTCCTTAGAGTTTTTGATAAATGTAACAACATTTCTTCAATAATTCCCTATTCATGTTTTCGAACTAGAAAAAATATCGTTCCTTTTCTCTTAAGCGCTAACTGTGAGTACTTATTCTAGTATGTTTAATTGGGTTGTTGTTGTTGTAACGAGGTGTATCCCTGTCTAAATGTCAGACAGGGTCACCCCGTTCTCGTAGAACCGGCAATACAAGGGCATTGATTTTGTTGCTTTTATTTTGCACAACACTATGCATATAATGCCCGTGTTTTTATTTACACGCATATGCGTTTGCGCTTAGATTTTGTATGGAGAGATAAGCGCTCAACCCTTATTTTCCATACAAAATTTAAGCGCAAACGCATATGCGCGTAAAAAAACACGGCCGATATCTACATAAATACTTGCAAATTGTTCACATATTTACCGACGCGCATTCATTACTCTATACATAAATGAGTATATAAGTATACTTACATACAAACAAACAAAGATGCATAAATACAACCATACATACAATACCTAGCAAAAATTTCTCTAGTAAAATTTTGTTTAACAACTAAATATGTATTTACAATAAATTAAAAAAAAAAATTGCGTGCAAATACAGTGAAATACTTTAAAATAAAAAACAACCACAAACTGATCTGAAAGAAAAGAAAACAAAATATTGTGCAAGAAATAAAAAAAAAAAATTTTAAAAACAAATATCAGTTAAAATGAAATTTATGAATGCAGAAAAAATTAAAACAAAAAAAAAAAAATTTAACATCCAACATGAAAATGCAAAATATTAATAATAATGATGATAAAAAAAGACAATTGTTATACGGTATTATTATTATACTTTTTCTATAACTTATTATTTATTTATGAGAAAAAATCGTAAATAAACTACAAAAAGTAAAATAAAATAATGCAGAAAAATACTAAAGTCGTAGGTAGTACATAATTTTATTGAATCGGAGTCACTCAACATTTTTCGCGTAAGTATACATGTATGAATGTATGTAACTATAGCACGTGCCACTTTGGACTGAGTAGGCAATTGAAAGATAAAAGTATTCGTTCGAGCAACAACGATCTTGATTATTAATAGATAGTTATTGATTCAACCATTTAAGTATGTATATAAACTCGTTTAGACTAGCGCGAAATATAAAAAGTAGTAAGCAATCTTATAATTAGCATGGTAATTAACTGCCACACTTACCTATACAAAGTATTTAAAATACTCAGAAAGCGATCTTTCGAACCAGAAAAATCTATATGCACTATTTTTATGTGTTACTACCCTCGTGAAGGGTGGGTACCTTGCCGCGGTACGAGGGCTTAAGTCGATAGCCACAGGGCTACGCTGCCCTTGTGATCATAGCTCCGTACGGCACTTCATCGCGAGAGCAGCCTAGCCTCTCTGGCGCGACGACAAAGATCTTCCCCCTCCCAATCCAGGGTGTTATGCGAAACCGTGCCCATTGGACGTTTGCAGCCGGGAGGCAAATCGTGGCTGTATGTGAACGGAGCCTCTCTGATACCGGGTCGCCTCAGAGAATAAGCATGGCCTTACCGCGGTACGGGGCTCTGCCGCGGCGGACGACACATTTTTCCCTACTCTTCCCTTGACCCTAAGCTGGCCTTGTCCGGCGATGGGTCGTACGAACAAGATGAACTCAATTAACGTAAATAAAAACGATAAACCTAAAAAACAAACAACGCCAAATTTCACTCCTCAGCAGAGGAGAGCTATGGAGGAGCAAGCGAGAAAGCAACAACAACGCCGGAGGACAACCTCCGTTCCACAATCAAGGGGGGGATCGACAGCGATGGCAACTACGAGAATCTATCGAATAAGATCGACTTGATGGGAGCTAGCACCAGTGCGGTTGCCAACGCAGCTAAGCGGACAACGGCGGATGCTAAACTCCCATCAACCGCTGATATGAAAACCAGTATCTTTACGTCTGTGGCAGCGGTCTCACGACCCGGCCTCGGAGCTTCGAAGGAGAAGGAAGCTGCAACTGAGATTTCGGCAAAGGGAGCGACCGCGATGGCAACTACGGGTCCGCACTCCCGGGAGACATCTGCCCGCCGCTTGACATACCACGAGAAAAGATTGGCTGCAAAGATCCTGAAGAGGTATGAAAGGGTACCGCAGGAATCGCGTCGCCGAATTCCAGTAAATCGGTAGAGCTAGCGAAAGCTGTGATGCAGGATTTCCAAAATTCTTACATGCCAAAGAGGTTAAAAGTTAACCCTTTCAAGCGCCAGAGATCGGACCTGGAGTTAAACCCCCCTCCCAAGCGCCATCAGAATACCCCTGGAGCGGGTAACCAAGGACAGGATCCTTATAGGCGTCCTTGACCGAGGCAATGACCGTCTTGCCATCCCCAAGGACCGGTGGCGTTACGTGCGAAATGAACTCGGCAACATTCTTCTCAACGTTGCTCCGGAGTTTCCGGGTAGTTCGGCGCGAGTAACGGATGCGGGTTGGCACCATGGTCAGATTAAATTACTCGCATGCGAGGATGCAAAAACCGTAGCACTGTACAAGGCAGCAGCTGCTAAACTGGGTGAAGTCTACAAGGGTGCAAAGATAGAGGTCGTCGACTGGAAGGACATTCCAGCTCGTCCAAGGGCAAGGGCGTAGATTCCGGCCATCCCTGACGAACCCGAGAGAATTCTCGGGCTGCTACGGCTAATGAATCCGTCCCTCCCAACGCATGACTGGAGTGTCAATCTGGTCGGGGATGCAGTAGGGCCCGACAGACAGGTGGTGTTCACCATGAATAAAGAGTCAATCGAGCCCCTCAAAAGGTGCAATGGCGTAGTACACTACAGCGTAGGCCAGATCGTTATCCACGTATATCGTGGTGATGCTCAGCGCGCTGCCTTCTCGGCTAATCCGGGAGAACCGGAAAACGTATTACCAGAAGAGGAAGCGGAGGATTCCGATGCGGAAAGCATGTTATCCGCCTCGTCCCTTGGCGATAGTGCTGTGAACAACTCGGAGATGGAGGACAGCCTACAGGACGAGGAAGTCCTCGACGTCACGGTGGTAGCAGCCAACGCTGAGCGATTAACATCTAACGCTACAGACAGCAGGACTCCCGCACGCCATATCGGGCAGTTAATCGGAATAACTCGTCGTTGATAGGCAACCTCCGGGATGGGGCAAACCTCGACGATATGGGGACGGCAGGGAAGTCTGTGCGCTCTCATGTTGGTGGTGCTTCAGATTAATCTGCACAAATCTAAAGTGGCTTCGGCTGCTTTAAGTAGTCGTCTTTCTAAAGGCGACGTGGATGTGGTCCTCATCCAAAAACCCTGGGTCAATAGCTCGAGAATCTGCGGATTGGGGACTAAGGGCTTCAAGCTCATTCGAGCCAGCGAGGAGAGCAAAGTCAGGTCGTGTATTTTGGTCAAGTCTGAGTTGAACTCCTTTCTCCTACCTAACTACACCAATGGCGATATTACCGCTATCAGTCTAACGGTCGACAGCACCTGCCTGACGGTGGCGTCGGTCTATATGCCCTACGACGCCTTAGAACCCCCACCACAAACGGAGGTGAAAGACCTGGTGTCAAATTTCTGCACGGGTAATCTTATTATTGGAGCGGACGCTAATGCTCAGTCTCTGTTTGATTACCTCTTAACAACCAACCTGGTAATTTGCAACATGGGTAATGAGCCTACTTTTATCACTAAGACCCGCAGGGAGGTCATAGACCTCACTATCTGTAGTGAAGGCGCTTATGAGTGGGTCAGAAAATGGCGGGTTCTGGAAGAGCATTCATTCTCCGACCACCGTTACATAGAAATGGTTTTAGACTTTATTGCGAACAACCAATCATGAAGCGCAATCCACGTAACACTAATTGGCAGTTACACAATGAAATATTAGACAGAGACCTACCAATACTGCCCTCACAAGCCCCCTCATCAGTAGAGGAGCTGGAGGATCTTGTTACTACATTTACATCGGCGCTCTCAAATGCTCTAGGACAGGCTTGTCCAGTGCCAAACCACGCGGTAAACACAGGCCACATTGATGGTCCTACGATTTGGACTCGCTCCGCAAATCATGCCGAAACAATTTAACAAGGCCAAGAGCCTCGGCTCTGAGCCTCATTGGCACGAATATAAAGCTAAACTAAGGGCCTACAAAAAAGCTCTGAGACAGGCGAAGAGAACCTCGTGGAAAAATTTCTGCACTGGCGTCGAAAAGGTCGACGACACAGCGAGACTTACGCGAGTCCTCTCGAAAAGTCAAACAGCCATCAGCTATTTGCGCAAACCTGACGGATCCTGGACCAGCACGGAAGAGGAAACCCTTGAGCTCTCTTGAATACACATTTTCCGGGGAATCTGCATGACGCACCACTAGCACCTGCAACAAACCTGGCAGTAAATATACCCATCACTGAGGAAAGGGTAAGGTGGGCAGTTAAGAGCTTTGAACCGTATAAGGCTGCCGGGCCGGACGGGATTATCCCCGCGCAACTTATAAACACGTTGGAGACATCAGCTAAATGGCTGGAATGTCTCTTCACAGCCTGCCTGGCTCTCAACCACATTCCGGGCCCCTGGAGAAGCGCCACGGTAGTGTTTATCCCTAAGGCTGGGAAGGCATCCCACTACGAGCCAAAAGACTACAGACCGATCAGTCTCTCGTCCTTTGTACTCAAAACCTTTGATAGCGGCATACGCAGACGATTTAGCTATTGCATTCAGAGGCAAGTTCCCAAAAACTCTGTGTGACCTGATGCAAGTAGCACTGCGAGAAGTTTCGACGTGGTCCTCTCGCTGCGGACTTAGTATCAACCCGGGGAAAGTGGAACTTGTCCTCTTCACCAACCGGTACAAAATACCGCCACTAAGCCTACCAGAACTAGATGGCACGCGCGGGCTTGTCGGATAACGCCAAGTTTCTAGGCATAGTTCTGGGGGGTCACTCTGTATTGCGATGCGAAAGAAAATTTTTTCGCATTTGCCTTAGCGACACTCTGTAACTCAACTATCGCAACGGAAATTGACATTTTCGGATTTGTTTTTTCCCTTTTCGCATTCATTTTTTCCCTCTCGAATCGCGTACACTCTGTATCGCGAAAGTGAAATGTCAATTGCTTTGTACATTCGGATTTGTCTTCCTACAACAAAACGCAGTCGAACCGCTATCGCACCGCTAAACAATTGTGAATAAAATTAAATTTTTATACCCAGCTGTACTTGTACACAGGGTATTATAACTTTGTTAGGATAACGGTTGGTTGTACAGGTATAAAGGAATCGAGATAGATATAGACTTCCATATATCAATATGATCAGGATCGAAAAAAAATTTGATTAAGCCATGTCCGTCCGTCTGTCCGTCCGTCCGTCCGTCCGTCCGTCTGTCCGTTAACACGATAACTTGAGCAAATAATGAGATATCTTCACCAAATTTGGCATGCGTACTTATTTGGGTTCAGAATAGATTGCTATTGAAAATGGGTAAAATCGGACCATAACCACGCCCCTTTTTCGATATCGAAAATTTCGAAAAACGTATAAAATGGGTTAATTCAATATTAGAAGCAGCTACAATGATAAAATTTGCAACATGTATTGATTTAGATGTTCTAAGGCCGATTTTATAAAAATTTTTGAAAAGGGGGCGTGGTACCGCCCACGTATATTTGAAGAAATTTTAAAATTTTGACTCTTAATAACTTCAGAACAGTTTATGCTAGTATAACGAAATTTCGTAGAGGACATACTATTGTTGTGGTAAATTCAGCTATAGAAAATAAACGAAATCGCTTCGCGACCACGCCTACTTTTTCATAAAAGTTATATTGAAAGGAGGTGGAAATATTGAAAAGTCCATATCTAATTAACTGATTTCGCTATAATAATATAATTTGGTACATACATCAACTTTCATATTCTTTACATAATTTTTTCAAAATTTTGGAAAGTGGGCGTGGCACCGCCCACTTATGAGTCAAGCAATTTTTATTAATTTTAACACCATTAACTATACAAAACAAAGAATAACAGCATTTTATGTGCACAGCTTGGTATGTAATGTTCGGTTTCACCCGAACTTAGACTTCCTTACTTGTTAAACATATTCTTGTAAATTATTGTAGAGCTATTAGTATACTTACCTTTCTTATCGAAAAACATGTTTATTTTGGCGCTTATTTCGCAAAATTAATAAAAAAAATATTTTTTTTTTTGAAAAATATTTTGTTTAACTTTTAAATTTACAAAATAGTTACCACAAATTTGTAAGAAAACTTCAATCAAACTAATAAAATTATGTTTATATGGACGTGATTTTGCATATGCACACGCATGCACACATATTTCAATACACATAAATGGTATATATATAGGTACAAATATATTTTGCAAGTACAAGTGTTTGCAGCATAGCACACAGTTAGGCGCCAAATTAAAAGAAATGGTATGGGAAAAAAGCATAGGGCAAGAGCCTTCACTTGAAGTATGCAATGAAAATTGTCAACTTGCGGTTAGTTTTACAACAGTGATGCCAACCCAGGCAAGAAAATAACCAAAGGCCGCAGAACGCAGCACTGTTAGCAATGCTATAGCAATACAGAGTACCATTTGCTTATCGCATCGCATTTCACTTTCGAATCGAATTGAATTTCGAATCGCAATACAGAGTGACCCCCCGGACAGGAAATTGAATTGGAAGGAGAATGTTCTTCAGCGCCAGAAGAGAGCTTGCATCGCTCTTTACACATGCAAAAGAGCCATTGGCAAAAAATGGGGGCTCAGCCCTAGAGTATGCAGTTGGATCTACACGGCCAGCATTCGCCCAATCATGCTGTATGGTCGTCGTATGGTGGCCTGCGCTGAGCAAGGCAACATACCTGAATCTGTTGCGGAAAGTCCATAGATCCAATATGATCTGTATAAGCGGTTCGCTAAGGACAACGCCCAACGAAGCCCTCCAGGTCATTCTGGGCATTTTGCCACTTGATCTGGAAGGGTTTCGGTCAGCGGCGGCATCAGCTCTGCGCCTCAGAGAAACCTCCAGTTGGGGTGCGGGTACTATTGGACACTCCAGTATTCTGGAATCTTACAGCTTTCTCCCTCTAAGCACAGATCGTTGTGCGAGCACTACAGTCGGGGATAGCTGTTTTAAAATAAACATTCTCAGCAGAGAAGACTGGGAGAGGACGGATTGGTGTCCCGAAACAAATGGTGGCACTTCCATATACACCGACGGCTCGAAGTTGGACGGCAGAGTTGGAGGAGGGGTTTATTCAAGGGATTTGGAGCTTGAGCTCTCCTTCAGACTACCTGATCATTGTAGCGTCCTCCAGGCGGAAGTCTCGGAAATCCTGGACGCCGCGGCCTGGTTAAGCAAACGTGTTATCGGAGAAGATATCGCTATTTGGGTCCCGGGACATAGGGACATTGAGGGAAACTGCAAGGCAGACGAGCTTGCCAGGCAGGGCACGACCAAGCAGGTTCTTCAGGATAAAGAGCGTTTAGGCATGCCGTTTGCCACATGCAAACTAATGCTGAAGGAGCACACACTCCGTCAAGCCAACGAAAGATGGCTGCAATCCCCAGGGTGTCGAATATCGAAACAAACCTGGCCAAAATGGGATCTTAAAAGGTCTAGACGCATTTAAGCCCTAACTAGGTGGGAAATCTGCATATTGATAGGGGTATTAACCGGTCACTGCCTCATTGGTAGTCATGCAGAAAGGCTAGGTGTGCCCTACCGACGATGCTGCAGGAGTTGCAAAGATGATGAGGAGGAGGAAACAGAGGAGCTCCTCATCTGCAACTGTCCGGATTTAAGCGGCGCGAGAACGCGCTTTTTGGGAGTCCCGTTCCTGGATAGCTTAAGCCACATCGCGGAACTGGACATAAAGGACTTGATGGCCTTCATAAAGTCATCTAAGTGGTTCGAGGAGGAGTAACGGTGTCGGTTTAGGAGTGTCAGTCCCGGGATTCTGCTATGTGGAAAATCCCAACAACTCAGGGATTTTCCATATGGCTGGGTCCCGGGACTGACTTTCCTTGTGTTGGTGGTATCACAACGGGCCTTTCAAAACTGGCCTAAGTGTGCCTCTGCGGCAGCCACTTGAACCTAACCTATGTGTCTACTAGCTGACCCCGCAGCTTTCGTTCTACATAAAATAGATTTTTGTTGAATTCTTTATTCGAAAAGATGAAGTTTGTATAAAAAGTCCCACGTCCCCTTTTCCCATAACTTGAGCTTTTTTTGCGAGAGTGGCATTGATATCTATCTTATATCTAGATACTAATTCCCAGGAAGCTGCGATGAACATTTTTAGAAATATTCAGGCTTAAAAGTTAAGTGATGGGGGTGTCACGCCTTTTCCCACAGTTTATATAATTTTTGCTAGTTAAGCTAAGCACCACAGCTTTTAAAAAACCCTCATCAGCAACTTTCATTTGGTAGCCTTATTGTCCAAATACTTTTTAGGGTCGCAACTGGCCCACATTTTGATCGATATCTCGGAAACTGGTTTTTACATGGGACTTGAAACAAATTCCTCTTAAAACTCTTATTAACACCTTTCATTTGATACCCATATCGCATAAATACCTTATAGGGTCACAGCTGGGCCACATTGGGTTTCAAGACCCGAATCACCTAGCCATATGAAATATAGTTTAAAACCTATTCACATAACCCCCAAATATACATACATTTTTTTTATTAAAATTGACCAAGCCGCCGTGCCGTGGTGGCTCAATGCACGCTTGCTTTGCTAGGTTTTGCCTCGAGAAATGTCAAAATTCTTTTGAACTCTACTGAAATGTATGAAAGTTGGCCAAGTGGCACCACATTTTTTATATATTAGATTATTCCTAATATATGGATGGTGTCAAAAGAATATGAGATGATACTTGGAGTATTCGAGAAAACAATTCTCCGGAATACAATTCATAAGATATTTCTGTTCCTAATGATATAAAAGACGTCATAACTTAGTGAGACAGCACTGCATGCACATAATTCATGTATGTACATTAGAGTGGACTTATTTTATATAAAAAAAAGTTTTTGAAAAGACTGTAACGGTCCCTCAAATTATTCATTTGTCTGTATATAACTAATATATTCCCTCAGTCTTGGACAGTTTTATTTAGAGAAAGGCGTCGCACAAAGTTCCGGTGGCCCTAAGCAGACCAAAAACAAATTTGTTTTTTTCTTTTTATCTAATACCTATAATTGGTAATATCATAGTCGTCATCGATAATATCATAGTCGAAAATATCACATACAAGTTTTGGTTCCAAGGCTTGGGGCACGTCTTATATACACACATATTAATAATTAGAGGGGACGGTATAGTCTGTTTGCAAAAAAAAAATTTTTAAGTCCACTCTAATGTACATACGGTAGCTGCAAAATAAATATTACATAGATTAAATTAAATAGATAAACGCAATCGCATAAGCAATTGTAAATCTTTAGACATTTAGAGTTACAATAAAAAGGTGAATATTCACATGTATGAACCTAGGTTTTCAGTTGATAAAAAACCTTAACTTAAGTAAATAAGCGTGTTTTCAATGTTAGCATTTAGATTCATAGATTTCGAGAGTTAAATTCATCCACGTGCTTGATTATACCGGATGGATTTGACAGCAACTGCTATTCAGAACTCAAACGACATTTAAATTTTGGTCGATCATAGTCATGTTAAACAACTATTTTAATTGTTTGGTGGTATGAAGAAAGTTTTATATTTAGCAATATTATACTTTTTTGTCAGGATTGCCACTTGATCCTATTGTATTAATTTTATTGTATATCCGCTATAGTCTTGAAAGCCACTTAGATCCATTTGAATGAACCTTTGAATTCAGGTAACATTTCAATATCAGCCAGCAGTTATTATATTTTTACAGGGTTGCCACTTATCTGGAATACCCTGTTTTGATTAACTCGACCGGTCGAGTTATCGAAAAAGGGATGTCTTAAATTTTAAGTTGAACGTCTAATAATACAATGATGAAAGTTTCATTTAATTCAAATCAGCAGTTTTCGACCGATACGACCACAAACAGAAAAAACGGTTGATTTGGACTCCATTGGCTTAGTAATGATTAACACTAGGAGTATTTTTTTAATATCTGCAATATACAGACATCGACCTGCTAAAATTCTACTAAAAGTAGGGATGTCGAAAGTTACAAAAAAATCGACAAAAATACAGTTTTCACTAGATCTTGGTAATATTACGTTTAAAGTGTTTGTAATTATACACACTTATTTTATAAAAAATAAAAAGTTCCTGATTTTTACAACTTCGCATAAAAAAAAAAACATTTTCAAAATAAAAATGTTTCGACAAAATAAAAAATTTCGACTTTGACCAGCTATTGTTCAGCGAAGGTTTGGTCCACCCCTACATATTATACGTCGTTGGAAGCGTATTTTAATTTCTTTTCGAACGAGGTATCGCTTGCGTTCATCGCTTTTTTAACATTGTCGAAAAGAATTTTTGAATGAAGTGATACCTGAAAAAACACAAAATTACCGATATCTCGATAACCTACCCATACAAAAATTTTTAAAAATATGTTTAGAGCTCGGCATGTCAGTGCCAATTCACCAATATGCATACATTTCTTGGTATTTTTCGGCTGTAAACTAGTGTTATTTATGTGACCATTATACAGCTGTTCGAGGCCGAAAATTTACCAATTACGGAAACCCACAAGTACGCAAAACTTGTTCAAAAAATAGATAAAATCTTTTTAAATGAATTTTAGATATCTAAAACCTGAAATAGATATTCAGCAAACCTGCACAGTGGAGTATTTGAGAGAAAAGTTCTCCGGAAGATTTATGGTCCTTCCCGTGATGCCAACGGCGAGTATCGAAGGAAATTTAACGATGAGCTGTACGAGCTCTACGCAGATCTGACCATAGTCCAGCGAATTGAAGCCCAAAGACTCCGCTGGCTGGGCCATGTTATGCGAATGGACAAAGAAGCTCCACCACAGAAGGTTTTCCTATCGTCGCCTGAATTCGGCAGCAGAGGAAGGGGGAGGCCTCCACTGAGATGGAAACAACAGGTGGAGGATGACTTGAACTCCCTTGGGGTTTCCAATTGGCGTCAGTTATCGCTAAAAAGGAATGACTGGCGTACTTTGATATGCAACGGCCAAAATCGCTTAGGCGGTTAAGCGCCAATAAATGATGACGAAACCTGCACAGTAAAAATTTGAATACACTAATTTGTACTACGGCAAGCACAAGTATCCCTGCATGTCATACAGGGCTTGCACGACGTTTTCAAATCAAATTTCAACGCACCTAGCCAGTGTTGGATATCGAAAAACTCAACAATTATATTATTTCGTGAATTGCATTTATTTAGTATTTTTAAATTATACACGGTTAAAAAAATGAGCCTATATTTAAAACCCGTCTAAAATTTAAGCGATTTTTTAAATTTATTTTTTTTGGAATATTTTAAACCTTCCAAAAGTTTAAAAAGAATTTCAATTTCTTTTGGTTTCGATTTAAGATCTAAATGAAAAAGCAGTATACATTTTTTTTTGCTTTGTTTGAATGTAATTGAATTTTGCCCACAAAAATTTTATGTGCGGCATAGCTTAGTGGTAGAGCAGTCGGATGTGACTCCTGAGCGCTTTCGTGCGAATCCTTTTCGGTTTAAAATTAAAACTTTTTGAAAATTAGAACTTTTCGGTTTAAAATTAAACCCATTTCGGTCTAAAATTTTTGTTTTGTTTTCAATTATTTTTGAAAGCTTATTCAAGATTGAATTTTGCCAACAACATTTATGTGTGCAATGTAGCTCAGTGGTAGAGCAGCCGGGGATGGTGCGGAGAGTCTTGGTTCGAGTCCTATATTATTTTTTCTATAGAAAAGTGTTAAAAAAATTGAAACCAATTTTCTTGAAAAGTGGTCTAGTTTAAATTTGAAACCAAATTTGGTTTGGTCATATATCGTCGCTCCCAACGAAGACTAACACGGTTGAGTTTTCTGCGTCGAAGACTAACACACTTCGTTCTCTGCGTGGAAGACTGAACCGTGTTAGTCTTCGTTGGGAGCGACGATATTTAGTCCAAAAAAAGTTTAAAATTTAACACGTTCGCCACTCAGCGTCACATATATGTGGGGTGTTTAAAAAAAAACTCTAGGGATAGGGATAGTCGAGTTGGTGAAACCGCCTATAAAAGTGAGTTTAAACAGCAAAAACATTTTTCCTTGAAAATAAAAGTTTTGTCGCATTTATTCATAGTCTTGCAGGTGTTAATATAACAATGAAATAATAAACAGATATATTCTTAATAAATTGTCTATAATTAAAGCTAATGACATAAAGTACATGTATACATACGTAAGTAATAAATGAATTATGCAAATAAAATTACGAACTAACTAATTATTTAAATATGTACAACAAACATAGATTTGTATAAGGAACTGCAGGACCAAGATACTTATTTACAAATTAATTTACAACGAACTTGATTACAATTCGAAAGATGTATTTACATATACGAAAAAGCTCTTCTTTCTAAGATTTGACATTTCAAGGCCCGTTTCTCTACTAAAAGAAAATGTGTATTTATGCATAGAGGCTTCGGACTTGTTGTGAGGATTGAAAAACAGGTAGAGACTATTTTTTCTTAAAGTTTTTTAGGCGTTAAATCATCCGAACATATACCATCATCCTCACTACAGTAGTTGATGTAAATGGATTTATACATTTGCTTTTGCAAATCGTCGTTCAGGCCATACAAAACCAGCACAACATCCCGCGCATGCAACTCCTTAGCAATGGCATTGATGACATCCACAAAAGTACCATCGAATTGCATGAAACGACGACAATCCAAAACAATTGGAAAATCATCTCTATAGAGTAGGCAAGCTTCATTGATTTTATCGCGTATGGATTCAATGCCTGAGTAGTAGACATCGGAGTTGGGACTAACGAAGACATAGTTGCGCTTGTCAACCTGTGGATGAAAAATATTAACATATTTAGAAGACTGTCTTTAGTTTAGTTTCGTCTAGCGTTTGTATTTCTTAACCTACCTCTTTGAGCGTGACCCCAATTTTGGGATTGCCCAATCGTATTAGTACCAAAACCATATTCAACACAATGCCAAAGCATAAGCCCAACTCAACACCGGCAAATACACAAACAATGAAACTGCCAATCCAACTTATGAAATCTTTCTTGTTGCTGCGCCAAAGTTCCATAACAGGTGAAAAGTCAATCTAAATCGAAAAAAGATGAAAGATAACTCACAATCTGAAATAAAAATGAATGCGTGATTCTATGGGCGTCCTAAGTACAGTATAGGCTATATATCATCATCTGGTGATAACTGGCTCCAATTAGCAGAACCATGGAACTATGAAGACATCATCCACTTTCTTCCATCATAGTCGGGCACCTTCCCCTACTGCAGATTTCCGGTGAAAATTCTAAGAGCATCAATAAAACTATTTCTATACTTGCCGTTGGCAACCCGGGACGACACATCCCTAAGTAGCGCTTGATAATAACTGACATCAGGTGAACAGATATCTCATCGGCTCGCTGTCGTATCATGCACTTAGAAACTCCACGAGGATAGAATAAAAGATGACCTGGCAGCGGACTATACCCGCAATAGAGCCTTCGGGAAGAGCTAGGAACTAATTCGACCGATTCTAATTTCTACTCTAATGGAAATTTAACTTACCAGCCGACACGGACTATATCACATCAGCTATTAACTTTCGTGTACAGAATTCAGAATGCTCTTCAAGAAAGAGTGGCTAGATTTCAGCGGGAGTGCATAGTACCAGCAATCAATGTAACGCGATGAAATCCGACATAGTGCGAAGGTCTCCAACTTCGCTAAAAGCTCTGGATTATCTCAACCTTTCTAAATAGAAAACACTGTAAGACCACCATGGGTCTCTATTGTCTGGTTTAGAGAGAAACAAAATAAACAAATCTGTTATGGGAGTATTTATCGTCCCTTCCCTTCGGCGATAGCTTAAGCCAAGAAGCTCCATATGCAGAAGCTGCCAGAATGAGAAGGAAGAAATTTCGTTCCATCAGTTTCTTTGTCGATGTCTAAGACTGCAAGCAAGACCGCAGCCAGATGTGAGGGATCGATCTGGCAGAGTCGGCACTGCATATAAGGTAATCATCCGGTTGGAAAGAAAATACTCCTGGGGATTTCAGTATTCTAAAATGTATAGTTTTCCGCTAGGAAGCACAGATCATTGGGAGACCACAACAGTCCCAGATAGCTACTCCCTTTCAGACTACACGATCATTGCAGCGTCTTTCAGACGGCATTCTCAGCAATCAAGCACGCTGCGGCTTGGATAGGAAGCTAGCTATGCTTTAGCGACAATGATGTAGGAGTTGTAAAAATGAAGAAGGGGGAGAAACAGTCGAGCAGAAAGCGCTGCTGGCTACCTAACCTTGTTTAAAACAAAATTCTGAACTTACCATAAAGACGACGGCCACTGTGAGCATTGCTGATATCGATGCCTTGGGTATGTAACCAAAATATGGAGTGAGCACATTAAGTGCCAAAAACACCAGTATACCTAAGAAGGAAATGATTAGAGTTAAATTCCAAATCAGATATAGTTCGGGTTTCAAATTTTACTCTCAACGTGCACCTACCTGTATAAATCCCTGAAATAGGCGTGCGCACACCGCTAGCTTGACTTACAGCCGAACGAGTAAATGCACCGCAAACTGGGATACAATTGAAGAAGGAGCCAGCCAAATTGCAAAGGCCCAATGTGAGCATTTCCTGCGAAGCGTCCAAACGTTCATCCTTCACTGCAAGAAAAATAGGGGCATGAGATACATACATAACAGCAGACATTCCACAAACTCACCAAAAGCTTTTGCTATTGCAACATTCGCTAATATGGCCACAAGTGGTACAACCACAATACCGCTACCCAACTCGGCAAGAATATCCGAAAACACATAAGTTGTGTTTTTGTAATCAAATGCGAATGGTGGTAAATGTAAACTCAATTGTGACGACTGAACTTTGGCAGTGAGTGCGTAAGGTATCGCCTCAATGGAACTTTTTTTAATCCAAAAGAATGTCACCGTACTGCAGAGGAATATAACCAAAGCATTACGTGATATACTTATGTACCAGAGGATTTTCTTCAGACGACGTGTTGTTGGTGTTTTATTTTTGAAATCTACTGAAGCTAATTGCTGTTAAGAAGAAGAACAAGCAAATTAGAAAAGGTTTGATTGATGGTAGTTCGTAGAGAACAAACTAGTTCGACCAAGTTCAATCGCAATATTTCGGTTCGAAAATTGTGTGCTTATGTTCATACGAATGATTTTTCGGATGGCCAAAAGAACACTTATACTTCGACTATCCGACCTGTAAAGTCATGTTTCGGTTCGTTCACTAGTAATTTCAAATTAGTTTGTTTGAAGATATTAGTTTGGTGGTACTTACTCTCAATGACAACAACAACACTAAGCAGATAAAACTCAATATGGTATCACCGTAACGTATACTTTGAAGCGCATTTCCTATTGATGGTATTCCCTTAGTTTTTATGCCGAACAAATTTTTTAATTGGACCGCAGCTACAATGACGGCAGTAGCGCTGGTAAAGGCTTTTGTTACTGGCGTTGGTATAAAGTTTACAATGAATCCTGAAATGAGAAAGGAAGAGCGATATTTAAAAAAAAAAAGTTGAATCAAACCAAAGTAGACAATGTTTTTCATCCTACATAGGGATTGATTTCGTAGTGGTTCGAGGTATGATCAACTACAGGCTTGTTCAAAGAGTTCGAAAGACTTTGGACTCCGCCTGAATCCTTTTTCTAATAGGTATACAAATTTTAACGAGCAACCATTTCGGGATCATTCAAGAAAGGCGTCAATACGAGTAGGTTGCCAAACCTGCCGATGACCCAGAAAAATCGGCAGATGAAAGCAGAACACAATGGCGATCTGGTAACTGCTTTTGAAGCATACTTAAGTTATGGAATAAGTAACTCTGCTCATACCACAACCAAGAACAATGTAATCAACATTCCACCACCCGTTGTACAGACCTGTAGTGGAATTCAGTACGCTATTTTAACAAGAGTTGTCATTGTTACGTTGACTTAACAACAATTTTATCGATTTCGCTATTCACTACAAGTTTATTTGACAACATTTGTTATTGAAATGTCAGCTGTTATTGTTAACGCGAAATAATTGTCGACCTATAATTTGGTGTTGTTTGTTAAAACAACAAATAGGTACTTTTCTTATATATTTTAGCTGAGGCACTTCTATGTTTTGCTATGTCCCTGCAGTCAACTTAACTAGTTTTATACTAATCAAATACCAGTCAGCCGGGCGGCCTCAACTAGTTCGAGTTCTGTAATTTTTCCATATTAGCAACTGGTATTTTTAACACGGCGATGTCCTACGAGATGGCAATTGTCCTTCTCTGCATCAGCACCATACCAATTGGCTGATTAGCCAGCCTCTGCATCAGGAATATACCAGTTGATATACTTGTTTTTATATACATCAGTATCATACCATTTAAGATACTAGTTCGTATATGCGTCAGGATCGTACCAGTTGGCAGACCAGTTCATATATACATCAGAATAATACCAGTTGACAGACTAGTTCATATATACATCAGAATCATACTATTTGAAAGACTAGTTCATATATGCATCAGAATCATACCAGTTAACAGACTAGTTCATATATGCATCAGAATCATAACAGTTGGCAGACTAGTTCATATATGCATCAGAATCATACCTGTTGACAGACTACTTCTTATTTGCATCAGAATCATACCAGTTGACAGACTAGTTCATATATGCATCAGAATCAACCAATTAACAGACTAGTTAAAAAAATCATCGGAATCATACCAGTTGTCATAGTAGTTCATATATGCGTCAGAATCATACCAGTTGATATAGTAGTTCATTTATGCATCAGAATCATACCAGTTCACATACCAGTTCACTTATGCATCATAATCATATCAGTTCACATACTAGTTCAAATTTGCATCAGAAATATACCATTTGACATACTAGTTCATATATGCATCAGAATATTACCAGTTGATATACTAGTTCATATATACATCAGAATCATACCAGTTGACATACTGCTCAGTCTATGCGGCAGGACATACTAATCATTATGCCCATTCAGATCGTACCACTTGTCATACTAGTCCACGAATTTGACATTCATTCCAGTTGGTATACTAGTCGGTCTATGCACCAGTATCATAGTCAGCCTCTACATCAGCAATATACCAGTTTATTCTTTAGAAAGCAGCGACTATTTGTATTTACCCAAACACGAAAAAGCATCTGTGAATTACAAGGTAAAAAAGAAGCAGTTACAAGAGAAAAAGAAAAGCAATTGTCCTCTTCTGCATCAGCACCATACCAATTGGTATACTAGTCAGCCTCTGCATCAGCATTATACCAGTTTATATACTAGTTCATACACAGCCAAAAATGAGCTAAAGGCTCTTAGTTCGATTCTCGGTAAAGTTGACACAAGTTTTTTTTTCTATATTTTTTAAATTATGTTGTTTATTGTATTTTTAATTTAATTATTGAATTCAACTTGCAATGGGTCCTTTCAAATTCCGCGTTCGTCAAGTTTGATTATATAGGTGAAGGCCCAATTGTATTCAACTTTGTAGGATCCACTTTCATTCAACATTTTTTAAACGTAAAGCGAAGCGAAATTTTTTCAAATGCTGAAAAACGAGGCGCGCATTTGTCAAAGTTTTATGTAATTGGGGCTTTGGTGTTGTATTTTTAGGTAAGGTAAATTAAGGTTACTCAAGGTTAAGTTTGTCGTCCACTGCGGAGTTCCGGTCCCACATATGTATATATAGATAAAAGTAAGTCTTATTTTTACATCAAAAAGAGTCAAAGTAAGACTGCTTTCATGCTGGGCCATACACTCGAGTTAAAGGAGCATTGTTAGAGTCAATTTATATTGTTGTTGTCAATATACTCAAGTTTATGCCGCAACGTAAAAAAAATGGCGGTTATATACCAACAGGTTGTCATAACCTCTAACGAGACTTTTGCCGAACTTCTCTTCCAACTTATAGTGTGCTGCTTTGATTTTTGTTGGGATTTTCCACATAGTAGTATCCCGGGACTGACACTCCTAAACCGACACCGTTACTCCTCCTCGAACCACTTAGATGACTTTATGAAGGCCATCAAGTCCTTTATGTCCAGTTCAGCGGTCTGGTTTAGGCTATCAACCAAAATTTGGTCAACTTCAGGATAACAGCACGAGATTGTTGATTGTACCAGTGCCTTTTTTCTGTGTATATGCACAAGAAATATAGCAGTTGACATACTAGAACATATATACATCAGCATCATATTTGTATTTACCCAAACACGAAAAAGCATCTGTCAATTACAAGAGAAATAAAATTAAAGAAAAAAAACTTTTTTAAAAATAAGCTTTTATTATTGGTTTATAAAATTAACTAAAAAGTAAAAAATAAATTGACTGTAAAGGAATATAACACTTTATAAGTTCATTGTAACCTTTAAAGATAATTTGGCTTCTTCCTCTGCCACAAAATAATTCCATATTGTACATAATTATATATTTCTAACATTAAAACTTTACACCTAAATTATTAAATCTACCAGTATATATCACATTCCTAATTTTATTAATAATAAAAGCGTGTTAAATTTTGATGGTATAATTAAGAACATTTAGGACCTTCTTTTCTATTTGATGGTATAATTAAGAACATTCAGGACCTTCTTTTCTTGCTATCGAAATTTAACACGCTTTTATTATTAATAAAATTAGCAATGTGATATATACTGGTAGATTTAATAATTTAGGTGTAAAGTTTTAATGTTAGAAATATATAATTATGTACAATATGGAATTATTTTGTGGCAGACGAAGAAGCCAAATTATCTTTAAACGTTACAATGAACTTATAAAGTGTTATATTCCTTTACAGTGAATTTATTTTTTACTTTTTAGTTAATTTTATAAACCAATAATAAAAGCTTATTTTTAAAAAAGTTTTTTTTCTTTAATTTTATTTTTTACTTTTTAGTTCGATTTATCAACAAGAAATATACCTATAAGCTTGTGCTTAGAACATCTTTTTTCTTGAATTTATTTTAAATATAAAATATTGTTTAAATTAGTTATGCAATCTTGACTTAGTTATTTTAACATTCCTCATCCGATCCATTTCTTTTAATGCATCAACATTACACGGCTGCTTTGAAGTCAACTTTGAACAGTCAAGTTCTTCGATTTGCAGGGCCCTGCAAAAATCGAGAGTACCCTATTTCCTATCCAAAGAATACTCCAATTGGAGCATCAGAGTACTCCAAATGTAATCCTTTTTCATATAAAAATTGTGCTCCAATTAACATTGCGATGTCCTAGGACTGGACCACCTACTCCAACCTTCGCTTTGTTTCTGCTACTCCATGGAGTACCTACTGTCAGAGTACTTTGCAATGTACTCCAATGTTGTCACTCCTTGGAGTATATATTGTCAGAGCGATAGTGTCGTGATTTTCGTCGATAAGGCAGGAGCAATGATCGGCTTTCAAAAAGCTGAAGGTGGTCCGATTATGTAGACAAAGGATTACTATTGGAGTACTCCAATATTAGAAAATTGGAACACATAATCCAACGATTTTTGCAGGGTTATTGCGGCAACAGAGAACGTAGAAAATATTTTGTATAAGTAAATTTTGACGTATGGAAAAAGCACGTGCAAAAGGAAATATTCTGTGAATAAATATTCAGTTGACGTGGTTTTCAGCATTTATATTGCTTTATTTTGGTGTTCTCTTATAGCGGCGTCACAATCAATGTTTGCAGCAGCATTATGTATTGACAGATGAGTTGAACGTGGGTATATAGGTAGAGAACGACACATCGCGCATCACGAGCGACATCTGACATGCAAAAGTTGGCAACTTTCAACTTTGTATGCATGAAAAGCATAAGAAGAAGCATTTTACACTTGGCTCTCATATAGTTGATTGTGCCGCTGTTGCTGTGACGCATAAGTTTGCGTTAAATGCATGTACATGCGAAACTTGGTTGTCACGCGGCTATTATATTTAAGTGTTTAGATTTGATTACAGACAGCCGTCAGGTGAAACTAAATAAAAGCTTATAAAAAAGTTTTTTTTTCTTTAATTTTATTTCTCATATTACATTAACACTTAATTCTAGCATTTGAATCACGCAAATGAAAACACAATCAGTAAAATCTAATAAATTAATTAGAACTGCGTTTCAATAATAATTAGCTGTTTCCTTTTTTCTTAAATTTAATAATTCAAAATCAGCAGAGCCAACTTTTTATGCATAATTGCTCATAAGAGTGAAGGAATTAGCCGAATGTTTTATTCTTCAGCGCCATCTGCATATCAATATACATGTAATGCTTAGTGCCATCTGCATATCAATATACATGTAATGCTTAGTGCCATCTGCATATCAATAGACAATGCTCATAAGAGTAAAGGAATTCACCGCGGGTAAGTAAAGGTACTTTTGGAATACACCACGCGCCGAATTCCAATCTTCTTTCTATGGCAATAGGGAAAAACGACTAAACTTGGGTGATGATTGGATTTTTGCAAATAAAGCAATATTTTAGATTTTTTTTTTTGTATAATGCATTGTCAGTAAAACCTGATAGATGGTGAAAATTTCAAAACCCCAGCTCAACGGGGAGTTAGTTCAAAATCGAAGGCAAAATCTCTGTAAATTAAATTTTTCAAATATCTCTACCCATGCGCCGCCTATCGGAATTATTTTTTTATTATAGTGCATTGGGGTATAAAACTAAACGATGATGAAAATTTCAAGATCCTACCTCAACGGGAAGTTCGTTGAAAAACGAATTAATCGACACTGAAAACAGACCTTCGTAATTCTCAAATAAAGCGACTCACGCGCCACCTAGCGGGTCCAATTTTTTTTTAACATTTTGAAATTAATTAAGTAACACACACGTAAAATATCAGCCAAATCGGTTCATAATTACGATTTTGAGTTTTTATTACCGCTATCTCAGCCCCACCTAGCGGAATTTTTTTTTACAAAAATATTTCTTTTCATGGTAGTAATACATGTTACGAATTTCAGCTAAATCGGACCATAAATGCGAATTTTGAAAATATAGCGACCCGCGCGCCACCTATCGAAATTTTTTTTTTATAATATTGCATTGTCATCGGGGTTATACATTGGAGCAGAATTTCAGATCAATCGGACACCGGGAAGTGTATCAAATTTAGCTTGCAAGATTTGTTAACAGACAGCCGTCAGGTGAAACTAAATAAAAGCTTATAAAAAAGAAGCAAACCAAAAATTTCAAATAATGTTTGCATAGTACCATGTACTACAATAGATCGTACTAATGGTTGCGGTGTAATAAGGCCTTATAATAATAATGTAGTATGAAATGGAATTTTTCTAATTAGTGTTTTTCTAAAATAGATTAGACTTTTTCTGACTACACCTTTTTCTGTTTATATTCAGAAAGTAACACTTTATATTTAGAAAATTACAATTCATATTCAGGATTTCCATTTGATATTCAGAAAAATACAATTGACATTCAGAAAATTACAATTGATATTCAGAAAACTTTCTGAATATAAACTGAAAAAGGTGTAGTATAATTTCAACCCGAGATTCATACATACTTGCATACTAGTACGAACCAGGATTTTTGTGACTAGTATGATTTCGCCCAGCAAATTATAGTTTTATACTAGTATGTTTTCTGATTAGATTGGCATTTATTGGTTTAAGGGTAATCAGCAAAGAACTAGTATAAAAACATCCATAAAATGTATAGTAAACGAGCTAGGTGTCTGCTGAGTAGTTTGGAATTGATTAGTTTGAAGGTATTCAGAAATTAACTCGTATGAATACACCACAAAATGTTTAGGCGTAGAACTATAATGTTGCTGAGTAGTTGGCATTGACTTGTTTAAAGCTAATCAGAAATGAACTAGTATGAATACACCACAAAATGGACAATCAATGAACTACATTGTTTGCCGAGTAGTTTGGCAATGACTGGCTTAAAGGAAATCAGAAATGAACTAGTACGAATACACCACAAAATGCATAGTCAATGAACTAGAATTTTCGATGAGTAGTTTGGCATTGAATGGTTTAAAGCTAATCAACAATGAACTGGTATGTTATGCCACAAAATGCATAGTCAATGAACTATATTGTTTGCTGAGTAGTTGGACATTGACTGGTTTGAAGCTAATCAGCAATTAACTAGTATAAATACACAAAAAAATGTATAGTCAATGAACTATATTGTTTGCTGAGTAGTTGGACATTGACTGGTTTAAAGGTGATCAGAAATGAACTAGTATGAATACACCACAAAATGTATTGTCAGTGAACTATATTGTTTGCTGAGTAGATCGACATTGACTGGTTTAAAGGTGATCAGAAGTGAACTAGTATGAATACACCACAAACTGTATAGTCATTGAACTATATTGCTTGCTGAGTAGTTTGGCCTTGACTGGTTTGAAGCTTATCAGAAATGAACTAGTATAAATACACCACAAAATGTATAGTCAATGAACTAGAATTTTCGCTGAGTAGTTTGGCATTGACTGGTTTTAAAACTAATCAACAATGAACTGGTATGCATATGCCACAAAATGGTTAGTCAATGAACTAGTATGTTTGCTGAGTAGTTCGGAATTTGACTGCAGGGGTGTTATCTGAGACAGTAACCATTTGTTTCTATGCTTAGCTGAGAATCTGCTACGTTTTGCTATGTTTACCTGAGACAATCACATATTGGTAGTTGTTAAGGAATATTGGTTCTATACTTAGCTAAGAATCGGCTACTTTTTGCCAGAATTCACCTGAGACTAGAGCTACTGAATCACCGAATCGATACTGAAAACAACGAAATTGTTAACCCGTTTCATAGTATTGTTTAAAGTTACTGAATTCCACTACTGGTATGTCTTCAATGCTACTCTGAATTTCGAGGAGAAGCCTCTGATAAGATAATTGATAATCAGCATCATATTATCGATTTTAAAGCAGTTGGTGCCAGGGGCATTTCCCATTAAGTCTGAATTTGCTAAACTTTTAAAAGGATATGTCAAACTATACATCTCCGAGCTGTAGGATCGTTATGAGGCTTTCAATCGAGTGTAATATTCATAGCGTACTATCCTTATCAATAGATCTCTAGGTTATGGTTCTCTGGCACTGAATTAGGACAGAGCGAACTACTCAGTCACGTCTCTAGGAAAACAAATATCTCACTCGACAAATCTCTTATCAGACCCATCTTCATATACAACTTTTTATCATAGACATTGTCAGATGAGATGACCGTCCAGATAAAAGTTATCTGGATGATTTATTAACCTTTTTCTAATGAATTGAATGATGATGCTCTAGCCCTTGAAGTATTCTTACTTCGACGGTTGACGGATCGGAGAGCTTATCTTAAAGTTTCGACCACTTTAAATCAAGATGGAAAATAACGCATTTACTGAAATTATATGAGAATAGCTCTTGAAAATTTGTTAACAGCATTGAGCTCAACACATCTAAATTATCTAGAAACGACATGTGTATATCATGTATGTCGGATTTTCAACTACAGCGCAGTTATCGTAACGGTAATTTTTTCAAAATGTAGGTTTTGATGCAAATTTCTTTTACATACTTCAGGGTATTATCTGGTAAAATATTATAGGAAACTGTACTCTCCTGCTAAATTTGTATTATGTCCCTTACGACATAATGAATGAATTTTTATTAAACTAAATTACACTACCCGACAGCAAAAATATTTCAACGTCAATTTTAATAATTTTTGCTCTCAAATGAATTGAAATGGCATAGAAATCGATATAGTAATGGCGGAGATATTGACAGAGTATTGATCTTACTTTTTTTTATCTCAAAAACTGAAATATCAAAATATATCGAAAACTTCTAAATCAAATGTTTACATATTTGGAAACAGTAGAAAATTCTATATATGAATTATGTATCAAATGTCGAGGATATTAAATTTTTTTTAACTTTGTCGGGTAGTGTTATTAGGTTATGAGATTTTAAGGGATGATAATAATAAGCATTCAAATTACAAAAACTCTTACCCAATTCGAAAACACCCATAAGTAGTTCTATCAGCCCCGCTAGAAACGAAAGTACAAGAACAAATTGCACTGGACGATCGCCAACGAACTGCAACACCATTAGCGACATCAAACTTGTGGGTCCAATAGATACTTGCGGAGTTGTGCCAAAAAGAGCATACACGAGCTGACCTTAAATGGAAGCAAGGAGGTCATAAAATAGTTTATTAGAATTTACTTAGCACCAATTATTTTTAAAAGGAAACCTAGTCAAAGGATTTCTTTTTAACATTTTTTCTGTTCCACTTACCAATTATCGCCGAATAAAGTCCATATTCCGATGAAAGACCCGCTAATGCTGCATACGCAATACTTTGTGGTATAATGGTAAGGCCCAATGTGATGCCTGCAATCAAATCCGATATAGCTATTTCACGATCATATTTTTGCATCCAATTGAGAATATATACGCGCCGATACATCCAATGTTTATCTGGTGGTTGTTCATATTTAGCAGCGTCGATCGTTAACTTGGTATCGTGAAAGTCGCCATTTTTCATAGGTTTGACCTCTTCAATGGCTGTGGAAGAAAATATAAACGACAACACATTAACAAAGCTATCATTTGTGACCACTAAATACATATCGACGTGCCATACGAAAACTAACACCAGAAATTATGTGTCTGACGAAAACTAACACATTCATTTTGTGCCTGTAGAAAATGTACTCCCATGAAGTGTTAGTTTTCGTCAGACACAAAATGAAAGTGTTTGTTTTCCTACAGAATTTTAAAAGTGTTAGTTTTTGTAAAAAATTAAAAAGTGTTAGTTTTTCTATGGCACGTCGATATGTAAATGTATCTAATATTTGCTGAACAACTGTTTATAGTAAATAGAAAAAAAAAAAACAATTTGTAACAATCAAACTCTCTCTACAAAACGAATTATGAAGATAACGAGTTCGGTCATAACACTCATGCGAAAAAGTTTCCTGGGAAATCAGGGAACATTCAAAAGCGAGGAATCAAATACGCGTGAAGCTGTTTTCACATAAAACTTATAATAGTTATAGCTGATTACACTGTGTCACAAATTCAAGCATATTTCGAAAACGGGAACGCATATACACCTAAAAATCACTCCTTGTAATATCCATATAGTACATTGACCGAGGTTACCCGGTTCAAATTTCGACCGACATCCCCAAAATGTTTTCTAAAATTTCGTTTGCCTAAGTCGATGAGAAGTCCACCCAAAACATTCATCGAAATTTCAAAAGCCACGTGGAAACGACAGAATTGAACCACTTGAGCCGAACCGAGCCACGAGTTTTAAGAACTGGATATTGGACCGGTACAAGTTTTGCGAAGTGGTTCGAATCACTGAACAAAACAGTGCCGAATTTGGTTTGCAACCCTGATTATTAGCTTTCTCCTTCTCTCATTTTCACTATTTATATAGTCCTTATATCTTATCTTTGAAATTTTGTCTGCGATCATACTGACTGTCTCTCTTGTAGTTATGTTTTTTCTCATACCTATAATAAAAGCTTTCCCTGTGCCATTATCAGTGAAATTATTATTAATCTCGATATCAATACTTCATTTCATAAAAGAAATTCACAGGTAGGTACTTAGTGAAATCTGTACCGATTTCCTATAACCACTTAAGTACACTTAGAAAATTACACCAATCGAAACCTCTTCTGTCGATTTCAAATATTTATAAGCAAAGGATTTTTCTATTACAAAACGCCAGATGAAATTTGGTTTGGTCTAAAAAGCGTTGAATAAAACCATATCAGATTTTCTGTTGCACGGTGTTATTTTTAGAAAAATTTATATCACTTTCTGAATTTATTTGAGTTTTATAGCTAGTTAACAACTAAAATACGTTCAATTCAATTACGAAAAATTCAACTTCAAAATTTACGTTTAGTATCGTCATCATCTGCCTTTTGAATTCTGTCTGCATCGTTTAAATTTGGTCGCGCTTCCGTCGTTTTGTTATCAACAACTTTTTTTGGTAGCGTCTCACTCTTTGCTTCTTCCGATTTTATCTCTTTAATGTTACCGCCATACTTAAACGAATTGTAATTTAACAATTGTGGTAAACGCAAAGATCGTTTGCGAAAGAATTTCATTTATGACTGTCTTCGAAATTGCCTGAGATAAAACTAAAACGCGGAAGCTCAATGAAAGCATTATGAAATGATCTTCAATTAGAGCTAATCAGGTATTGACTATAAAGACAATGGCAATATCAGTGCGAAAGCTTTCATAACAATGTGAGTTTAGTCTGAGCACATTTTTGTAAATTCAGTATAGATTTATCTACTTACCTACATTGTAAACATGTATTGTTTGCTGAGCTGGGGGATTTTTTCACAACTGTGCAAAATTATACTGGGTGTTTCAAAATAGTACCATTACCATACCATTACCATACCATTACCATACCATTACCATACCATTACCATACCATTACCATACCATTACCATACCATTACCATACCATTACCATACCATTACCATACCATTACCATACCATTACCATACCATTACCATACCATTACCATACCATTACCATACCATTACCATACCATTACCATACCATTACCATACCATT
This sequence comes from Campiglossa producta, assembly GCA_964058755.1. Taxonomy (NCBI): domain Eukaryota; kingdom Metazoa; phylum Arthropoda; class Insecta; order Diptera; family Tephritidae; genus Campiglossa; species Campiglossa producta. The sequence continues at coordinate 151,013,037 of CAXKVI010000001.1, forward strand.
ACCATACCATTACCATACCATTACCATACCATTACCATACCATTACCATACCATTACCATACCATTACCATACCATTACCATACCATTACCATACCATTACCATACCATTACCATACCATTACCATACCATTACCATACCATTACCATACCATTACCATACCATTACCATACCATTACCATACCATTACCATACCATTACCATACCATTACCATACCATTACCATACCATTACCATACCATTACCATACCATTACCATACCATTACCATACCATTACCATACCATTACCATACCATTACCATACCATTACCATACCATTACCATACCATTACCATACCATTACCATACCATTACCATACCATTACCATACCATTACCATACCATTACCATACCATTACCATACCATTACCATACCATTACCATACCATTACCATACCATTACCATACCATTACCATACCATTACCATACCATTACCATACCATTACCATACCATTACCATACCATTACCATACCATTACCATACCATTACCATACCATTACCATACCATTACCATACCATTACCATACCATTACCATACCATTACCATACCATTACCATACCATTACCATACCATTACCATACCATTACCATACCATTACCATACCATTACCATACCATTACCATACCATTACCATACCATTACCATACCATTACCATACCATTACCATACCATTACCATACCATTACCATACCATTACCATACCATTACCATACCATTACCATACCATTACCATACCATTACCATACCATTACCATACCATTACCATACCATTACCATACCATTACCATACCATTACCATACCATTACCATACCATTACCATACCATTACCATACCATTACCATACCATTACCATACCATTACCATACCATTACCATACCATTACCATACCATTACCATACCATTACCATACCATTACCATACCATTACCATACCATTACCATACCATTACCATACCATTACCATACCATTACCATACCATTACCATACCATTACCATACCATTACCATACCATTACCATACCATTACCATACCATTACCATACCATTACCATACCATTACCATACCATTACCATACCATTACCATACCATTACCATACCATTACCATACCATTACCATACCATTACCATACCATTACCATACCATTACCATACCATTACCATACCATTACCATACCATTACCATACCATTACCATACCATTACCATACCATTACCATACCATTACCATACCATTACCATACCATTACCATACCATTACCATACCATTACCATACCATTACCATACCATTACCATACCATTACCATACCATTACCATACCATTACCATACCATTACCATACCATTACCATACCATTACCATACCATTACCATACCATTACCATACCATTACCATACCATTACCATACCATTACCATACCATTACCATACCATTACCATACCATTACCATACCATTACCATACCATTACCATACCATTACCATACCATTACCATACCATTACCATACCATTACCATACCATTACCATACCATTACCATACCATTACCATACCATTACCATACCATTACCATACCATTACCATACCATTACCATACCATTACCATACCATTACCATACCATTACCATACCATTACCATACCATTACCATACCATTACCATACCATTACCATACCATTACCATACCATTACCATACCATTACCATACCATTACCATACCATTACCATACCATTACCATACCATTACCATACCATTACCATACCATTACCATACCATTACCATACCATTACCATACCATTACCATACCATTACCATACCATTACCATACCATTACCATACCATTACCATACCATTACCATACCATTACCATACCATTACCATACCATTACCATACCATTACCATACCATTACCATACCATTACCATACCATTACCATACCATTACCATACCATTACCATACCATTACCATACCATTACCATACCATTACCATACCATTACCATACCATTACCATACCATTACCATACCATTACCATACCATTACCATACCATTACCATACCATTACCATACCATTACCATACCATTACCATACCATTACCATACCATTACCATACCATTACCATACCATTACCATACCATTACCATACCATTACCATACCATTACCATACCATTACCATACCATTACCATACCATTACCATACCATTACCATACCATTACCATACCATTACCATACCATTACCATACCATTACCATACCATTACCATACCATTACCATACCATTACCATACCATTACCATACCATTACCATACCATTACCATACCATTACCATACCATTACCATACCATTACCATACCATTACCATACCATTACCATACCATTACCATACCATTACCATACCATTACCATACCATTACCATACCATTACCATACCATTACCATACCATTACCATACCATTACCATACCATTACCATACCATTACCATACCATTACCATACCATTACCATACCATTACCATACCATTACCATACCATTACCATACCATTACCATACCATTACCATACCATTACCATACCATTACCATACCATTACCATACCATTACCATACCATTACCATACCATTACCATACCATTACCATACCATTACCATACCATTACCATACCATTACCATACCATTACCATACCATTACCATACCATTACCATACCATTACCATACCATTACCATACCATTACCATACCATTACCATACCATTACCATACCATTACCATACCATTACCATACCATTACCATACCATTACCATACCATTACCATACCATTACCATACCATTACCATACCATTACCATACCATTACCATACCATTACCATACCATTACCATACCATTACCATACCATTACCATACCATTACCATACCATTACCATACCATTACCATACCATTACCATACCATTACCATACCATTACCATACCATTACCATACCATTACCATACCATTACCATACCATTACCATACCATTACCATACCATTACCATACCATTACCATACCATTACCATACCATTACCATACCATTACCATACCATTACCATACCATTACCATACCATTACCAAGTGTGTTATCGTGCCTCCCTACTGGAACACACATGCCCCATCCGAAACTATTGTAGGTGCAAGCTACGCTGTTATTGCACCACCCTTTATTTCCTCTAAATCTGTTCTGCAATTATTAACAAAATTATATGGAATTGACAATTCATGTCGTAAAAACCAGCTTTAACTCACGCGCTTGGCTCAATAGCCGCCCTGCGATTAATCATTGTTTACTTTCAATAGAGTTATTCATGCAAAATCGAAAACTAACTCGTGAACAAAATTTCTTGTAAAATAAATTTACGAGATTTAAGCGGCTTATGAGCTTCACCTAGCATTCGCAAGTTTTTATGAATTGCTCTTATGTATTTTCTGTGTGAAATTTTTGTTCATCTTTCACTGTTTATCTAGTCGTAGTTGTAGGTTTTTTATTTATTGTTTCTGCGATAGTGACTTATATAAATTTGAATTCGGTGAAGCGGTAGTTTGACTGAAAGCTTTGGTTTATATTTAGAATTTTGTAACGTTAGCTGCTAAATAAATTAACATTCGCGTTTTGAACATTTTTAGAGGATGTCGTTCTGTATGTGTTTTTGTTTTAATCTAATTCTAAAATTCTAAATAACTATAGTCAGAGATATGTGATAGCCAACCGCCACCTATAGGCACGGTTGGCCTTAATAGCTTTTAACCTCGAAGTCAGAGTACAGTATACATATTTGGCTTTACTTTAAAAGACTATATCGATACCTTAATTCACAAAAGGGCCTATTTCACACATTTTTCAAAAATCCGAAGGCAACGATATGCTATATGAAATCAGATTACGCAAAAACAAAAAATAATTGCTAGAGCCGTTTTAAGAAAACCACAAAATAAACTCGTTTTTTGCACGGTCTCGGAATTTTAAATTTCTCTCCACATAGTAGCAAAAGTTATATGTTCTGAAAAACGAGCTTAAACTGCATTTCCCATATCCCAACAAACATTTAGGCTTGAATTACGTTACATCTCAAGCTGAGAACTAAGGGGCTTCTCAAACCTCAAGCGTTGTTTCTCAACAGGAAACCCGCTTGATAACGATAGCGTTCTCAACAAAAAGGGCATTTTTTATATGAAAAAAAACGCTGTTTCTCAAGTTGACAAAGGGATAGTTCTCAACTTGTACTCCGATGGATTCTCTAATTGGACTCAAAGGTATGAATGCGACTTTGAAAATAAATACCAAAAAATAAAAATAAAACATGATTTTTATAAGTTAGAAACGCCTTGAATTAGTTGACAAAAGTTTTTATTTACATAAGTTTTAGTCTAAGTTCTTCAAATTTAATTTGAATATTAAAAGCTGGAGATTGGAGAATATGTTGGATATCAGGTTGTAGAAAAATTGGAGAATTGTATTGGATATCAACTTGAGAACTATTCAGTTTTTCAAAGGTTGGAGAAAAAAGTTGAGCAATGTTTCCTGGGTCGTTTTACTCTTAAAATATCAAGGCGAATTCATTGAAGGTGGTTTCTAGCGAATTCAGATCTACACGCACGCACAAACTTCTTGTACTGGAAATGTCAGACAAAGCAACGACATAAGCAATTTGACAGCTCCAATGCGATTATAAAGGAAGAAGAAGACCCCATATGGCGGGACGACCCCACCTTTAGAATGAATTCGCCTTGTGTTGTCAGAAGTAATTGTTACTCATACGCACCGGTGTCTTAACAAGAATAAGAATTAAAAATAGGGACTAATAAAGAAAATTTCGCGAAGCTTAATTAAAATACATTCATGTATGTTTACATTGTGTTAAAATGTCGAGACTAAAACAATCTGGTAAAGATTTAGTACGTATTAACCAAGGTATGAAACCGATTAAAATAAAGTTCCGGTTTCGGTTACGGTTTTGTAACGTGTTTCGGTTACGGTTCCGGTTTCGCTCTTCAACATTTATTTCGGTTTCGGTTACGGTTTCGTTCCGGTTTCGGTTTCCAAATAAAAACACCAACACAAAAAAATTGTGCTACTACAAAACTCAAATATGTACCTAAATGCAAAATAAGTCTGAATTTTAATAACTTTACTCCGGTTTTCATGAAGAATTTTCTCCAATATATGGTAATAAATATTACTTTCGCTATTTATGGACAATTTTTTTCTTTAATATAAGTATGTATGTTATAAGTTAGTGGTCATTAATTTGAAAATCTTTGAAAATTTGGTGGACTTTTGACCGATAAGTTTAAAAAATTAACTCTACTTTTTATATTAGACAAATGTTAAAATGGAACGTTAATATGATGACGCTTTCTGAGACGGCCACTAAACATTTTTTTTTTCGGTTGTCGTAAATTTTTTCGATGGCTTCATTCGCCTATAGTTCAGTTCTTTCGAAATTTTGATATTGAGGTCAAAAAGTGTCTTGCTTAATCATCTTTCATGAAAATTATTCAGGGTAGCCTCTTTTAAAATAAAATAGGTATGTGTCCACAAAAAAATTCAAAACCGTTTGGAACCGGTTCCGGCTTTTGAAACGGTTTCGGTTTCGTTCTTTTTCAGAAAAAAATAACGGTTACGGTTTCGGTTTCGGTTTTGAAAAATGAATCGGTTTTAATCGGTTACGGTTACGGTTTCGGTTTCGGTTTCAGTCCTTGGTATTAACCCATGTGTTGTCCTTATGTTTTTATGTTATCTTTATATGGCTGATTAGATTTATGGTATTCTTTTCAAATACGACGTTTTACATAGTTATATGTAGTTAGTTTTTGCAAATTATTATCTGATCACAATTGTTGCTCAGCCCGATGTTCTAATCTGTAATCCGCTCAAATTTTACCTTTTCGCATCGAGAAGAAATTTAATATTTGGAAAATTAAGATTCAAGTCTCAAGTCTGACGCTTAAAGAGCTAGGCGGGTAATCTTAAATATTTACAGCCTCACATCATCCTAGTTGGACGGAGGTACATTTTTCCATGATTAGGGGCTAGGATATCATGAAGACTTTCCTAGTTTTTTTATAATCAGGAAGACTGTTCCCTTCATATCATAAGTAAGCTCTTTACGTAGGTTAACCGGTCTTTAAACACGTTCTATAATCCCCCTTATCTTTTGGTAATTTTTCCTGTAAGCCATCATGTAAAGCTCGTCCTACTCACGTTTCCGGCCGAGGAAGTGATATTTTGCAGGATTTTTTCTTTTTTTTTTAAATAATTCATTGAAAAAAAAAACAAACACAGTATTCAACTTTCACAGTACGACTTTCAGAGTTCACTTTGAATTTTTTTCGCACTTTCAATGAGTATACATTGGGGCGGGCCAAAAAAATTTGATTTTCGTTTTTTTTTTTTAAGGGCATACAGAAGTTCGAATTCTTGACTATATATGGAGTATAATGACCAAATATGAGTTTTTTATGTTAATTACGATTCGATTTTCAAGGGAGAAGAAGAAACCATATGGTGGGAGGATGCCACCTGTAATGAATTCGCCTTGGTCCAAAGTAACATTTGTTGGCAAGAGTGATTCTCCGTTGGATTTCTATACTGATATAATTTTCGGTGTTAATGCTGGTTCCCAAATAGACGAAGTCCCTCACAGTTTCAAATTTGTAACACTGATTCTTTCTTTGGTGACAACATGTACTTCGTCTTGTTCTCGTTTACCGCAAAACCCACTTTTTTCGCTTCTTTATCCTGTCCATTGAATGCACGTATAAAGGCTTTTTTCGAAAACTTTAGTATGCCTAGGAAAATTTTCTTTTACCGTATATTTGACACTAAGTTCCTCATCGACAATGGAAATAATATTTTTATAAAGCCTATAGTTCTAAAGTAGTTTAACTAATCAAGACATAAATAAAGCGGGCTACTCACCTGCCAAGAAATGCCTCAAGAAAAAAACGAGCATATATTTCTTGTGCCTGGTCAAGAAATTTTGACGTTTACCAAATTTTCCATTTTATTGCAATTTACGGTTTTAAAAATTTATAAAACTTGTGTCGCGAGACATGTACTCACCTTTTCCGTGAATCTGCACGTTTACCTCAAGAAATATATACGAGATTATTTATTTCTTGAGGTAAACCGGCGTTGCCAACTATCGAAAAGTGCTGTATTTTTTCTTATGAACTGAGTATTGGCTCAAGAAAATTTGACGTGAAAAAACGTTTCTTGACCATTTCTTGAGCGTTTTTTTATATGGAGTTTGACATTTCTTGGCAGGTGAGTAGCCCGCTTAACCTGGGAAAACAAGGCAAGCAGAATATACGATAAATTGCTCGTAAAACGGAAATAAACGCCCTGGTAGGGTAGGGAAAATCTTTCTAAGTCACACGCTAAGTATAGATTTTCCTAGATTATTTTCTACCCGGCGGGCGATCTTCCACTATCGCATATTTGCATACCTTCTATTGTTAAATTTTTATGCTTAGTCATTTTGATGGGCTTATTCGATGAAAAGCTTCAGTTTGAACTATTTTAAATAATAAATAATTTAGTTTCACTCGATGTAGCTTCGATAAGCTTGGCCAGCTGATACACTTTCACACAAAAACTGAAATTAATTTTGATTTTTTGAGATGAAATTTAAAATGATAATGAAACGACAAATATATCTTTGCCTTTGTGCGCGAATGCCTGCGTATAACTACAACCAAAACGCGTTACAATCAGTTGCGAAAAGATAGCGGCCTCGAACGACGTGGTCCCTTATCTAGGCTCGCGGAAGCTGGGATGCACAACCATCCTACGATCGTATGATCGACGTCGTCGCGATAACATGAAGAGTGCAACTGCGGTGCTGTCTTACTCAGCCAATTGTTTTTTGGTGCAAACTCTAGACAAATATTGAAGACCACAATAAAATTTATCTACCTACAAAAAGTCGTGAAAAATTAAAAAAAAAAAAAATAATTAAATAAATAAATAAAAGTCTACTCTTTAGCTGTTGGGTGATGGGAAGGTGGTATTTGCTTAATTTAAGCTAGCTGAGGTGTGATTAGAGCTGACTACTGCTTTAGCTTGATGATAGCTGCTGTGTGTGCACTACTCATTGCGCAGTGGCGTGAAAGGGATTAAACGAAAATAATGCTAGTAAGGAAGTCTAAGATCGGTTGGAACCAAATATCAAATGCCCAGTAGACTGTTCCAAAAATGTACGGAAAAAACTGAAGGTTGGAAATTTGATATGCATACCCGATATAACGGTGCGCTGTAACCTAAATAACATGTGTGTGAAGTTTTATTGTTCTAGGCTAACGGCAACCCGTGCCAATTTTGAGTTAAAGTTCTTGCTAGCTGCTTACACTAAGTTTTCAAAAAAGTCCAATAATTAGTACAATAACAGTGCACTTTTTATAGGTCCTACACGGCGTATGAGTAACATTTACCAGTTCTTTACAAACTTGTATATGAAAAGAACAAGTAAACTGTATTTATTTGTTTGGTAGATATCTCCGAAACGGATTAAGTTATCGAAATAAAACTTACACTACTTTCAGGACCTCATAAACACCTTTCATTTGATACAAATATTGTAAAATCAATTTCTGGGGTATGTCCTGTCCATCTCCTGTGCATCATTAGATATTTGTATACACATTTTCAGAACTCTTATTACAATACAATTTTTAAAACACAGAGTTTCGGAAAAGTTTAAAGATGTCGGACACCCCCTGCAGGTTAGGGGTTTAGAGTATGCCCGAGGTAGGTATGCCGGTCGTAAGAGCCGACTAAAATCCACGAAATCGTTCCCAAGACAGTCGGGCAGTACCGCAAGGGAGTACCGGATTCATCCGGCAAAGGACTGTAAACACCCGTGTAGTATGATGTAGTATGATGTTACTGCAAGTCGGCAAGGGTTGCCGTGTTCCGAATTGCATAAAACTTTGTCAGGATACTTTTTGATGCATAATGGTCAAAATAAGGGGGTATGCTTTTAAATAAAATAACTTGGAAATTTTGGGACAGTCTAATGCCCAGCTATGTAAAAGTGGCGTTATGCCATTTCGACCATTTTTACCAAAAATACTCCGAACACGGTTATAGGGAAAAAAAATTAATAACTCTCTACCAACTGTGTAAAAAAAATACATATCTGCCTCTGAACATTTGTACGATATTGAACGACCTACAAAAAAGTAAAGCATAATATTTTTAAAGACCGTTTAAAGACATTGAAGGTTAAAGTTTGGAAATTTTTGGGAAATGATCTGCTCTACAAAAATGATAATCAATGGTTAAGCCAAGTACTGACATCAAAGCCGTGGAATTTCGCCAGCACGATTGTCGTGAAATGTTGCTATCAAATTTAATTTTTTTGATTTCCCTTATTCTTTGTTTATTTATTTATTTTCTGTTATTTTTTAAATTTAAGCTCAATTTCAACAAATGTCCCTTTTCGCCTGCACACTTTTTTAACACTTTTTCATGTTATTATTTTTCAACACTATCGATCATATTATTTTAACATGCAGCTCATGTTGATTAATTGCACTTCGTGTTAAATTAACATGAAGCTCATGTTGATACACTTGACTTCGTGTTAAATTAACATGAATTCCTCTTAGGTTAACATTAATTCCTGTTAAAACAACACTATCTGCCTCATTATCTCATTCAAATTTAACAGGATCTTTCTTGTTATTTTAATATGGTTCATGTTGACAAAAATTATTCTGTGTGTGTCTTCAAGGGCCAATTTCAACAAATGTCACTTTTCGCACTGTTTTAAATGACATGGACAATGAAAAAAGTCGTGCAAAAATGTTGCTAATGCCATATTGCGCAATATTTTCAGGTCGTGAACTTAGTACTACTTTGCCATGAAGTACAAGCGAAATTTCACGGCTATTTCACGACAAGGAATTTTTTATTGAATTTGACAGCTATTTCACGTGAAACTCGGATGTTGTTGTTGTAACGAGGTGTAGTCCTGCCCAACACGTATTTTTCCTTAGCCTAAATTGTCATCAATATCTTCTAACGGGAGTCCAAGGAAACTAGCAGTTTCAATAGGGTTGGAGTAAAGGAAGATGGGTGTTAGAAGAGTGGGCTCAGTAGAGCAAGAAAATAAGTGATTGGTATTATGGGGGGACGAGCCGCATGCCGGACATACATTCGGCAGATCAGGGTTCAGTCTGGATATGTAGGAGTTTAACCTGCTACAATATCCAGAGCGTAATGCTTGGTGTTGCGGCATGTAAGACATTGGGTGTGTTCGAGGCGCAATTGCTGCGGCAGTGTTACTTTTTATGACAGAGCATCACGTTCTTCGGCAACGTTTTGGCAACATTTGCGACGTGGCGCGTTCGTTGAATAAAATTTTGACAATCTGTTGCGCATCACAAGGTCATCATGCGCAACATAAAAATTAAGTGTGCAATCATTGTTGCATTTAGTCATCTAAGTATCAGCACCATTGCATCAATAAAGTAACATGACTGCAATATTGCAGTAATATTAAGCGGCTCGAACATACCCATTGTTCAGCGGACAGAGCGCGGCCTGATGGCCAACTGACGTTGTATAGATATGCCCCAAGGCCTCCAGTTTGTATTACACTCCAAGGGTAAGTCTCTTTGGTCGGTGTTGATATCAAATTCCCTATACTGCACTGTATGGTGAATAAGGAACGCGAGACTGCCCCGCCGCCCGTGCGATCGTGCCGGAAAACGTGGTAGCCTCCACTCGCTCGGAGATACGAGTGGGGCCAAGTTTTGTCTCCTGGATTGCAGCAATTTTGATTTTATGTAGCTGCATTAATGAGGTTATCTCCGCTATCTTGCCGGTCAGGCCGTTGCAATTAAATTGCAACAATTTAAATTGCGAAGGAGAGGCAATGGCCATTCTGGGAGTTAAGGACTGATGTGTTTGCCTAGAAGGTGGTAGTACCGTGAAACGCGATGTTAGTACCTAGCTTAAAAAGATATTTGATGTCAGTGTTTTTGTAAATTTATTAATTTAATACAGAAAAAATGAATTAACTATTATTTCCTCCAAATTTTAATTCTTAAATTAAAGCAAAGTCATCAACATCTGATTGTCAACGCAAGCAAAATTTGAGAGTTGCCAAATTTCAATCTTGCTTCAACTATGAGGTTTTCTATTTGCCATGTTTCGTTGAAACACATGCATTGAAGATGTATATTGGAACGATTTTTCGCCTTCCCTTGTCAATTTTGGTTTTGTAACAAACCGGTTTCGGCGATCCGCCATCTTCAGTGTTTGATTTCGTTCTGATATATGTCTACCTCTAGTCACGTATTTATAGTCTGGATGCTGTATCAGGTAATGTTGGTATGTGTGTATATGGTTCGTGTTACGAATGTTTCCGAATGGGTACCTGTAAAAAGGGTTTGCTTTTACGTTACCTAATTGGTGTGTTTAAAGGTTGTTTTCGACGCTCGTTAGACAGGTAAAAGTCGGTGATTCTCGTCTTTTGGTTGGCTCTGTGTGTTCGCTCGTTTATTGTTACCTGTTTGGTTATTGTACCTGCGGTACTGTTCAGTTTTTTGTAAATTAATTTTAGCGGTTCAAATATTGCGTCAGAAACGGTTTTTGTTTGTTCGTTTATTATTCTCTTTAGTTTGTGCTCTGGCTGTGTTTTTGATGTTGGCCGGGGTGAATTTGTTTTCGAACATGTGAGTTGCATAGTTCGATTCTGGTGTAATGGTGGGTTTCCGTGCTTTCTTGTTGTAGTCCCTGATTTTTTGTCCTGTTTGCCCTTTGTAGCTGTGTTGGCACTCGCAGGTAAGCTTGTAGATCCCATTTTCGGTAAACGGCTCCTCCGAATTAGTGTTGGTTCTTAAGTGTCAGTTACACAAAGCTTTATTTTGACTTTACTTCAAACTTTGACTTTGACAGAAAAGTTAAGTATACGTATTTAAACGAAGCATGGCAAATTGGAGACCTCAAAGTTGAAGCAAGGTTAAAAATTGCCAAACTCTCAAATTTTGCTTGCTTTACTTGCTTTGACAATCAGATATTGATGACTTTGTTTTAATTAAAGAATAAAAAGTTGGAGGAAATAATAATTAATTCATTTTTTCTCTATTAAATTAATAAATTAACCAAAACACTCTGAATGCAAAGAAATAAATAACGAAAACAAATGTATAAAATAGAATCGTCAAGGCGTTCATTGTAGCGTACCTCTGAAGTTGGACGCAAAGTTTTGAGGTAGCAAATGTCAGGCGAGGTTAACAAAGCTTTATGTATTTGACCCTTAAGTTTTTGGCCAGAACGAAATCAAACACTGAAGATGGCGGATCACCGAAACCGGTTTGTTGCAAAACCAAAATTGATGATGACATACATCTAGTATCCACCCTGTCGGAAAAACACAAAACCAAATTAACTCACGTACATTGAACTTATATGTTAAAGTCAAAGTCCGAGGTAAAGTTGAAAAAAAAGTTTTATGTAATTGAGACTTAACGCGCTGTCAAAATTGAAAATTCTAATTGCTCCGCGTTGACGCTGCGCTGTCTGTGTTGGGCTCATAGAAATTGTATGGGCATGAGATTTTTTGACAGCTATTTGACGTTGAGCGCGCTTATTTAAGGCGGGCTGTTAGGCTTAAATTTTCAACCGTTGTTTTTGGTACAGCTGAGTGTAAATAAAATTTGCTCAACTGCAGAAGGTGCAGTGCATATTATTCAGTAATTGTAACTGACTATTTAGCATTTCATTTAAATTTTGTTAGTCGCCATAGGAAAAATTTGCAGCAAAACTGTTGAGAAGTTTTTACATAATCGGTTTTTTTATAAAATCACGTTTTACTGATCATTCAACTTTGTTGAAGAAACTATAGACCTAAAATCTAGTTTAATCCCCTGGATTTGACGGCAAGGTTTCAATGAAAACTGTAGTACATATGCGACATATTACGAGTACGCTGTGTGACATTGAAAATTTCTTTTTACGGGACACTACCAAAGTCAAGCATACAAAAACTGCATACCCAAATATACCCTGCAAAAATCGTTGGATTATGTGTTCTAATTTTTTGATATTGGAGTACTCCAATAGTAATCCTTTGTATACCTCATGGGACCACCTTCAGCTTTTTGAAATTCGATCATTGCTCGTGCCTTATCGACGGAAATCACGACACTATCGCTCTGGCAGTATATACTCCAAGGAGTAACAACATTGGAGCACATTGCAAAGTACTCTGACTGTAGGTACTCCGTGGAGTAGCAGGAACAAAGCGAAGGTTGGAGTAGGTGGTCCAGTCCTAGGACATCGCAATGTTAATTGGAGCACAATTTTTATATGAAAAAGGATTACATTTGGAGTACTCTGATGCTCCAATTGGAGTACTCTTTGGATAGGAAATAGAGTACTCACGATTTTTCCAGAGTATGGTTAAAATGAAACTTCCCCATATAAGCTTTGTTTTTTACTCGTTGATGTCGGATTTCAAAAGAAACTTAAATAGTTGTCACCCCATTTCCCTCCAATACTTATTATAAACATTTTGTCAATCTTGCTGTTGATCTACACATTCCTGCGTTATTTTCCATTTTGATTAACAAATAAAACAAATATGATAAAACCCTTCAAACATATGACCCACTCAATAGCAGAATGGTGTATATTGTAATCCCGAGTGCCTTCTCATGACCCGAAGTCCCCATATTACAGATTTTTGCCTACATATGGGACCTACAGTATTTTTCCGACTCGGAACGGCAACTGTAAAGCATATGAATATTTGTTGAGAAACCTTCCATGGCAGAAATGAACTTGGAGAGTTTGCCTAACCATTACATATTTCTATAAAATTTCGAAATACCGCAATTAAGTTTTTTTTTTTAATTCCGAAATCCCGAAATTTTCTTAAGAGGTACTTAAATAAATACCAATCCATATCAATCCAATTGGAGCATTTTTAAATTTGTCAAATCAATTACTAAAATATTTGAGTAAACTGTTAATTATAACCACAGAGTGTGAATGAATTATGATGTTTTTGGTGTCGCTTCGCTTCGTTAACGGCCGTCAGCGCCTTTTTTGATTGTGAAGCTATTTAAATGCGATTATTTACAAATTACGATCATCACCGGTGGCCGTTGATGCGCTCAAAGTCTATAAGCTCAGTAAAAGTTACCACAGCTCTAAATATCCCCTGCCAAAATACCAACGTACCTACATTAAGGTGCCTCACGCTCCATAAAAAAATGGACACCCTTTTTTCAATCGGAATTACGAACTTCAATGTATTCTTTTATTAGGGGGATTCATCAAACCTTATAAGTTTACGAAATGCGTAAATTTATACATTTATCAGCCCCGTTAGATGAACGCCCTAGATAAATTTATGTGTACTTGATGTCAAACAAAAACTTTTTATTTCGAAATTCTCATTGAATTGGATAAATTTACGAACTCTTTTACACGCCAAAATCGACGCGGAAGTTTATCAAATTTGTGTAAACTTCGTTCTATACAAATTTTGACAGTTCATTTGGCTGAAGTCTCAGAAATCATGGACGCTGCGGTTTGGATAGCTAAAGGTATCATCGGACAGGATATCTTTATTTTCAGTGACGCTCAGCTGTCGTCGATCTTTTCAAGAGATAGCCCAACAGAACCGCGTGAACAAGGGGAATTGGGGGAAACTGTGGGGCAGACGAACATGCAAGGCAGGGCACGACCAAGCAGGTTCTTCGGGATAAAGAACGCTTAGGTATGCCCTTTTCTACATGCAAATTAATGCTGGAGCAGCACACACTCCATCAAGCCAACAAAAGATGGCTACAATCCCCAGGGTGCCGGAAAGCACGCAGCAAGGCTAGGTATGCGCTACCGACGATGCTGTGGGAGTTGCTAGATGATGAGGAGGAAGAAGCGGTGGAGCACCTCATCTGCAACTGCCCGGCACTAAGTGGCGCGAGAAGGCGCTTCTTGTGGGTTCCCTTCCTGGATATCCTACGCCAGGTCGCGGAGCTGGACATAAGGGACTTGATCACTTTCATCAAATCATTAAGGAGAAACGGTGTCGGTTAAGAGTTTCAATCCCGGGATTCTGTTATGTGAAGAATCTCGACAATCCGGGGATTTCCCATCTGGCCGAGTCCCGGGATTGACTTTCCCAGTGTTTACAACCTAATTATTTAAAAAATTTATTTCATGTACATTAGACTGAACAAAAATAAAAAAAAATCGTTTTTTCAAAAATTATATGGATTTTCTTTTTAAGAAAAGTGAAACAAATTTCTGTAATTTTTTCAGATTTTTCATTAAAGTCTAGAGGTCTATCATCGCTAGTTTAGATTTTACAGACATTACTTCATATTTGATATAAAAAGACCAACCATTGTTGTAAAACACCATTTAACTGAACATATTTTTGAAGGAAATCGAATTTCCTACAAAAGTTACATTGACCAATATTTTCTCAGACCAGCCGTTTTCTGGTATTCTAGCCCCAAAAATTAGCATGTTTTTTTCGATTTCCCATTTTTTCTTTCAAAAATTGTCAAAAATGTAATTATCCATGTACAACAAAGATAGATACAGATTCTTAAAGGAAATTGAGTGGACTACAAAAAAGGTTAAACAACTGTTTTTTGTTAAGTTATTCTTTCAAAACTTATTTAGTATTAAGTTAAAAAAATCATATTTCCGTTTTTTTAGTGTTTTTGATCCAATTTTTTACTAAATTTTGTTTATTGATATTCTATATGGTTAATTATCATTATATGATTATGGGACATTTGACTCGAGAGCTTAGTCAACTTTGACTTAATAAACTGACATCGGGACTTCAATTGCTATGAAATATATTTATCGTCATGGATAAATGTCCAATACAATAAATGCATTAAAAGAATTGGCGAAATAACAACAAATAGCTTTATAACTACTCAGTAAGTGAGTGTGACTCCAGGGACACCGAAAATTCCTTTTGCTGCACCTTTGTGAGCACGAAAACGAATACGAACTGCATAATGCAACTTTGAACTACAATTTGTATATGATCGAAAGTACATACTACATAGTATCATATTCTTACAAATGTTTAAGAGTGTGACTCCTGGGACATTTTCTTGTTTTTTCGTGATACAATTTTTAAGTTTTTTCAGTTTTATCGATGCAGTTCCCTAAAGATTTAGCTATGCAACTAGCTACCCCTAACCCATAATAATAAAAAGACCTTTATTATAAAGTTCTGTCAGAGCAGTGAGAGTTTATGGTATTTTAAAAATTTGATAGTTTTCCTCTTTTGACTGGAATGTCCCTTATATTATTATAACGAAAAATATACATTTTTCATATACCTTCAAACATATTTTTGCTTAAAATATGCTTTCTCTGTGAAGGTTTAGTTTTACCGTCTTCAAATGACGCAGCCACAAAAAAAAAAAAGTTGACGGATCTGTGAACTCAATACATTAAATTTCATGTATTTTCGCGAGCTAAGTTCAAATCTATGATCAGAATTAACCGAAGAGGTCGCAGTTCTTTTCTAACCTAACAAAACCATCACAAAATAATATTGGACTTTTTTGCAAGGTTGGGGCCAAACTTCGGGCCCGTTGTTGAATTATGATATCGAATTCGGATTCAGCAGCCAATTTTCCTTAAGAATATGTATTTAGCTTTATTCGATGTTTATTTTTTCATGTTTCGCAAATTTTCAAACCAAAATCAGGAAATCCAAAAAACATGCCAATGCTTGAGGCTAGAATACTAGAAAACGGCTAGTCTGAGAAAATTTCAGTCTAGGCAGTTTTTGTAGGGAATTTAATTCCCTACAAAAATATATTCAGGTGAAAGGTGTTTTTCAACAATGATTTGCCGTTTTTATACCAAATTGGAGGTTAAGTCTGTAAAATCTAAACTAGCGATGATAGATCTCTAGGCTTTAATTTAAAAATCTGAAAAAATTACAGTAATTTTTTCTTCACCTTTCTTAAAAAGAAGATCAATATAATTTTTGAAAAAAAAACGATTTTTTTATTTTTGGCCCAGTCTGATGTACATTACATCGGCTTACAGGCAAAAAAAGAAGTCGGCCGTACCTCCCCTCATATGAAGTGTTTTTTAAAAACAGTTAAAAAACATTTTTTTTTGTGGAAAACCTAGATGTCGCCCAATTACATTTTTCTTCAAATCTTTGGCATTTGTTGTCGGATTTTAAAGTTCGACACATCATTTTTTTCGTCTCAAAGAGGAGGTTCTTTCTCAAGAAAGTTCATTGAGCTCCGACAATAAATGCCGCAGATATGAAGAAAAATGCAATTGAGCGACATCTAGGGTTGTCAGAAAAAAGTGCAATTTTTTTTAGATGTTTTTCAAAAACACTTCATATGAGGGGAGGTACGTTGTATAGTAGCGCAAATCACAGCTGATCGCAAAAAACACACTAATACACATGCACAGCATATTCCCCATAAGCACAGAAACATATATTCTCAAACGTTTGGTAAATAATGAGGGTCAAATTTTAGAATAATGTACCACGATTTGGACAAAATTTACTTTAGGGAATGGTAGAGGAGGTACCTATGTATAAAAACTGAGCAGGTAGAAGCTGTCGGACATTTATATTATTATTTTTATATTTAATTGCACCTCATGTTAATACTCATTTAGCAACAAAGTTGATCTGCTACTGGTAGTTTATCATTAATCGAAAAACTATTGATATTAAGCTTTCAAAACGTCAAAAAGTCTCAAATGCGTCTCAGGTTGATATCAAACAAAATGGCTTATTGGGCTTCACACTATTCCTTCATTCCATTTCATTTGGAGTCACTCAGCCAGTGTCTTCCACTCAAATTCGTAAGAAGAAAAGAAGTTGCCAAACTATAGTAGGGATAAACAATGATTGTGAGCAAATACGTAGTGCCATCCATTGTTAAATTATATAAGGTTAAGCAGATTTTGACATTTGCCAAGGTAAAGCTTCCTTATTAGAGTTGCATTTACGAAGGATGCAAAAAAGGGTAAACAAATCCCCCTTTAGGAAAATTGTAGTAGAAAAGGAAGGAACGCCGTTCGTAAAATTTCAGGATTTTTTTCCGGAAATCTGTCTTTTCAACATTTATTTTTTAAAACTATTAGGAAAATTAAATTAATTTTAAATTTAACATGTACGAAATAAGCGTATACAACGGCAATGTTTATAATTGGATCCTTTTTTAATATCTTTCATGAATCCCGGTATGAAAACCAATATCTTAACGTCTGTGGCAGCGGTCTCACGAACTGGCCTCGGAGACCCAAAGGAGAAAAAAGCTGCACCTGAGCTTTCAGCAAAGGGAGCGACCGCGATGGCAACTACGGGTCTGGACTCCCAGGAGACATCTTCCCTACGCTCTTCGTACTTGGAAAAACGATTGGCCACAAGGACCCTGAAGAAATATGAGAGAGTCTCGCAGGAAACGCTATCGCCGAGTTCCAGGAAGTCGGTGGAATTGGTGCAATCTCTGGTACCGGATTTCCAAACCATTTATGTGCCAAAGAAGGTAAACGGAAACCCTTTCAAACGCAAAGGATCGGACGTGGAGTTAAAACCTCAACCCGGAGTGGGCAAACCAAGCTTTGCCGAAGTGACTAAGGACAGGATCTTTATAGGCATTCTTGACCGAGGCAACGACCATTTGGCCATCCCCAAAGACCAGTGGCGACACGTCCGGAACGAACTCGCTAACGCTCTTATTGACGTTTATTTGACAGATTAAAATAGTCGCGTGTGACGACGTATGAGCTGTTGCACTGTACAAGGCAGCAGCTACATGACTGGGTGAAGTCTACAAAGGTTCAAAAATCGAGGTCGCCGACTGGAATGACGTTCCGGCTTGGCCAAGGGCAAGGGCATGGATTTCTGCCATCCCTGCAGAGCCTGAGATAATTCTCACGATGCTGCGAATAAAGACTCCGTCCCTCCCGACGCAGGACTGGAGTGTCACTCTGGTCGGGGATGCGGTAGGACCTGATAGACAAGTGGTCTTCACCATGAATAAGGAGGCACTCGAGCCCCTTAAAAGTTACAATGGACTAGTGCATTAGAGTGTAGGTCAGATCGTTATCCACGTAAACCGTGGCTATGCAGAGCGCGCTGCCATCTGCACTGCAACGGGGGACTCGGATATCGAAGAACTGCAAGAGGAAACGGGGGAGTCCGACGCGAAAGGCATGTTATCTGCCACAGCACTTTCGCAAAGTGACGTGAACTGCTCGGAGATGGAAGACAGCTTGCTGGACGGGGAGCAACCAATCCTGAGTGCATTATCTCTGATGCTTCAGTCAGCAGGGCTCCCGTTACGCCAACTCGTCGTTGAGAGACAACCTCCGGGATGGGGCAGACCTCGACGATATGGGTACGTCAGGGAAGTCTGAGCGCTCTCATGTTGGTGGTGCTTCAGATAAATCTGCACAAATCTAAAGTATCCTCGGCTTTCTAAATGCGACCTGGATGTTGTCCTCACCCAAGAACCCTGGGTCAACAGCTCGAGGATCTGCGGATAGGGGACTATTGGCTTCAAGCTCATTCGAGCTAGCGAGGAGGGCAAGGTAAGAACCTGCATTTTCGTGAAATGTGAGCTTCTTGTAAGAATGTACACAAGCTTTTTCCTTGATTTAAATTCAGCTTTAAACGATGAGGTAACGTTTTTGTATGCTGGGGGGTCACTCTGTATTGCGATGCGAAAGAAAATTTTTTCGCATTTGCCTTAGCGACACTCTGTAACTCAACTATCGCAACGGAAATTGACATTTTCGGATTTGTTTTTTCCCTTTTCGCTATCATTTTTTCCCTCTCGAATCGCGTACACTCTGTATCGCGAAAGTGAAATGTCAATTGCTTTGTACATTCGGATTTGTCTTCCTACAACAAAACGCAGTCGAACCGCTATCGCACCGCTAAACAATTGTGAATAAAATTAAATTTTTAAACATATTCTTGTAAATTATTGTAGAGCTATTAGTATACTTACCTTTCTTATCGAAAAACATGTTTATTTTGGCGCTTATTTCGCAAAATTAATAAAAAAAATATTTTTTTTTTGAAAAATATTTTGTTTAACTTTTAAATTTACAAAATAGTTACCACAAATTTGTAAGAAAACTTCAATCAAACTAATAAAATTATGTTTATATGGACGTGATTTTGCATATGCACACGCATGCACACATCTTTCAATACACATAAAAGGTATATATATACATAGGTACAAATATATTTTGCAAGTACAAGTGTTTGCAGCATAGCACACAGTTAGGCGCCAAATTAAAAGAAATGGTATGAGTAAAAGCATAGGACAAGAGCCTTCACTTGAAGTATGCAATGAAAATTGTCAACTTGCGGTTAGTTTTACAACAGTGATGCCAACCCAGGCAAGAAAATAACCAAAGGCCGCAGAACGCAGCACTGTTAGCAATGCTATAGCAATACAGAGTACCATTTGCTTATCGCATCGCATTTCACTTTCGAATCGAATTGAATTTCGAATCGCAATACAGAGTGACCCCCCTGACAAAAGGTTGCAGAACAGGAAAAATTGCTATTATTTAGTTAAAATAATAAATTTTCATAAAAATCTTACCAAATAAACAATTAATTTTTCAAAATAAAAATAAAACAAACTCCAAAAGCTTTCAGTGTTGTTATGTTATTAAACAATGGTGTCATCTATAAACGAGTATATAAAAATTAAACCGTTTTTCGCGTTGTAATGAACTTTACGGAGAAAGGCTGAACCGATTTTAACCAAACTTTGCCACATTGAAGAGACACATGTGGAGAAGGTTTATAACTAAAAAAGGAGGTTATCATAAAAGGGGGCGTGACACCTCCCATACAAACTAAATTTTTCAAGCAGAATATCTGTGAAAGGGTTCAAGGTAGGGACCTGAAAATTGGTATACACCTATATGATATCAAAAGCATTCTCACACATAAAAAAGGGGGTTATCAGAAAAGGGGGCGTGGCACTTCCCATAGAAACTTAATTTTTCAAGCAGAATATCTGTGAAAGGGTTCAAGGTAGGGACCTGAAAATTGGTATACACCTATATGATATCAAAAGCATTCTCACACATAAAAAAGAGGGTTATCATAAAAGGGGGCGTGGCACCTCCCATACACTAAATAAACTAAATTTTTCGAGCAGAATATCTGTGAAAGGGTTCAAGGTAGGGACCTGAAAATTGGTATACACCTATATGATATAAAAAGCATTCTCACACATAAAAAGGGGGTTTATCAGAAAAGGGGGCGTCGCACCTCCCATACAAACTAAATTTTTCAAGCAGAATATCTGTGAAAGGGTTCAAGGCAGGGACCTGAAATTTGGTATACACATATATCACAAAATAACACAAGCAAAAAACAAAGAATAACTTTCATTTCTCTTTTTCTTTCACCCAGCGAAACGGGTCAGGGTCCGCTAGTATAGCTATAGATAAGTACCTGATTTTAAATTTGGTAGTTCTTTTCTTGCATTGTGTATCAATACCAAGTGTGAACTCTTCTTTTGACAACACACATTAAAATGTCGGTTTGTTTACATCCTGCACATATTAAAATGTCGCCAGCACCGAATAACAGAAAAGCAATGGCGTTGTTTTAACATCCTCACACATCAACATGGCGATCTCCTATCTTTTACCTAATGGTAGAAAGAGATGGGAAGATGGACAGAAGTGAGACAAAAAAGGAAATAAAAAACAGGTGACTAAACTCACTTTGAAGTTTTCACGACTATGTCTATGATATCACACTTGTTATTAACCACAATCTCAAACAGGTGTTAAACTCATTTTGGAATTTTGACGTCTATGCAGAAGACACAATGTTTTCTTGGAAGTGGCAACCGTGGATGACAGATGTTCGTGGATTATGCAATGCTGCCAAGTAGCAGCAAGTAATCAGTACCAAAGATGACTTGATGTGAAACTCTCTCGCGCGCCACCTATCGGGGGTACTGATTATGTGTTGCGACTTGGCAGCACTGCATAATCGAGGAACATCTGCCAGCAGAAGCAGCGAAAAATCTGGTTACCAGATGAAATACATATATTGACAGAAGACAGTAGGTTTTTTATTTGTGATTTGGGATTTTAGTTAATAAGGCGGTAAGAACGTAATAAATAAGAGTATAAAATGATAATCACAAGAAAATGTGTCGTAGGATTTGCTGAAGGCCAAAGTTTACTTTAATTTCCCTATTAGCGCGAATAATATCGTTTTGAAATTGAGCAGGTATTTCGATGGTAAATTGGTTATTTGCTTCAAATATCAACATTTATTAAGAAAAAAAGCTATGAAATAGTACGTTGTAAGAAAAACATTCATAAAGTAAACCTTTTCTTGGCATATTTACATGACTTAATGTGAAAAAGGCAAAATAACCAAAGTTTAAATCAAAATGCCCAAATATTATCTTCCCAGTGGGAAAAGGTAATGTACAGCAATGCATAAAGTAATGTATAGCTCCTATAGACTATACATGAAAACATGCATGAATTTTTCTACAGCGATGTCATAGGAAAAGTAATGTGTCGCTCGCCTACAAAACTAAAGATACATGTTTACATTACTTTTTATATTACTTTTTATAAATGAAAAGATGCATTACTTTTCAAGAATGAAAATATGCACTACAAGGGATACATTATAATTTGCATTGCCTTTCTGGAATGAAAAGATGCTTTACAAGGGCCATATTTAATTTTGCATAACATTTTATAAATTTCCTTGTGGAGTAACAAGGACATTAAGACCCAGTGAGGCTCTACAGCAGTAGCCGGCAAACAGAGAGGACGCAATATGTGGGAGTATTAGTGTATTACGCTCAAAAATGCTTGTGTGTTGGTGGTATTGCACTGGCAAAAATTTGTATGTTGTATAACTTAACACAAATCTTGACGACGGCCTCTAAACTTATATTTAATAAGAAAACATATGTATATATGTATCTTATGTTTTGTGTATACTTGAATTTTTTTTTAAAGATTTTTGAAGAGTATACAATTTTTTTTTATTAAAGAATTCCGAAGGTTTTTAACGAAATCAAGCAAACGGGCTTCAAGTACTATGAATTTAATTTCAAAATTAAAAATGTAAATGTTGTATAACCTATCAGATAACTTACATATTAATAGAAAAAAACACGATTTGTGTTTATTTGATTTTTCTTTTAAGTTTTTTAAGAATAAATAAGAATTTGTTTTAAAAATTAAAATGCTGGTTTTCAACGAATCAGGATGACTATCGTCATAATTACGCTTAAGGTGAAAGGTGTCTTTGCATTTTAAAATTTGGCCGCATACAAGACACTCAGCATCATTAAAAATATTTACGCAAAAAAAAAATCGTTTTGTACCACCATCTTATTAATAAAATATATTTTGCATTTATGCTCAGTGTACCAATATAAGCAAGAAATAATATAAGCAATGCGGTATCGACCTGCTTCAATCAATGCATTGTGTATCAGTACAAGTGTGGAATCTTCTGCATAGACGTCAAATTTTCAAAGTGAGTTTAACACCTGATGATCAGAGTTGCTTTTTTGGAAAATAGCATCATTTAGCGCCGAGTTGCATTCGATTCCGTAAAAAAATAGTAGTAAATAAAGGGGTAAAAGTTCACTAAATTTATAAAATAATGGTTGAAAACTTCTTAAGTCCGGTTTTCATTAGGTAAAATTTTGATAATTTCTATCGACCATATCGAAGTATGCGGTAATTGTCTACTTTAGCTGTCAGCTATTAATATATTAGCTATTAAAGGGGGGGAGGGGCGCTCCAAAGACGGGGTTTGGCCTCAGGATCACGAATCCGGAAGCGATTTTTTAATTTTTGGTTTCAGTGAAAAGTTATGGTAAAAAAACCGAAAATTGACCCGGGTTAGATACCAAAATTGGGGCGGAATCCATGGTATTTATGTGCAGAACATAATATAATAATAATAACCTTGGCTACGCCATCCCATGTCCGGGGTGTTGCCTGAACCGTGCCACGGTACGCCCTTTTTTGGACGTTTTTAGGCGCAGTCTAATGTAAATACAACAACCACATGAAAACTTGAAACTTGGGTTGTAAATATCTCCTCAGAGAAGCAAAATATTAAAAAAGCGCTTTCGGATTCGTGATCCTGAGGCCAAATTCCGCCTTTTGAGCCCCCTCCCATAATTTTAACTAATTTATTAGCAGTTGACAGCTAAAGTAGACAATTACCAAATAAGCAACCGAATCTTGATAAAGTCGAAACTACTAGCAACATTTCACGACAGGCCAGTTGCATTATGCTGGCGAAATTCCAGGGCTTTAATGTTGGTAGGTACTTGGTTTATAAATTAAAAACAATCTATCTAAAAAAATTGTGTTCTCATTTTCTGGTTTCTTATTTCGAACATTAAAATTTTTCCTGTAAAATAAATAAAATTTAATCGTTTTAAGTTTAGTATTTTTTGCAAAATATAATAAAAGCGTAAGCTGAAAGATTCGCTTAAAAATTTCCCTTCAAATTGGATTGAAAAAGTTGTGCAACACAGCAACACTGTTTTGCAAACAAGAACCCTGTCTCATTGTTTTACGGTCCTGCACAAAACCCTGCTTTGCAGAAACCACAATAGCAACCCAGATTTTTGACATGGATGTGTGTTTTGATTGACGTTGAAGTGTGTTTTGACATTTCTGTCAAAGCTACATTTCACACTTTATGTTATACACAATGAATCAATGCTAGCATAAAACTGATTAAAATTTGATTCTTTTATGCTCTGCTTGTTGACGTTCGTGCTGTGTGCGTGTAATTACGAACTGTGTACGTGAGATGGCCGAACATACTTCGACTCCCAGGAAAATATCTGCCGGCCTTTGCTCTACAGCGGGGGAAGAGTTAAGGTCCTATTTTAAATGTTTGAATGACGAGCTCGTCATGGGCTACGACCAAGATGAGTGCACCAAAAAAAAATATAATAAAAAACCAAAACCACAAAGGCACCGGCATCAGGAGCAAACAGTCCAGTCGACTCTTGACTTCTGAAAAGCCTCACAGCAGCAGAAAAAGCGATGAAGATATGCGTAACGAGCAGCAGTTTCAAAATGAATTTAAATTGTATTTTTTTTATGTTTGAAAGTTGTCTATTTTTTTTTTTTTGAAGTTTTCAAACTACAAATAAAAATAGAGCGACACATTACTCCCTTCCTTGCTTTTGGTATGATCTTTTCTAACATCAAAATTCGTACATCTTTTCATGTATGAAAAACATTTTTTTTTTAACTACAAATAAAAATAGAGCGACACATTACTCCCTTCCTTGCTTTTGGTATGATCTTTTCTAACATCAAAATTCGTACATCTTTTCATGTATGAAAAACATTTTTTTTTTAACTACAAATCAAAGATTGAGCGACACATTGCTCCATTCCTTGCTTTTGGTGTGATCTTTTCTTATAACAAAATTCATACATCTTTTCATGCATGGAAAAAGGTAAAGCATTACCCACTTTCCCACTGGGTTCGCAATACTGGCACCACTGGACACTGTTATAAAAAATTACACAATTAGAGCGCTCTCAGAGAGCAAAAAATTTCGGATCAAGTCATCTTTGATCAGTACCCTCGCTAGGTGGCGCGCGAGAGAGCTCCGCATACATTGAGTGATGTCACACCTTACTTCCATATTGACGATAGCCATGCATGTTATATCCGTACCGAATTATTGAATTCAACTCTGCCGTGAAATAGGCAAGGGGATGAGAAGAGAGGGGAAGAGTACACTTGCTATC
Organism: Campiglossa producta; assembly: GCA_964058755.1. Classification (NCBI taxonomy): domain Eukaryota; kingdom Metazoa; phylum Arthropoda; class Insecta; order Diptera; family Tephritidae; genus Campiglossa; species Campiglossa producta. Next base: position 151,038,911 of record CAXKVI010000001.1, read on the forward strand.
TCTTTCACTCCTCCTTGTTCGTCCATATTTTGTTTCATAATAGCTTTCAAGAAAAATTGACAGCTGTAGACACGAATAGAAAACACAAAAGAGAATGCCGGCAGAGTTGAATCCAACATTTCCTCGTGCAAAATGCGACTAAAGCGTTCAGCAGAATCAAACGGTGACGTACGTCACGTACGTCGAAATAACTGACAGCAAAGTAGACTGCGGATGTTTGTATGCGTAACGCCAGATAAGACGGATACGTCAAAGTAGAAATTGCTCTAAAATTGACGTACGTGACGCAGCTGACGTACTGGCGGACTGATTCTGCCGAAAGCTTTAGCAGGAAACATTTTTGGATCGCGATACATACCCTGCAAAAATCGTTGGATTATGTGTTCCAGTTTTTTGATATTGGAGTACTCCAATAGTAATCCTTTGTATACCTCATAGGACTACCTTCAGCTTTTTGAAAGTCGATCATTGCTTGTACCTTCAGCTGGAAACAGAATCAGTCCGCCAATACGTCAGTTGCGTGACGTACGTCAATTTTAGAGAAAATTCTATTTTGACGTATCCGTCGTATCTGGCGTTTCTCATACAAACACCCGCAGTCTACTTTGCTCTCACTTATTTCGACGTACTGTAAAGTTTAAAGGAGGTTAGATACTATCTTAGCTCCTCAGCCGCTTCGTTCCGAGCATTAAAATGCACGATTAGATTCAAGGAATAAGTAAAACAATAAGATTGCGTCTTAGACCAAGAATGAATTTAATTCGGCTCATCGCCGTCTTTTATATGCTTACAATCTACCTTATGAGTAATCTAATTTACAAACTTACATTTCTAAGTTGTTAGTCATGCTCATGACTCTACTTTATTGTGCATGCATACACAAATGTATATGGGTTCAATCGAGTTTATGTTATTGGAGAAGTGCAGCTCAAGCTAAATTGATTTGAGTGCTTTGGCCTAGTTATTGCCAAAAGTATATTGAACTTTTTACTTATTATTATGCGAACCTTTTGTTTTGCTACACCTCCTCTTTTTAAAATGTTTGACCCACTTAGCTTATCGTTTATTGTTATGCAGTAGTTAAAAAGGTTTTCCTACTTTATTTTGTTTACATTTGTTTCAGATGTGTCTTTATTCATCAAAATGGATGAGTGTTTATTGTTTGTTTTTTTTTTTTTTTTTGTTATTACTAGTGACGTTATGTTGCTTTAAGTCTATTCTTATGAATTATAATTTCTTTAGTATTTTTATTGCTATTTCCTATACTATGCGGTATTAAAGTAAAATTGTTGTTCTCATCGATATTTTTAACTTTGTAGTATCCTTTATATCTATTTTCTAACTTATGGGAGGCCTCTTCTCTAACTAATACTAAATCTCCTATGTTTATTTCCTTACTATACCTACTTTTATCATAATTTAATTTTTGTTTTTCTTTAGCCTCTTGGACTAATTTCCTATCTCTCTGTTGTGCTGTTTGAAGCCTATACTTTACTTCTTTGTCATAAGCTTCGTGGTTGTATAATGGGCTGATTTTCTTTTCTTTTAAAAATTCATAATTCGGTGGGGTTTTCCCAAATATTAATTCAAATGGACAATATTTATATGTGGTCGATGGCGTCGTATTGTAACAATACGTGAAATACCTGAGGTATTCAACCCAATCGTCTTTGTCACTGGATATGTATGAACGTATATATTCATTGAATGTCCGGTGACTGCGTTCTACAGTACCCAGGGATTGGTGATGGTACGGTGTTGACGTTTTATGCTCAATTTTCAATAGTTGACACAATTCTTTGAATAAGTTGTTTTTGTATTCTGTGCCCATGTCTGTCATTATTGTATTCATGCGTCCATAAATCAAAATGACGTTTTCGAACACGGCTTTAGCGACTGTTGCTGCGTCTTTGCTTGGAACTGGGATCGCTACCAAGTATTTGGTTAGATCACATATGATAGTAACTGCATATTCGTTTCCATTTATCGATTTCGGTAATGGTCCGACTGTATCGATTTGTACAATATCAAACGCCTTCGGAGGTGTCTCCGTTATTGTCATTGGTTCTTTTATATGCTTATTGGTCTTATTTTTCTTGCAGTGGATGCAGTTTTTTATGTACTTTCTTATGTCGTTTTTCATATTCAGCCAGCTATACTTCTGCTTGATTTTATCTGTCATGCGATTTATTCCTGGGTGGCCACCACTAATAGGATCGTCATGATATTTATTTAATTTTCTTTCTTGAATTTCTTTAATTTTCCCGGGATTTGTCACGTATATAACTTCTGGAGTTAGAGCGATTGTTAGCGTTTTGAGAACTTTATTACCCATTTCTATAAATTTGCCTACTGCAGTATAATTTCTTTTAAACAATTTGTCCCCTAATTTATTTATCCTCAACAATTAGGTTGCTTGTATCAAAATTGCTACAATTTTTCTTTCCTTTTTTGAAATATAATTTCGGAGGATTGAAAACGAGCTCGACATGTCTTTTTACTTCAAATTTATTTAGCGCTTCGTAAATTTTGGGGTTCTCTTTGTGACTTTCTTTAATTTCAGTTTTATCTCTGGTCTTTTTAGCTGCTGATCTCGTTGTTATTTTAAATATTTTGCTTGCTTCCACTGACATATCTTTTAAATTTGTAATAGTTATGCGGGATAATGCATCCGCGATATGATTTTCTTTACCGGCTATATACTCCATTTCAAAATCGTACTCTTCTAAATCGAGTCTTACTCGTGTCAGCTTAGATGAAGGATTCTTCATCGAGAATAGGTATGTTAAAGGACGATGGTCAGTTTTAACTAGAAATTTTCTGCCATAAATATATGGTCTGAAGAAGGTTATGGCCCAATGGATTGCGGCCAGTTCTTTTTCTATTGTGGCTTTGTTGGTTTCACCTGTTGTGAAGGACCTAGAAACGTAAGCAATTGGTAACTGTTTGCCATCATGTTCTTGGCTAAGGACTGCCCCACTAGCGTCTGTTGTTATGCAGAATTTTTTATCGAAGTCTGGGTATTGCAAAAGTTTTGGACTAATTAATGCTTCCTTTAAGTAGACAAAAGCTTTTTGACATTCTTCTGTCCATTCGAAGGAAACATTCTTTTTGCAAAGTCTAGTTAATTTTCGTGAGTGTTCTGCGAAATTCGGTACGAATCTTCTGTAATATTTGCAGAAAGCTACGAATCTCTTAACTTCATCCGCTGTTTTTGGTGTTGGGTAGTTTTGAACTATTTCAAATTTACTCGGGTCGGGTAATATTCCCTTGTTTGTACATTTATGTCCTAAATAAGTTACTTATTGGCTGAAAAATAGCCATTTTTCTGGATGTAATTTTAGGTTGTATTTTCGACAAGTGGAGAACACATCTCTTAAATTTTTCAGCATATGGGTTTCAGAACATCCTAATACAACTAAATCATCCATATAGAGAAACGCTCGAGATGGTTTGAGACCTGCGAATGCTAGGGTCATCATTTTTTGGAATGAATTCGGTGCTATTTTTAATCCATAGGGCAGTCGTTTGAATCTATATGTGCCATTTTCGGCAGTAAATGAAGTAATGTCCCCAGAGTCTGGCTTTGCAGGATCTAGCTTTGGGGTAGTGAATTAAACTGGCAGGATCGCCATGTAAAGTTTAAAGGAGGTTAGGTACTATCTTAGCTCCTCAGCCTTGAAATGGACGATTAGATTCAAGGAATAAGTAAAACAATAAGATTGCGTCTTAGACCAAGAATGAATTTAATTCGGCTCATCGCCGTCTTTTATATGCTTACAATCTACCTTATGAGTAATCTAATTTACAGACTTACATTTCTAAGTTTTTGGTCATGCTCATGACTCTACGTTATTGTGCATGCATACACAAATGTATATGGGTTCAATCGAGTTTATGTTATTGGAGAAGTGCAGCTCAAGCTAAATTGATTTGAGTACTTTGGCCTAGTTATTGCCAAAAGTATATTGAACGATTTACTTATTATTATGCGAACATTTTGTTTTGCTTAGCTGTCATGCTACAGTACTGACGGACTGATTTTGCTTAACGCTTTATCGACGAAAATCACGAGACTATCGCTCTGCCAGTATATACTCCAAGGAGTAACAACATTGGAGTACATTGCAAAGTACTCTGACTGTAGATACTCCATGGAGTAGCAGAAACAAAGCGAAGGTTGGAGTAGGTGGTCCAGTCCTAGGACATCGCAATATTAATTGGAGCACAATTTTTATATGAAAAAGGATTACATTTGGAGTACTCAGGTGCTCCAATGTGAGTACTCCTTGGATAGGAAATAGAGTACTCTCGATTTTTGCAGGGTACCGAAATTAGAAATTCTAAAATCTGGATGTTACATCAACACTGAACGTTTAGCACCAATTTGTGATCCATTCGCAATCCATCAGTGCGGTTTGTCTTTTCCACATAGGGGATATATTATTGTTGTTGTTGTTGTTGTAGCCATACTTTGACCTGCCTAGTCGGAAGATCCACTTTTAAAAAGTTACTTGACCAACCACGGGTGTTGACAGTCCTTTGCCGGATGAATCCGGTACTCCCTTGCGGTACTACCTGACTGTCTTGGGAACGATTTCGTGGATTTTAGGCGCCTCTTACGACCGGCATACCTACCTCGGGCATATTCTAAACCCCCAACCCGCAGGGTTTGCTTTCTATTTATTTAATTTTTATTCAAAAAGATAATAATATATACAGGGCAATTCTAAATAAAATTCCACACGGGTTTTGTTTCCACTCCCAAAAAATATTTACTTCAATTAAATTTAAAATTCGCAACTTCATGTCAATTGCCACAACAGATGATTTCCAATACTTGGAATTTTCCCTTGAGAGAGGAATTAAAGGAATTTCTGCAAAATAACACAAAATTCTCAGGGAGAAAAATTTCGGTAGAATATTTATAATTGACCTGATTATTTTTTGTATAAATTATGCGAAACCCAGCTAAAAAATACTAAAATCTATTAAATTAATAAATTTACCAAAACACTTTGAATTCAAACCAATAAATAACGAAAACAAATGTATAAAAGAGAAGCGTCAAAGCGTTCATTGTAGCATACCTCTGAAGTTGGACGCAAAGTTTTGAGGTAGCAATTGTCAGGCGAGGTTAACAAAGCTTTATGTATTCGAGGGCCGCTTGCATAAAAGCCGGTGACGTCTAATCGCCCGGTTACCGGAGTTTAATTAACGTATTTTGTTCGGTTAGCTGTTAAACTAATCACCTATTAGTCGTTATCGGCTTTTATGCAAGCGGCCTTTAATTGAATACAACGAGTATCATCAATTTGCGATCCATCAACCTATCAGTAGAGATCTCGATCCATGCCAACTCAATATGGATGTAATGTGTGACACCACTCATTCATTTGTAGCGGCAGTGCTGACCAGTTTCCTGAACTTGGCAGCACTACATGCTGTCCTCGATGCAACTCTGACAGCGAAAAAAATTACAGGAAAAATTGGTAGAAGCATTTTTACCTGAAACGTTGTAATAGTGAGTTCTTAGTGATTTTTGGGCATATTAATTAAAATAACCAATTCTCAAGATAATTTGCATGCATTGCAACGATAATAAAAGAGACAGCGTGTTAAGTGTATGCGTTAACTTACACTTCTCCATTGGATTACAACGTACCAACAAAAAATTTATAGAGCTTTCTCATGAATTGAAAAAAGTGTGCCATCGAAAAAAAGGTGACAACGTGAAAATTTCTGCAGCGAAGAACATAGCAAAAGAAAATTGTTCAAAGGAAACGATACTAGGCAAAAAACGCCAAGACAAAGCGGCATAGAAGAAAAGAAGGGAAAACGTATCTGTGCCTGAGAGAAGGGAAAAAACTGCATGAGCGAAGTAGCGCCAAAAAGGAACGTCCAATAAAAGACAAACAAAAGCAGAAGCAACATCAGCAAAAAGTGGCCGAAGTCGTAAACTCATTGTTGAAAAAATCGCAAGTTCATTTCAGTAGAAGTGTACAATTTGTTGTGAAAAAATTAAGAAATTTTTGGGCACGTTACAAGATCCCAAGTACTTGTAAAACAGTACAAATATTCATATACACATATATTGCATAGATTATCTATATAGAAAACTAGAAAACGAAAGCTGGAATTTTTGATTAGCAATATTTCCCTTCGATTACAGGGGCAACAGCCACATTGCATGTGGAAAGTGTAGCAATTTGCAAAGAAGAAAAATTTATTACCAAAAAGAAATAACCAGCAAAGTGTGTGAAACGATTCTTTGACTTTGATATATTTTTTGTAACAATTCGAAGTAAAATACAAAAATCAGCAAACCAACAGAGCAACATTTGCCAACGCTGTAAAACTAAAAAAAGAAAACACACACATTAAGCGAAAAAACGTGTACAATAAAGCTAGTAAGGCGCGCCATTATAGTATCGCACTGTAGATAGTGCATCCGTACGTACAACCAAGCGGTGGAATTCGGAGATAAAGTAGTGGAGAAATAATTGCCACAACAGAGCAGCGCGCGGCGGCACAACCAAAAAGAGGGGCACAAGCGAAAGTGCCACTTGATCACTAATTGTTGTGTGCAGTTTATCACACTAGTACGAATAGTATAATGAACTCCAACAGCAATAAGCGTAAAAATCGCCCTGGTGGCGTATCGAGGTAAGTAGTGTAAAGGCGTATGTCGCCATATATTTTTCATTTATCATTAATATAAATCTTGTATGTGTTATTACATAACAATAAATTAGAGTTCCTGGCCAGACATGTGCCTTGTCATACTGTTGAGCAAAAACATGCGTTTTTAGTTTGCATTTATTAATTCTTAAATTTCTTAGCTACTATATAAGTTTGCTTGATAAGGGTTTACAAGTTGACATTTGATAATGGTGTCTTGGAATGTAAATATCGTCGGTGATAATGCAAAACCGCGTAATCTATTTGTCTGGGTATCCGGCTCCATTCATAAGTAAAAGAACTGTGTGTATCATAGTAGCAACACGTGATAGAAGTTAACTTCTTACATTAAGAAGAAATATTACGAACTATTATGAATATCCAGTACTTGGAGTGGCAGATAATTCTTATTTTTATTATTATTACTAGCAGGTACCCGCGATGTTGTCTGCGGAACTAATACTGATACAGTAGCGCAAATTCCGAATTAACTCAGCTGTTGTGAGTTAAATTGAGCATAATCTTCATTATAAACTCCCAAAAATAAAGAAGATTTGAGCAGATTTCAGCAAACGAAATAACGATTTGACCGCTAAAGTCACCGATAGATAAACAAAAAACAAGGGCAACTACTAAAATTACGATTTTACCGCTACTGGATACTTGAGTCACCAAAAAATAAACAATCCTCAGCGACATCTAGTTTTAAACCGCAAGTAATACAACCAAAGCCTTAGATGGCGCCGATTGTTAATCTTAAATTTTGTGTGCGTCAGGGTAAAATTTGGATCTGATTGAAGAAGATTTATTGGAGATAAGCTCCGTGTGTGTATCAATACATAACATAGATTCTTCGCAACAACAACAATCAAAAATACGGGTTTTCTCAATAGTTCGACTGCAGCGTCACCTATCGCGTTAGTTTTTGCAACAGACTTGTTCATTATAGAAACATATGTACATAGATACTTACGTGCAAGATATGAATAAAATCGGCTTTTGTAAATATGTATAGAGAAAAAATATATCTTATGTTGAGAAGACGTATCCAAGGAATTAACTCAAAACTAGCCAAAATCCGTTAAGTAGTTTATGAGCCAATTCGTTACAAAAAACTCCCTACAATTTTATATGCTCAAGTCCAGCGTATATATATGTAAGTGCAATTTCAGTGGTAATTTTCAACAGGTATTAAAATCGAGTGATGCAGCTTAAAGTGTATTCTAGCCATATTTACGAATCAATTTAAACATGCCTTAAAAAGATTACACAGTTCTAGAAAATGGGTACTTTAGATGGTGTTGTTGTTGTAACGAGGTGTAGTCCTGCCCCACACGTATTTTTCCTTAGCCTAAATTGTCATCAATATCTTCTAACGGGAGTCCAAGGAAACTAACAGTTTCAATAGGGTTGGACCAAAGGGAGATGGGTGTTAGAAGAGTGGGCTCAGTAGAGCAAGAAAATAAGTGATTGGTATTGTGGGGGGACGATCCGCATGCCGGACATACATTCGGCACATCAGGGTTCAGTCTGGATATGTAGGAGTTTAACCTGCTACAATATCCAGAGCGTAATTGAGCCAGAGTGACCCTTGTCTCTCGAGGAAGATGACCTCCTCTTCAGAAATGCTTGGTGTTGCGGCATGTAAGACATTGTTTAGCGGACAGAGCGGGGCGTGATGGCCAACTGACGTTGTACGGATATGCCCCAAGGCCTGCTTATGCACCTCTAGATCAACCGGCGTTGTTATATAATGCCGGATCTCATCAAAATGTTTACGTAAATGCGACCTTATGGTCCTAAGAGGCGGAGTGAGTTCAAGCAGTTGCCTATTGGAGTGCTGTGGTTTACAACATTTCAATAGGTACTGCTTGTTTAGCATTACATTATGCTCCCTAACTGGAAGCATTTCCGCCTCATTGTGTATATGAGTTATAGGAGACATAAGGATGCACCCCGTAGCGGTTCTGAGCGCGGTGTTTTGACAGGCCTGCAGCTGACTCCAATGAACGTCTGCAAGCCCCGGCGACCATATCGGCAACGCATAGTTCAGAATCGGCCGACCAATTGCCTTGAACGTTACCAACAACGTTTCGAGTCTTCCAGATCGGATATAAGCTGCCCATGATTTACTGTGTCAAAAGCTTGACTCAAATCGAGTGCAACTAGATCCGTCCTGTCATTAGGTCTGTTTTGATTTAAACCGTCAGTTATCTGAGTGTTTATGACATTTAGAGCAGATGTTGTGCTCCTACCTTTCCTGAAACCATGTTGGTGCTCGGCTAACATCAAATTTGATGTGTAGAGCGGGAGTAAGACCGCCTCAAGTGTCTTTACTACTGGCGAGAGGAGTGATATCGGACGATATGACTCCCCAACGTTTGCTGGCTTGCCAGGCTTTAGTAGTGGGATCACAGTCGCCTGCTTCCATTTATCGGGTATGACAGCTGTGGTGAAGGACAGATTGAAGACGGCATTGAGATACTTAACTCCTACTGCGCCGATGTGTTTAAGATGCATCATGGATATGCCATCAGGACCGATGGCTTTTGTGTTTATGCGCGCGCCTGAAAATTCCACGTCTTGTCCTGTCCTGCGCAGGATGAGGGACATACTGTCGACAGAAACCCTGCGCACATTTCTTGGGGCCATTTAGTGTCTTGTAACCAAAGGTGATGTCGACATTCTTTGGCGGACCCGTAGGATTTGATAAGGACTTGACTGTGGACCATAATTTCTCAACACCGGTAGAGAGGTTACAAGACCTAAGGTGCTCCTCCCATTTGGTTTGTTTGTGTTCGTTAACCAGCCGTCTGATTTCCACGTTCAGATCACCGATCTGTGGGTCTGAGGGATCGATGTTGCGTATGAGGTCACGTTCGTTAGCCAAGACTGCGGCTTCAGCTGGGAAGTTTGGCCTAATATTTTTTATTCTACCAGCTGGTATAAAACGGGCTGTAGCCTTTTTAATGACCTCACGGATGTTTCGCTCGCCAACGTGTACATCAGTGGGAACGGGAAGATGACCAAAGGAGCTCTCCGTGAATTCCAAAAAGCCGACCCAGTTAGCCCTGCGGGTTAGGGGTTTAGAATATGCCCGAGGTAGGCATACCGGTCGTAAGAGGCGACTAATATGCACATAGGTAATGACGTGCTACTCGATGGTTGATCTACGGATATGATGCCTCTCACCTCTCATTACCCATCTTCTCCTTCCTCATGGATGGAGGGATGCCATGACCTAGAAGGTTCCACTGGTCATACCAAATCGCTACCACGACAGTCGGGCAGTACCGCAAGGGAGTACCGCAGAGTACCGGGGTCATATCCGGCCAAGCACTGTCAACTTCGGCATCACTCCTCAAAACCTTCGGGGAGTGTTCTGCTGTTAACAACAACAACAACAACAACAACAGCCCTTTTGAAATACACGTATGTTCTTTTCTCCGAAGTAATGAAGTACGTGGCTCGGTCGACAGACAGGATGATAGGTTGCCAGTTTATGCTGTTAATTAACCCCGGACTAACAATAGTTAGGTCCGGGGAGCTACTACAGTTAACAGCCATCTTTGTAGGGGTGTTGTTGTTGTTGTGTCTCCGTTGGGGTGTCTCCGTTTACAGTGCAGAAAGGGGAAGCGTCAATTTGCTCGGCGTTAGGACGGGCTCTGCCGTCCACAGAAAGGTGTGAATGCCACATATCATGGTGGGCATTAAAATCGCCCATGATGATACGGTTATCGCCACAAAGAAACGCCCTAAGGTCAGGGCAATAACTTCTGGGGCAGCAGGTGACGGGAGGAATGTATATATTGAATAGCTCGGGATCAACACCTCCAGCTTGTATTACACTCTAAGGGTAAGTCTCTTTGGTCGGTGTTGATATCAAAATCCCTATACTGCACTGTATGGTGAACAAGGAGTGCGAGACCGCCCCCGCCGTGCGTACGATCGTGCCGGAGAACGTGGTAGCCTCCACTCGTTCGGAGATTCGAGTGGGGGCCAAGTTTTGTCTCCTGGATTGCAGCAATTTTGATTTTATGTAGCTGCATGAATGTGGTTATCTCCGCTATCTTGCCGGTCAGGCCGTTGCAATTAAATTGCAACAATTTAAATTGTGAAGGAGAGGCAATGGCAACTCTGGGAGTTAAAGACTGACGTGTATGCCTAGATGGTGGTAGGCTAGTTCGCGATCTCCGTCGCAGTCCTGAAGGCGGCGGATTTCGTTCATTATAAGATGAGTGTACATCCGTGGGCGTTGAAGGCTGCGCAGCTCGACAGCAAGGCGCGACGAACCCATCAGTCCAGGGGTGTAAGAGTAGGTCGCCTCCCTGTTGTAACGCTAAATGACCTACATGGCCTACACGGCTAGTTTCTCGTATTGCCGGTTCTACGAGAACGGTACCAGTACTTGTGCTGTACTCATCGTGCCGAAACGACCCGGGCCGTTTTCTTATATCGACCCGGCCAAGGGCAATACACTCGAGGTGACCCTGTCTGACATTTAGGCAGGGCTACACCTCGCTACAACAACAACAACAACAACAACAACAACACATCAGTCCAGAGATTTCTGTTTGCGAGCCCAGAACATATGCGTGGGTGACATCGGCCTAGGCAGGAGTTGCACTTGGCCGATGCCACCGACGCATATATCCTGTGCCGAGATACGGTGCACGAAGAGTAAGGGACGAGAAGCTGATGGACTTGACTCACATTCTAGCTAGTGCCGGAAGAAGTTAGTAAAGGGTTCAGAGACAAGGGCTGAAGCTCGGTAGTGCTTATAGCATCGACCGATGGACTACGAAGAAAGTAGCTTTGGGTGGATGCTTGAGATGTTGGCGCACTAGGACGCGAGCTACAGGCGGGAACACACATGTTCTGCTGAGCAATATATGTATTGCAGGTCGTGGAGACTTGATTTGTAGAAGGCGATAATGCAACATTTGAGCGTCGCTTGCCTCGGGACGTCCTAGGACATGAGCAGCAGGGCGCCACAAAACTTTTGTAGAAACTAGTGGGCCGGTGTGTTTTAGGATCTAGTCCGGAGCAACTAGATTTATGTAACCAACCTTTGCATGACGCACACTGAACTGAGTGTGCGCGTCTTGTGTAAATTTTCTTCCGGCAAACGCAGCAGAACTATTCTCCTGGACCAGGATTTGGCTCAATGCCAGCCCGGATCAAGAGAATGAGGAGGAGCCGTGCTGCAAGGGGCTGTTCCAGGGATGACAATATTAGGTGGGGAATCGTGACGCGTTAGACAGGGTCACTTCGGGGTGTATTGCTCTTGGCCGAATCGTTGTAAAAAAAAACAACTCGGATCGTTTCGGTACGAAGGGTAATGTACATTTACATATACCGATCTCGCAGAACCGGCAATACGTGAAACGTGTCACTTACGTTTCTGCCAGATTTAATTTTTTGGGTTCTTCAAGCCAAACTCTGCGAACTGAGTCGCATTGTTAACAACAACAACAATAACAACAACAACTGATCGCAAAAGCTGAACAAAATTATGTTTTTTGAAAAGGCTCTCTCCCCATCTTTTTAATCACAAATATAATACGTATGTCACTTTTGACATCTCTTAACTCCAAGAGGGCTTATCTTTTCTACTGCTTCTGTATCATATTGGATATTTTATGTTTTTGACTTGTAGATCTTGCACCGTTCACTAACCAGCATTATACTAATCCTGTATGTTTTCATTATAGCAGCGGAAATACTTTTTCTACAAAAATTCACCTTTTTTCTTGGCGCCACTTACGTTTCATATATCTATTTACATTTTTACCAAGAAATTGTAGTTATTACAACTAAGCACACATTTAAACTTAGCTTCAGTTCACTAATTTAACCCTTTATAGGCTACGCTCACACTGCAAACGACTTTTGTCGGCAGCAAGTACACATCCGCACACATGGGTTTTAAATGAGCTACCGGATTTCATTCGATTTCACCCGAATGTAAACAAACTTTGGCCCGATAAAATAGAACGCTTTCGAATTTCTCTGATGAGGTCGGATGAAAAAGATGGTTGCTGTGTGAGCGTAGCCTTATCCAAGAAGAAAATCTATATGCCAAATTTGATCCGACTGGGGTTAGGTGGCACTCCTGCCTGAAAATATTTTCGTTGGTTTATTAAAGACATAAAAAAGGTGACAACCCTTTAAACCACCCGAAGTGGTAACACGCCGCCTAAGATATTAACGTAAAAAATGACTAAAATCTCTTGTTGTTGTAACGAGGTGTAGCCCTGCCTAGATGTCAGACAGGGTCACCCCGACTGTATTGCTCTTTGCCGGGTCGATATAAGAAAACGCCCCGGGTCGTTTCGGCACGATGGGTACAGCACAAGTACTGGTATCGTTCTCGTATAACCGGCAATACAAGAAACTAGCCGTGTAGGCCATGTAGGTCATTTAGCGTTACCCAGGGTGCACCAACGGGGAGGCGGAAATCTCTTAAAGCTGACTGCCTTCCCCATAAGACCCAAAGTCATTTTAACCGCGCTTTTCTCGGTGACAAAGGTGGAGCTATTAATTAATTAATCGGTTATACAGTTCTATGGGTATTAAATTGGAGTGCTTTAGCATGCATGGCTTCAAAATTTCAAATTTTTGAGTTAGCTCCCTTTAGATCTGTATGTGTGATATGTAAATCTGCTATCATAACCTTCAATCATGTCTTTTATCATGTGATTGTTTTTAAGTTCAATTTATTTAATCAGTCAGCTCTATCGTTTCATTAGTCCACGTAGATTTCGCAAGCGTGCGAATGAGCTTCCACCTCTTCAAACATATTAAATAAAGTTGTTCCAGTTTACTTTTTTTTATCATGTTTTATAACATTTCTCTTTGCCGAAATGTCGAGGTCATTGCCTTTGTCTAAATAAGTCGCAGTTTTGTTGGTAATAAATATGATTCAATGAATCGCCACAAGCATGTGTACATAAATGCGTCAAAGTGCTCGTCATTTTCTTCCTTTTGTTTACGAAATTCTTTTTCTGTGTATGTACTCTTGCCGGTAAATACCAATGTTTGGAACGTGCATGAATTCTGATTTTTGAAGGTTTCTTAATTTGGCGCGTATTTAATTCTGATGAGTTTAGTTGTGGCTTTTCTTATTTATATGAATGTAGGGCTGATCAATTAACTTTGATGTTAACTATCGCGGTGTTGATGTTAACCCTGCGGGTTAGGGGTTTAGAATATGCCCGAGGTAGGCATACCGCTCGTAAGAGGCGACTAATATACACATAGGTATTGACGTGATCCCCTGCGGGTTAGGGGTTTAGAATATGCCCGAGGTAGGCATACCGGTCGTAAGAGGCAACTAATATGCACATAGGTAATTGATGTGCTACTCGATGGTTGATCTACGGATATGATGCCTCTCACCTCTCATTACCCATCTTCTCCTTCCTCATGGATGGAGGGATGCCATGACCTAGAAGGTTCCACTGGTCATACCAAATCGCTACCACGACAGTCGGGCAGTACCGCAAGGGAGTACCGCAGCGTACCGGGGTCATATCCGGCCAAGAACAGTCGATTTTGGCATCACACTCACCAAACCCTTCGGGGAGTGTTTTTGCTGTTAACAACAATACCAACAACCACATTTCTTTGTTGTTACCGTAAAATCAGAATCCGTGAAAAGTGTTGCAGGTTGCACTTTGTCGACGGGTTAAGTTCAAAACATCATTCTCACAGGAGATGGTCTACTACTATTATGTGCTAGTACCGAATAATGGGAGTGGCACTAAATCTGCAAAAAAGGAAATCCATAACACATAAAATCCACAAAAAAAACAAAAACCTGCCGTTGGGACGTTCCTGCGATTTTAAACATAATTTGTATTTATTTCACACAGAAAGTGTGGATTTTGTGATTTGGATTTTGATTATGGGGATTTTCTTTTGTGAATTTTGATTTTGTAGATTCAGTGGTACACCCCCGAATAATACCAGACAAATACTCATAAAGGACTGTTGGTGCATTAGCAGTACATATTTATACCATCCATTCAGGAAATGGTACGTGTCGAAGCAAAGTTTTTTATTTCACAAACGACCTGGCTTCATGTTATTGTTGTTGTTGTTAACAGCAAAACACTCCCCGAAGGTTTTGGGGAGTGATGCCGAAGTTGACAGTCCTTGGCCGGATATGACCCCGGTACGCTGCGGTACTCCCTTGCGGTACTGCCCGACTGTCGTGGTAGCGATTTGGTATGACCAGTGGAACCTTCTAGGTCATGTCATCCCTCCATCCGTGAGGAAGAAGAAGATGGGTAATGAGAGGTGAGAGGAATCATATCCGTAGATCAACCATCGAGTAGCACGTCATTACCTATGTGCATATTAGTCGCCTCTTACGACCGGTATGCCTACCTCGGGCATATTCTAAACCGCTAACCCGCAGGGCATGACCTGGCTTCATATTCTGCTTCTGCTAAAAGCCTTTGTTGTTGTTGTTGTTGTAGCGAGGTGTAGCCCTGCCTAAATGTCAGACAGGCTCACCTCGAGTGTATTGCTCTTGGCCGGGTCGATATAAGAAAACGGCCCGGGTCGTTTCGGCACGATGGGTACAGCACAAGTACTGGTACCGTTTTCGTAGAACCGGCAATACAAGAAACTAGCCGTGTAGGCCATGTAGGTCATTTAGCGTTACCCAGGGTGCACCAACTGGGAGGCGACCTACTTTTACACCTTTGGTATCTCTTTGTTTTCTCCGCTGGACCAAGGGCAGGATGGCCTGCTCTACCAGTTAGTGAATAGCTTGTGCAATTCGCTAAAGTTAGGTGACTCAAAAGCCTTTAAAATGGTAAATTGCGGGTCCGACCAGGGGACTCCTGTGCCACGGGAAAACAGGGTCATGTCTGAGTACACGAGTGACCCAGTCTAGGAGCTACGTGTTAGCTGTGGCTATCTACCCCATCTACACTGGGCAGAGTTGATTTCTCACGCTATGTCACAAGAGGAACGCCTCAGGGTGGTGTTCTCTCTCCGCTTTTATGGAACCTCACTGTAAACTCGTTGCTACGAGACACAAGCTGGGGGGGCGGGAGGATAGTTGCATATGCGACTTAGCTATAGTATATAGGGACAAATTCCCACAAACCCTGTGCGACTTGATGCAAGTAGCACTGCGAGAGGTTTCCTCATGCTGCTCGCGCTGCGGACTGAGCATCAACCCGGGAAAAGTAGAACTGGTTCTTTTCACCAACCGCTATAAGATACCACCGCTAACACTACCAAAACTGAATGACGTGCACCTGAACCTGGCTGACAAAGTCAAGTTCTTAGGCACAGTTCTGGATAGGAAACTAACCTGGAAGGAGAATGTTCTTCAGCGCCAGAAGAAAGCGTGTATTGCACTCTACACATGCAAAAGAGCCATTGGAAAGAAATGGGGGCTCAGCCCCAAAATATGCAAATGGATCTACACCGCAATCATTCGACCAATCATGCTCTATGGAGTTGTGGTATGGTGGCCTGCGCTGAGCAAGGCAACAAACCTTAATCTGCTAGGTAAAGTACACAGATCTTGCATGATCTGTATAAGCGGTGCGTTAAGAACAACGCCCAATGAAGCACTCCAGGCCATTCTTGGCATTTTGCCACTCGATCTGGAAGGGCACCGGGTAGCAGCAGCATCGGCTCTGCGTCTAAGGGAAACGTCCGGCTGGGGCGCAAGTACTACTGGACACGCCTGTATTTTGGGATCCTATAGCTTTCTTCCGCTGAGCACGGATCGTTGTGCGACCACAACAGTCGGAGATAGCTGTTTTAAAATCAACATTCCCAGTAGGGAAGAATGGGAGAGCACGGATCGGAGTCCCGCCACTCATGGCGGCACTTCCATTTATACTGATGGCTCGAAGTTAGACGGCAGAGTTGGAGGAGGGATTTATTCCAAGGATCTGGACCTTGAGCTTTCCTTCAGACTGCCTGATCATTGCAGCGTCTTCCAGGCTGAGGTCTCAGCAATCATGGACGCCGCGGCTGGGATAGGGCAACACGCTATCGGACAGAATATCGTTATTTTCAGCGATAGCCAAGCGGCAGTCAAATCCCTTGGCTCTTACTTGTTCAACTCTGAACTGACGCTCAGCTGTCGTCGATCTCTTCAGGAGATGGCCCAACAGAACCGCGTGAGCCTCACATGGGTCCCGGGACACAGGGACATTGAGGGAAACTGTAGGGCAGACGAACTTGCTAGGCAGGGCACGACCAAGCAGGTTCTTCAGGATAAAGAACGCTTAGGTATGCCCTTTGCCACATGCAAGCTAATGCTGAAGGAGCATACACTCCGACAAGCCAATGAAAGATGGCTTTTATCGCCAGGGTGCCGAGTATCCAAACAATCCTGGCCAAAATGGGATATTAAAAGATCTAAATATATTTACACCCTAAGAAGAAGGGATATATCTATATTAATAGGGGTTTTAACCGGGCACTGCCTTATTGGAAGGCACGCAGCAAGGCTGGGTGTACCCTACCGACGATGCTGTAGGAGTTGCAAAGATGATGAGGAGGAGGAAACGGTGGAGCATCTCATCTGCAACTGCCCGGCTTTAAGCGGCGCGAGAAGGCGCTTTTTCGGAGTTCCCTTCCTGGATAGCCTACGCCAGGTAGCGGAGCTGGACATAAAGGACTTGATGGCTTTCATCAAGTCATCTAAATGGTTCGAGGAGGTGTAACGGTGTCGGTTTTAGGAGTGTCAGCCCAGGGATTCTGCTATGTGGAGAGTCCCAATAGCACTGGGATTTTCCATATGGCCGGGTCCCGGGACTGACTTTCCTAGTGTTGATGGTATCACAACGGGCCTTTTAATACTGGCCTAGGTGTGCCTTTGCGGCAGCCGCTTCTACCTAACCTATCTACCCCATATGCGGGAAGAGCTGTTTCTACATATCACCAGTTCTGCGAGAACGGTACCTCTACCTGTACAGTAACCTTCGTACCGAAACGACCAAGGTTGTTTTTGCATCGATCCGGCCAAGAGCAATTCACCTCGAAGTGACCCGATCTAACGTGTGAGCCATAGTTTGAGAAAATGTTTGATGTATTCTCTGAACTCAAGTAAACAAGAGGTGGCGGAAGCTTATGACGACAAATAGTCCACCCTGCGGGTTAGGGGTTTAGAATATGCCCGAGGTAGGCATACCGGTCGTAAGAGGCGACTAATATGCACATAGGTAATTGACGTGCACTCGATGGTTGATCTACGGATATGATGCCTCTCACCTCTCATTACCCATCTTCTCCTTCCTCATGGATGGAGGGATGACATGACCTAGAAGGTTCCACTGGTCATACCAAATCGCTACCACGACAGTCGGGCAGTACCGCAAGGGAGTACCGCAGCGTACCGGGGTCATATCCGGCCAAGGACTGTCAACTCCGGCATCACTCCCCAAAACCTTCGGGGAGTGTTTTGTTGTTAACAACAACAACAACAACAATAGTCCAAATTATTTCACGGAATGCGATATGTTTTAATGATATTTTCATTATACATATTGCAATACACTTCATTTAAAATGATTTTTTAAAATTGGGCCTCCGAGTATCGTTGGCAATCTTTTTACGGATATGAATCCAGTACCATATACCCCACTTTTAAAGGTCGTTAATCTACACCAAGTTGGAGTTTAGAAAGCGTTAGTTGGATTTTGGAATTGTCAATTGGATTTTAGAATGCGTTAATTGGATTTTAGAAAGCGTCCATTGGATTTTAGAAAACTTAAAAAAATTTCAATTTATGTTTTCTAAAATCCAATTGAGGCTTCCTGAAATCCTATTTACGGCATTTGGAAAGTATAAATTTACAATCAGTTGGATTTTAGAAAGCGTCAATTGGATTTTAGAAAGCCAGAATTTAAATTTTTTCGGTTTTCAAAAATACAATTGACGCTTTCTAAAATCCAAATAACGCCATCCAAAATCCAATTGACGCTTTCTAAAGTCCAATTAACTTTTCTAAAATCCAACTGACGCTTTCTGAAATCCAAATAACGCCATCCAAAATCCAATTGACGCTTTCTAAAATCCAATTAACTTTTATAAAATTCAACTGACTTTCTAAAATCCAATTGACAATTCTAAAATCCAATCGACGCCTTCCAAAATCCAACTGACGCTTTCTAAAATCCACTTGAAATGGCGTAGAAATACAACGGAGAATCACCTTCAAAGCAACAACACAAACTCGGCTATTTTATCCATTTGTGAAGTCGATACCCTGAAAAAAATCCTTGGATAATGTTTTCCATTTTCGTGATATTGGAGTACTCCAATTATTACCTTTGTAATGCCTCAGCGGACTACCTTCAGCCTATTGAAAGCCGATCGATGTCGACAAAAATCACGTCACGATCGCTCTGACAGTAGATACTCCAAGGAGTGTAAAAGTAGGTCGCCTCCCAGTTGATGCACCCTGGGTAACGCTAAATGACCTACATAGCCTACACAGCTAGTTTCTTGTATTGCCGGTTCTACGAGAACGGTACCAGTACTTGTGCTGTACCCATCGTGCCGAAATGACCCGGGCCATTTTCTTATATCGACCCGGCCAAGAGCAATACACTCGGGGTGACCCTGTCTGACATTTAGGCAGGGCTACACCTCGCTACAACAACAACAACTCCAAGGAGTACCAACATTGGAGTGCATTGCAAAGTACTCTGCTGCAGGTACTCCTTGGAGTACAAGAAACAAAGTACGTTTTCTAGTCCTAGGACATCGCAATGTGAATTTGAGCACAATTTTTTATGAAAATGGATTACATTTGGAGTACTTAAATAATGGAGTAATTACGTGACCTGAAACGTAGTGTTGGGCGGTAATTCTTTTCGCACTCGCTACGAAGGAAATACGCCTATTGTATGGGAGGTTAAGCGGCCAACGATAAGAACATATTCCTTCCAATTTTGTATCTTTTTATTGAATAGTTAATTTTTTACCCAGTTCCTTTATCCATACAACTTTGAATTTCAAAATTTTAAACTAATATTAATTACTCCTTGTTGCAGTGAAGTAAAAAAGAAAAGAACTTTAAACTACTGTTTTCTCTCTTTTAAGATATGTTACCGATAATCGGCAACAACAACATCAACAACACCAGCAACAACAACAGTCCAACAAAGGACGTGCCCAAGTTCAAGGTGTCTACAAAAATACGCATTTTATTCATGCCGCCACAGCTTTAGTAGGCAATATTGTACAAGTGGGCCTACGCTCAGGCAATATTTACGAGGGCATATTTCACACATTCTCGCCTAGTTTTGATGTCGCATTAGAATTGCCACTGTGCATTAAAAATAATAATAAAAATGATGATGAGGGTCACAAAGTACCAAATCATATGATATTTCCATGTGACACGGTCGTTAGCATTTTGGCAAAAGATTTCGATGCCCGCTATGCTACGACTAAAACATTTGCAACGGATGGAGCTATTTCAGAGAAGTTCAATGGTAAGTCGGAACGAATTCGTTTACGCTTGTACTTACCTACTTCAGTTGCTTACTTGTTTTTTTTTTTTGTTTGCTTTCTAAAAAGGTATACGTTTTGAGGAAAAGGAGCTGGAACCGTGGGATGCATCTGGAATGAATGGTGATATTGATATTGAATTGGATGGAGCGTCCAATGGTTGGGATCCAAATGAGATGTTCCGTCAAAATGAACATGTCTTTGGTGTTACATCAACATTTGATGATTCGCTATCAACATATACGGTGCAGTTAGATAAAGTCGATTCGGATGAATTCAAGGAGGCAGAAGCCAAAGCGGAAAAATTGGCTGCCGAAATTGAAAGTAGTGCCATTTATCGTGAGCGCGTTGATTTGGAGAATGGTGATGAAGAATCGTTGTATGCAGCTGTTGAACGTCCCAATAGTGCATTGGAGCGAGAGCGTGAACGCGAAGTGGAACGTAATCGCGAACGTGAAATAGAACGTGAGCGGGAACTTGAACGGGAGCGTGAGCGTGAACGTGAACGCGAAAGAGAAAAAGAGTGTGAACGGGAACGCGAACGTGAGCGTGAACGGGAACGCGAACGAGAACAACGCGAACGAGAACGTGAACGGGAACGCGAAGATCGTGAGCGTAACAAACGTACTCCCAATAACGTTAACATCGCTGGTGGTAATTACGAATCACGTGAAGTTATGACCGAGCGTTATATAACAAAGCCAACGCGTAGCATCACCGGGCCGCCTCCACCTGTTGCCATGGCATCAACGAACACAATAACATCATCGTCAACGGCGGCGGTGTCGTCACAAACTACCGGTAACGGTCCAACACAGCGCAATCATATGGACCGTAGTGGTGGCATTGATATGATGAGTAACGAACGCATTATGAATGCGCCGCCACCAACTGTGACTTCGACTATGGGCCAGCCACACCAGCAGCAGCAACAGCCACAGCTACAACATCAACAACAACAAACTAATGCTACACAATCGCCTGCTAACTGTATACCGGGTGGTGGCATTAAGAGCACGACAGCGCCGCCATTGGCTTCCAATGCTGGCATAGTTAGCAGTTCGGATGTTGGCAACAAGTATGGTGGTGGTTCGATGATGAAGCGCAAAACGGTGCCACAGGGTGGTGGTAAACAAATGATGCGTAATACACAATCAACGAGCAATTCCAATGTGCAGTCGGGTGTTAATAGTGGTGGTAATATGTCGCAGGGAAGTGGGGGTAATAATCAATCAGGCGTTGGAGGAAGTGGAAAGGGCGGTAATTACCAATCAATGTCGATGCAGAATCAAACGTCATATCAAAACTATTCGCAGATTATGCATGGGTATGCCAAACGATTATGTGACTGAACAGGCAAGCATTTGCTCAGACTCAATTTTTTTAGCAAAAGCTAGGTATTCTATTGTAATAAAAACAAAATAGCTACCTTTTACTCACCTGGGCAAATGCTCGTCTTTTATTCAGGAGCCCCATTATGTTATACCACGAACTTTGTTTATTCTAATATGGCATACCTATGGTTACAAAATGTTTTATTTTGACATTTCAGGCCCTCCCAGTATCGTAACCAGTCACATATTAGCGGACCCTCGAAGGTTAATGGTGACTCAAATCCGAATAGTGGTAAACCAATGCCCCAAAGGAGCATGCGCCAATATCAAGGTGGTCAATCGAATTCGTCAGTCAATTATAATGACTCCCAGAATCAAGTAAGTTTGTTGAAATTTTTTTCATTGCTGCGAATGGAAAAATATGACTTATCTGAGCCCAATTACACTAGTCGCTCACTTGCACAAAGAAAATTTATATTTTTAACTCAGAGTTAACGTCAAATGAGCGGTTTTTGACTACTTTTCAAATTAACTCTCCTTTAAAAAGATAACTTGGCGTCGTGCAAGTGGGCTTAAGTTACTTAATATCTTACACCAATCCAAATTTCTCTGAAAATTTTTGATAACGAAAAATATTGGAATTTTTAGTACTGCTGCATCTGGAAAAGTTGATTTCCTAATTCTATGCGGCATCTTCTAATTTCTCCTACTTTTCCCCATCCCTATCCATATCCCAATCCCTATCCCTATCCCTTTCCCTATCCCTATCCCTATCCCTATCCCTATCCCTATCCCTATCCCTATCCCTATCCCTATCCCTATCCCTATCCCTATCCCTATCCCTATCCCTATCCCTATCCCTATCCCTATCCCTATCCCTATCCCTATCCCTATCCCTATCCCTATCCCTATCCCTATCCCTATCCCTATCCCTATCCCTATCCCTATCCCTATCCCTATCCCTATCCCTATCCCTATCCCTATCCCTATCCCTATCCCTATCCCTATCCCTATCCCTATCCCTATCCCTATCCCTATCCCTATCCCTATCCCTATCCCTATCCCTATCCCTATCCCTATCCCTATCCCTATCCCTATCCCCATCCCTGTTCTACCATCAATACTGCCAGAAATATTCAGAGCGGAAAGACCCATTTGTAGGAGAGGAGCTACGCCTCCTTCACGCCACTTCCCATTTTTCTGGAGGTGTTAGGAATTGATCTTATTTAACCTTTACCAATTTTCAATATTCTACGAGATATGCTGTACGAAGAATTTCATTTGTATGTGAGGTGCCACGCCCACTTTATCCATTGAACCACACACAAAATTTTATCGATATCGGTACAGGTTTAAGAGGAATTTAGTGACAAATTCGCACATTTTTATATCAAATATTAGGAAATAAAAGCGAATATCCCCTTTTAATAGGACTATGAAGTTGCAACTTCCAAAATCAATTTTACTTCACTTCATACAGATCTCCATTGGAAAATCGCTTGGTCCACCGCATGGCCAGCAACAGATGGGTGTACAAATGGGCGTTAATAACAGTGCCTCTCCGCCACTACAAGCCGGTGGAGGAGGAAGTGGTCCGCATGGACATACGCAAACTCAAAGCGGAGGTGTGGTTATGACGGGCCCACCCAATCAACCGCCACCACTGCCACAGCGACAGATGCGCAATCAAATTCAAGATTTGCGACAATTTTCGCAAGATTTCCAAATGGCGAGCAATAACTCTGCATCACCACAACAGCAAACACAAGTATCGATGCAACAACAACAGCCACAACAACAACAACACCAGCAGCATCAGCAAACTCAGCCAACTCAACAGCATTTAAGTCTGGGTAAAGGTGGCGTACATCATCCGCAACCGTCGGTATCACCGCCACAACAACAGCAGCAGCCGCAACAGGTACAACAAGTCATTGTACAACAACAACAAGTGCAACCCCATATTACCATGCAGCATGTGCAACAAACTCACCACACCCAACATCATGCGCAACCGCCTCAACAGCAAGTGCATGTAGTACAACAGCAACACTATGTGCCACAGCATTTGGTACAACAACAAACACAGCAGCAGCAACATGTTCCACCACAACATGTACACCAACAACAGCAACAGCAACAGAAATCGCATATGGATAGCGGTAATATTATACATATATCGAAACATCAACCGTCTACACTCCAACAACAACATCAGCATCAGCAACAACAACCGCCACCGCAGTCGAATATAACTTTGGTGCAGGAACAATCACCACCACAGCAGGTGGTACAACAAGGCATGTATCATGTGTCACCGCCTCAACAAGTTCCGCCGCCACAGCAACAACCGTCACAATTACAACCAACTACGCCGCCTGTGGTCGACACATCACCACAACAACAGCCACAGCCACAATTAAACAAGTTGGAAGCGACACCAGTTACAACTATCACGCCAGCAGGTAACACTGGCATAAGCATTGTAGCAGATAAGGTAAACACGTCTGCGGGTGCGGGTGCAGCTGCAACAGCGAGCAGCGGCACTGTTACGACTGGTACAACGACCATAAAAAAAACGCATGTATTGAATCCGTCGGCGAAACCGTTTACTCCACGCAGCCCTAGCACCCCAAATCCATCACGTCCGCATACGCCACAAACTCCGGTGCAGATTCAGAGCATTTACACAACTGGTGCGCATGTGCAAGCGGCCAGTCAGACGCCCATGTATGTAATGCAATCACAGCAGCCTGCATTCCAAGCGCCAACACATCCGCAGGCTGGTCAACAGCCGCGTATGCGCAGAAGCAATTATGGTGAGTTTACAATGAAATGTATACGAATAGATCAAGATGACAAAAATTTGGTTGATAGTTTACTATTGGCCCAATTAGTCTTGACTTGACTTGAAATGAATTGAGAATTTCACTTCTGGTTTTATTTGCAAAACCTGTATTTATTTATTTTCTGATTTGGTTCTTTTGGCACATATGCTTGATACGAAAAAATAAAAACCCGCTAGCGCCACCTAGAGTCGAGATATAAAAAAACGCATTTGTGGTTTGTTTTAGTAAGTTTCAAAAACAATTTCCCGGAAATCTGCTAGTTATATTATTATATTTATCTGAAACAGTCTAGGTAGCGCATTTTTCTTTCAAGTGTAAGGGTAGCCTAATGTAGGTCTATACTACATAAAAAATTGTTAATTTATTCTATCATTTTTCGAACTTTACAGGGCCGATGGCAACATCGCAAACTCACGTTTCAGCTACAACGGCAACAGGACAACCTTTACTTGCAGCAGCGCCAATACAGCAGTTTATACATTATCAACAACCACATGCGCCACATTTCCAATCGCAACCCTATGTTAATGTAAGTTACTATCAACTATTTATATACACTTACATTTACTGCATTCTCATATTAATATTACATTTTTATAGGTACGCATGTATGAGCCGCAACCACAACAGTTGCAATTCATAACCCAAACTCCTCCCTCGACTACGCCATCGCCGGGCCAACCGCATCAAACGTTCCATCCGCCACCACAACCTTCACCAGCCGGTGGTGGTCCACAACCTACATTTGCGCCTCAAACTCAACCCATGTACCCCGTTGTCTATCCCGTCTTACATCCCACACAAATAATGCCCAACCATTATTACTCAACGACGCCACAACATCCACAACAAACTCAACCATTTCAAATTTTAATGCAACAACATCCGGCGCAATAAGGAGTAAAACAAAAAAATATTATTATATATAAAAAATAGCAAAGCAGTAAAATTTAAAAAATGATGTTGCAAAACTGTTACTTTACACGCGAAAAGGGTAAGGGGGGGGGGGGGGGTAAAGTCTAATATGATGAGCATGCAAACTAAAGTAGTATAGAAGAAAATGAAATGAAAAATAAATTAGCAACGGTGTACTAAATATTTATTTTGTAAAAATGCCGCTTCTGCAACATCAGCCGACAATAATAACAATAGGAAAAAAGAGATAGTGAAAGCGGACATAAAGATAAACTATGCATAGTTGACACAAAGGCAAAAAGAAATATACCGCTACCATTTTCGCGATCTATTGTGTGTAAGAAACAAAACGCGAATTAAAAAAGCATTATAACTGTTGATCAGTAATTAATAAAATTATTTCTCTGTAGGTGGCTCTTGTAGCTTGTCTATATACTTACGTTAATGCAAATATGCTAAGCCGCAGCATACAATTAACTTTGGCTCGTAAATGTAGTTTCAAATTATTGGAATGCCCTTGCTTGTCTTGTTTATTCTTCTATAAAAAGTAAAACAATGAAATTGAAATATTAATGAATTCGCCTCGCCACATAGTTTAAAGGAGCGCACCACATCAGGCATGCACGTTAACTAATCGGTTTCAGTTGTTGTCAATCATTTGCATCCCTGTTTTGGGTAGAGTTGTAAAAATTTGTTGGTTGTGGCGACAATTGCGTAAACGCTGTTGTCTGTTGTCAAAACTATATTGTTATTATTGTTGTCATTGATGTTGCTTCATACATACATTTGTATGTATTAACTAAGCGCATATAAAACAACAAAAATAAAAAATGCGAAATACATAAAATGAAATATAAATAAATATATATTTTTTTTTGCATATTTCAAGCGCATCAAAAAAGAAATGAAGAAAAATGCAAAATAATTTTTGAATTACAACACGTCTTATAACGATTATAAATGAGTAAAAAACATAGCAAACTGTTAATTAAAACGTTGTACAATGCAAAAAAAAAAAAAAATCATTTAAAATAAGTTAAAAAGAACAACGTCAAAGAAACAAAACCACTTGAAATAGAAAAGTTCGTAGAAAATATATTCATTTATGTTGGCGATTAAAATGAAAGAATGAAAAGCGCTAAAATTTGTTTGTCTGGCTTAAGCGGCAATATTTAACACTTTAAATTGGGAATCGAATGTATATAGATTAGACTGGGCCTCATCAGACTGGGACAGAAGAAAACAATTTTTTTCCGAAAATTATATTGTTTTAATTTTTCAGAAGTGAAGAAATACTGTAAAAGTTACAGCTCTTAATATTAATTTCTAAAGGTATAGCTTAGATTTTTGAGGACTGGTCTTAATTGTGGTATCAAAAAAACCATTGTCCTAAAAAAATCAAAATAAATATCACTTCATTTGAATTAAGTGAGGTTAAATGTTTTCACCACGTGGTGAGTTTCATACTCGCAAGCTGTTAACATGCGTTATTTTGCTATAAGGCTAGTTGTGGAGCTGACTTCTCTTGTACACTTAGCGAAGAAGCTATGTGGGACACTATTTTCACCAGTTTCCGCTGCAGCAAAATTGTCTTTACTAATTTTTTATAAAAGTGCGTATCAATACTTTATAAAAAAACTCTAGAAATTTCCAAAATCAACATTTTTTGTTATATGGAAAAAATTGTCTGCCTTCAAAAAAAAAAAAGTTCTAACAGTTAAGGTACTTGAGACTTACACTTTGTTAGACTGAAATTGAATGGGCTACAAAACTGCTTACTCAAAAAAATTCTAAAAAATTTTTGAAAAACTTAAATTTTTTTTTTTTTTTTTGGAAATTTGGCGAAATTTCGCGAGTTTTGTATATAGTTTTAAAATATTTTTTATCATTTATTATAAAGTATTGATACGCACTTTAATAAAAAAAAAAAAAATAGTAAAGAAAATTTTGCTGAAGCGGAAACTGGTGAAAATAGTGTCCCACATAGCTACTTCGCTCAGTGTACAAGAGAAGTCAGCTCCACAACTAGCCTTATAGCAAAATAACGCATGCTAACAGCTTGCGAGTAGGAAACTCACCACGTGGTTGACACATTTAACCTCACTTCATTCATATGAAGTGATATTTATTTGCGGTTATGTGAATTCGCCCCGCGAACTTCTCTTGTAGCTCTACACTCCTTGCGAATAAGCTACATTTGGCAGGGATCATTTATCAGTCACAAACTTCACCATAGATTTTCTGTTCACTGAAAAGCGTACTATTTTGTTTAACACCAATGTACACAAATGTGCTTTTGTATCTGTATTTAATTTATTTTTTTGTTCTCACCTTGTTTTTGTCTCCGCTAAAATGTAATGAACTGATAAACTTAGAAAGAGTAAAGAAGAAAGTAATAATAATAACACCAAATTAAAAGAAAATTTATAAGCAAATCTTGGTTATTGCTTCATATAAATATTTATAAACACGCATATGATACTAAAACTGTGCGCGCATCATTCCATTATATCAAGTACTAACCAACAAAAGTGTTTATGCCAAATACTAGTTCTTGCCTGTTTGTGTTAAAAATTTGCTAGCTATCAATATACATAGGTACGCTAAAACTGCCAAAATATCAATGTTTCGTGTTAAGTTTTGATTAAATTAATTTTTGTTGAATTGTACTTCTTTCATATTTTTGTTACTTATACAAAAAAGTTTATTTAATACAAAAAAAAAACCTAGTTTTGTCATAAGCACTTTTTTTTGGTAGTAGGCGTTATGATACGATAAAATATAAAACAAAGGGCATATAATAAGAAGAGGAGAAGAAAGGGACCAACCAAAACACAACATTGCACGTTATCAATTCGAGAGTAAAAAATTCACCACACGGCGAAATAATTTGAATTTGCTTGCGCCGTGTTCAATTTCCCTATACGAGAATCGATAGCATGCGATGTTGTGCGTTGCTTCCTCGTAATATTCTATAAAGCAATGTCGTCTCATACATATAGTATGTACAGCATTCATGCATACATAAATCATTAAAGCGAAATAAATGAGAATTCGTGCATAGTTTGTACTCCAAAATATTATTGCATTACATCTTTTTTTTTATAAAACTTAGGCACGCGCATATGTTTTTTGTTTACCATTATGCGTTGAATATATGTTAAATCTATTTCGCGTTTTAAAAAGCAAATATGTATGTAAAATAAAATCTTTTTCATATATTGATAGTCATTATAATACTGACTCTAAACAAAACTAAAATTGTTTGGACTTGATGAAAGCATTTATGCAAAACTTCCTTTTTGTTTTATTTTATAAAATAAATGAGACTGGTTTTAGGTGCCTAACAGAGCTGAAAAGTATTGCCATCACACACAAAAAAAAAACACACAAAATTGCAATCTTCTGTAATTGTAATTTCTTTTGAAGTGACTGAAAATTTTACACTTTAAGGCAATTTATTGTCATCTTGTTTTGCCTAAAATCAGTCCATTTCGTTGTCGATGTCATTGGTTGTACGAAAATTACAATAATTTGATTGCAATCACGTTTCACCTACAATCATTAATTGTAACCACGTTTTAGAAGAAAATATTGCAATTAAGGTGATTGCAAACGATTGTTTAAAATCAATTGATTGCTTCCCTTGCGTTTTTTGTGACGCCTCTTTTGTTGTACTTAGGCGGGTACGAATCTTGGCTGCTACCAAGTAGTGATCGGCGTCGATGTTCGGACCCCGCTTTGTACGTACGTCCATAACGATGGTTGCGTGTTTTCCGATCTGGCGATAGCCAAGTTGCTTGATGGATCTTTTAATGCTTGAACCTCGTGCTGGATACGACCATGTTTCGTGCACCGGGGAAGTCAATCAGTCTGTATCCATTTGGCGAAGTCTCACCATGAAGGAACAGGCCGACAGTGAGGCCAAATACACCCTCTTTGCCCACCGTGGTGCCAAGCACGACTTTTATATGACGGAGCAGCGCTTATAAGTTCTTGTTTTCAGTCGGTGCGTGGACGCAGATAAACGATATGGTGAAAAATCGTACTTTTATTCGGATTATGCCGAATCTGCTCTCATTAGTGTGGCCGCTCCAGTAGACATTGCATAACAATGTCCCGTCCATCGCATTTCTTGTATAGCGGTGATGTCAGCTTTTGCCTTATTGAGGACCGCAAATAGGCGGACATCGTCACCTTCCCTAGTAAGGGTTCGGACATTCCCAAGAGCATGCCCTGGTTGCATTAATCATAGTCCTAGTTCGTTTTCTGTGGTCGTTATCTGAAGAAAGAGTAGTCATATCCGAGGCTCGGCTGTTGAATCTGGGGAGTTGCATTTAAGTTACATCTATATTACATTTATATAGCGAGCCGATGATCTAAGGCAGACGACCGCTTGCAGCTGCACCTCATGATGACAGACGCTGCTGATGAAATCCCCTGGCAAGCCCTTAAACCGATTATGTCGGAGTGGCCTTGTCAGATTGTCCCCTACTCACATCAGTCCACCACCGAACTATAACGTTTTTCAAAGGTTTGAGAAATAGTTGATCGATGTCTGTTGGGAAAACATATCTTTCGACTCAGAGCTGTACATCAAGGGAGGTAAGAATAAAGCTCCGAAAGTGGACTACCTCTCTTGTTGGTTTGGAGATTTCTTTCTTTTCATATTTTATGATTCTAGGCTCTCTCGAAAACCTTGCTGGAAAGTGACGACTCTTGAGTGAAGCTCTACAAAGTTAAAAAAGGACGACTGTTAATTTTTTCATCATTGATTTATATTTCGCATCCCCCTTATGATGAGTTTGCTCTTCGTCCAACGCGTTGCAACGCTCAAGTGTTCATACAGGGTTCCCATAAGTATATGGAAAATCTTTCAGCTACTTTTGGGTAAGAAAAGGTAGGTAAAATATTCACGGTTTTCGAATAGCTTATCGATTTTTAATCAACGCAAAATTTTACACTAATCAACTACCTAGGTAATACAATTAAAATAATATCAGTCTAGAAATCCAACGGAGAATCACTCTTGCCAACAAGTGCTTATTTGGACTGAGTAGGCAATGGAGAAGTAAAGTCCTCTCTCGAAGAACGAAGATCACTCTATAAGTCTCTTATCATACCTGTTCTGAAGTATGGCATAGATTCATGGACAATGTCAAGAGAAGATGAGATGGCCCTTGGAGTATTTGAGAGAACAGTTTTCCGAAAGATTTATGGTCCTTTCCGTGATGCCAATTAACGAAGAGCTGTACGAGCTTTAGGCAGGTCTGACCATAGTCCAGCGAATTAAAGCCCCAAGGCTCCGGTGGCTGGGTCATGTCATGCGAATGGACAAAGAAGCTCCAGCCCAGAAGGGTTTCCTATCGTTGCCCGAATTCGCTGCAAGGGAAGGGGGAGGCCTCGACTGAGATGGAAACAAAAGGTGGAGGACGACTTGGAACTCCCTTGGGGTTTCCAATTGGCGTCAGTTATCGCAAAAAAATAATGACTGGTGTGCTTTAAGAGGCAACGGCCAAAATCGCTTAGGCGGTTAAGCGCCAATAAATGATGATGATGAGATAATACAATTGATTTGAAAGCTCTATTAGGTATTTTTTTAGATAACTTAAAAATTTATAGTTCTTTCATAAACTAAGGGTCTCATTATGTATGACGAATGATAGCTCAGACGAACCATTCGTCTGCTTCCAAAATCGCATTTTCTTTCATTTATGTTTTTATGTCAAAGAAAAGTCGAAAATATTTAAAAAAAAAAATCTATGGAGGGAATGAAATGATTGATAATTCGATGGCTACGCGATATTGTGAGCAGACGAATAGTTCGTCTGAGCTATCGTTCGCCATACATAATGAGGCTCTTCACTTCATATAAATTCTGTTATCCTTATTCACATTTTGCAAACAGACCACGTTCTGCATGGATACTCTAAGATACTATCTGCTTGTAAAACATGTATTTTTTTTTAAACCTTTCATTTCTCTTGCCATTCCTAATATACATAAAAGGCACTAACTATGAAATCTGTAGAAATATTTGCATTAAAATAAGTAAATCCTTAAATAAAAAAAAATTATAGAGCAAAACTAAGAAAAAACACAAAAATGTATACTCTTTTTTGTTAATTTTTCGGTCTATGTTTTTCAACCCCTTTAACTATATTTTTCGCGTACAGTAAAAGTACATGAATAAATTAACCCTCTTATTCATAAAAAAAATATAAAATTTAAAAATTGTATAGAAACGTCAAAAGCTTTACATACCAATTTTAATTTTTATGAATAAGGGGTAAAAAAATATTATATATAAAATGTATAAACTGAATTTATGCGAATATAAAAAAAATAAATAAAAACAAAAATAAAAAGCATAAATACAAAAATAAAAAAAGGCAACACTAAAAAAGTACAAAAGTTGTTTGAATTTACAAAATTTGTTAGTTATTTAGTGGACCCGGCAGTCTTCTAATCTTCCTCTTCTTTTCCAACTTCCATTTGCCTAACACCCGTGAAGGTTTCAAATAACGGAAAATATGCTGGAAGTATAAGGTCGGATTTCTCAATTAGCCGTCAACTTAACGCTTACTTTAAATTTTATCGGGCAGCTCATCCTCCTGTTAAATAAAGGGCAAAAGAACTGGATGTTAAACTGACAGTGAATTGACAGTGAATTTTGACGTTAACAGGCAGTCGAGAAATCCACCCTAAACGACTCAAAGATTTAACAGGTTGGCTCTCACATCTAGTTTTAGGAAGCACTAGTCAACCTAAAGGTGTACACCATCTTTTGTAAAAGAACTTCCGGTCACTCCGTATCGCTGCTTAAGGGGTTTATCTGAAAACGAAATGAAAATTATGAAATTTGAAAAACATGTAGATACAAATGTTATTTGGAATAACTTCCGCCTGATGTTTTAAAACTTATACGGCCATGTAAAATGACGCTGAGCAACACCACCAGCTCGGTCAGAATTGGGAAGAACCTCTCCGGGCCGTTCGAAACTAAACGAGATTTCAGGCAGGGTGACGCTCCATCGTGCGATTTCATTAATTTGATGTTGGAGAAAATAATACTTAATAATAAAGAACTCAACCGTCCGGGAACAATACATGTATTACACGACGACATCGACATCATTGGCCATTGGCCTCAACAGTCGCGCCGTAACTTCTGCTTACTCCAAATCAGAAAAAAAACTAATGGCGACGATATACCAACAGGCCATCATAACGTCTAACGGTATTTTCGCCGAGCTTCTCTCCCAACTTGTGGTGTGTTGCTTTTGAGTTTTTCCTACAAATTGGCGGGTCGTACAGTTTTTTGCCTACTCCCAACGGCAACTGCAAAGCAGATAAATTATTAATGAGAAGCTTGTCATGGCCGAAATACACCCGAAGAGTTTGCCAAACCACTGCCGAGGAGCGACCCCGTTTAGAAATTCTTTTTCTAAATAATTTTTGGTGTTGCTTTTGCAGGACATCGATACCCGGCTCCTTGGTGTGGACGGCCGCCAAGTTAGAAAAAGAAGCGAAAAAATGGATTTGTGGTCAACGAAGGCAAAACGAAGTACATGTTGGCATCAGCAAAGAGTCAGCGCATTCACGTCTTGGCAACCACATCACTGGGGGCAGCCATAATTTTGAGATAGTAAAGAACTTTGTTTACCTGGGAAGCAGCATTTTAATACTAACAGCAATGTAAGTCTGGAAATCCATCGAAGAAACAAATGCTACTTTGAGCTGAGTAGACTATTGAGAAGTTAAGTCTTCTCTCGACGAAAAAAAACCAAACTCATATAAGTCACTAATCCTACCCATTATACTATATGGTGCAGAAGCATGGGCACTGACAGCATCCTATGAGGCGGCTTTGGGAGTATTCGAGAGAAAATCTCCTCGAAGGTTTTATGTACCTCTAAAAGTTGGCGACCGCTTATGTAAGTCAGTACATACTTATATGAGTGGCTCGGTGTCATCCTTGCCTAACCCTCAATTTAGTAATTTCCTAATAATTGGTGACAAAGTTAATAGGTAATTAAAAATTAAACAGCCTATGGCCAGAAATGCCTAACCCTCACAATATTTATTATGCGAAAAAAAAAACAATATTTAAAGAATGAGAATAGTTTGGAGTATTTCTAAGTAGTATAGCATAATAACTCCATATAAAAAATTTCGAGGGTTAGGCAAGGATGGCACTGAGCCACTCTTATGTACATAAGACTGTCCCAAAATTTCAAAGTTGTTCTATTTAAACGCTTACCCCCTACTTTTGGCCATTATGCACGGACCACGGCAACCCGTGTCGACTTGCCGTTGAAGTTATCCGTAAAATCGTACTACATTCAGGCCCGTAGCCAGGATTCCTTTCGGAAGATCAAGCTTTATTTTTTTTTTTAATTTATATTCGAAAAGAACGGAAAAAATACTTTATAAAACGGATTCCATGTTCCTTCTTAGCATGTTTATTTACATGTCTTCTAATTCAAAGAAAAAAGACTTACAAAAAATTGCGAGATCAAAACAGTATATCTCGTAAATCATCCAATATTTTTACGCGACCTTTGGTGATATTTTTTTTCTTTATAGCAGATCACTTTCACCAAATGTAAGTGACAAATGACAGTTTCAAATTTGTAACTTCCAACAGTGAAGTGGCTGCCAAGATGCAGGTGCGCCGATTCGCTTTAGAAGAAACCAAACTTTTTCGCTTTTTACCCAGCCTACACTTTCAACTCAAATTTCTAGAATTTGTCCATATGCACTGTTTCATTTTTTTTTGTCTGAGCTGCATTTTCTTCACCCAAACTCGTCAAAATGGCTGTGATATGATTTCGAAATTGGATACATAGACACAGACATTTTAACGAAACGGCGACAAGAAAGCCCAACGCCATTTTAACACAGCACATCACTTACGTAAAGACTGAAGGTTTTTTTTAAATAATTTTTAATGTAAAAAACTCATGGCCGTGTTATATTTATTTCTGAACTTTACTTTTGAAACATAGTTCTTGATTTTTTTTTAACTCACTTGCGAAAATTTTTTAAAATTTAAACCGAATTTTTGTATGTATGTAAATATGTATCTTGAATCGAGTTCTTTACTTCCCATTACCAAAATTATCCTTATAATTTTTGTATTTATTTGGAATTTCTTTGTTAGATTTAACTTTAATCGTTTTGGTTTTGTATTTGTAATTTTTGGTTTGTTTTTTAAATTTTGAACTAAATTACTATAATTTGTTTTTACCGACTGTTCATTTATTTTTAATCAATTATTATTTTATGTATAAAACGTGTCATTCAGGCAGGTTCTGCAATTCACTTCTGAGTAAAATTTGGTGAAATTACATACTAAAATTGAACGAATCCGAACGAAAGTGATATATAGAATAAGCCGGATTATTTTACTTCTCCTTTGCTGCGATGATTTTTTAATTTAAGCGAAACTCATCAAAATGGCTGTGATATGAATATAATAATTTAGGAAACATTTCACAACATCTTGAAGAGTTACGCAAAAATTGGACGTACTTATTATTCTCTGAAGATCGATGGAGATAGATTAACATGTGTTAATATTGAAACTTTTTAAATTTCACTGCTGTCTAAACACTGTTGGATACACTGGACCTTATCCAAAAATAAACAATACTGACAACACTGCATACAAAATACAAACCACATTTTTGACAGCAACTCATATTAACGACGAGTTGCAACCCGACGATCAGCCGAAGAGAACGTGCCTCAAATTTACTTTTCACATTAAAATATATTCAACTTTTGTTTAAATATTTAAACCTTAATTTATATTTATGAATTTTGATACTTAGAGAAAATTGACAAAGATTTACACAGCGATGGATACCATGACGCGTTTCGGACTTTCCAGGGTCCACATCAGATGGCTTTTCGGACACAGAACTACTGTGTCTGCACCGAAGCGGTTAAAGCAATTGCTTATAACAAATCAGCCACGATGCCCTGTAGCATTTCTAAGTAAACTTTCTTATAAGCGTGCCAATTTCATACCTTTAGACATAAGGCCGCGACATATTTTCCATATGATACACGGAATATGAGTATATTATTAGGCGTGCATATTTATGCAGAAACACACTGAGGTTTTTTTTTTTTTTTTTTTAATTTGCATTTCTTCATACCACTTTTTTGTGTATTATTGGTTTGCTCTACCTATGGTGTGTACTAGGGTATTCTAATTTTTGATGTTACGAAAATTTTATGAATTTTGATTCTTAGAGAAAATTGACAAAGATTTACACAGCGATGGATACCATTGGCGGCCGCCGTGGTGTAGCGGTTAAGTGCTCGGCCATCTACACCAAGTCGTGGCGGTTCGATGCCCGCCAAAAGTAACATCAAAAATTATTTAGAAAAACAATTTTTCTAAACGGGGTCGCCCCTCGGCAGTAGTTTGGCAAACTCTCCGGGTGTATTTCTGCCATGAGAAGCTTCTCAGCAAAAAATTCATTTGCTTTGCAAGTGCCGTTCGGAGTCGGCAAAAAACTGTAGGTCCCGCCAACTTGTAGGAAAACCTCAAAAGCAACACACTACAAGTTGGAAAGAGAAGCTCGGCTAAAAATCTCGTTAGAGGTTATGATAACCTGTTGGTATATTTTTTTTTTATATCTAAAGGTATGAAATTGGCACGCTTATAAGTTGACTTAGAAATACTACAGGGCATCGTAGCTGATTTGTTATAAGCAACTGCTTTAACCGCTTCGGTGCAGACACAGTAGTTCTGTGTCCGAAAATCCATCTGATGTGGACCCTGGAAAGTCCGAAACGCGTCATGGTATCCATCGCTGTGTAAATCTATGTCAATTTTCTCTAAGTATCAAAATTCATAAAAATTTCGTAACATCAAAAATTAGAATGTGCTAGTACTAGTAAAAAGTACAGCAGGTATAAACAATTTTCGAGCTAAGCTCCAATAAGAAACATTCTTAATTTATATTGTTTGCATACTAACTAAAACGCGTGTAACCTCACATTCACAACAAAAACGTTTTGTCACCCTTTTTTGGGATATACTTATGTATATGTTGGGCCTGAGTAGTCAAGAAGAGTA
The DNA here is from genome assembly GCA_964058755.1 of Campiglossa producta. Taxonomy (NCBI): domain Eukaryota; kingdom Metazoa; phylum Arthropoda; class Insecta; order Diptera; family Tephritidae; genus Campiglossa; species Campiglossa producta. The sequence continues at coordinate 151,075,288 of CAXKVI010000001.1, forward strand.
TTTAAGGACTGGGAACGAAACTAAAAAATCCGGCTACAATATTTTCCTTCTTTGACCTTAACTTGCGGTGACGAGTGTACATTAGACTGTCCCAAAAATGTATGGAAAAAACTGAAGGTTCATAATTTGATATGCATACCCGCTATATCGGTGCATTTTAACCTAAATAACATGTGGGCGAAGTTTTATTGTTCTAGGATAACGGCAACGTGCCGATTTCGAGTTAAAGTTCTTGCTAGCAGCTTACACTAAGTTTGCAAAAAAGTCCAATAAGGCTTCGAAAATTACATAATCTTAATATTTACCAGGTAACGCGACTTTTAGTCCTTTTAAACTAAAAGTCCAGAGAAAATAGTTATTCCTGGACTTTTACTCTTATCTGGACAAAAATAATCGGACAAAACGGACTTTTATTTTTTCTCGCCAGCAATAAAAGTTATCTTTGTCCTTTTATTTTTTAAGGACAGAATAAAAGTCCTCTCAAATATCTTCCTCTTTCATATGATACCAAATTTATTGAATTTGGACAAGCGGTTCGGAAGATATTTGAGAGGACTTTTATTCTGTCCTTAAAAAATAAAAGGACAAAGATAACTTTTATTGCTGGCGAGAAAAAATAAAAGTCCGGAATTTTAAGATATTATCGGAATTTTTTCAAAAAAGCCATGAAAATTAATTGCGGCCACGATTTTGATCCTGGAAGTCCTGGGATGACAAAAAACTTAATAATTTTCTTCACCAACAATATCTAACCCCGGACTTTTATGAGATCGAAAAAAATAACTTTTATTTTCCGTCCCTTATTTTTACCTCATATTTAAAAGACTGTGCAACAAATCTCCACCTTTGAATTTTTCAAAGGATTAAAGTATTCTTTGCAATAAATTTGGGAATTTTAGTTCATTAAAGAGAAGAGTATCAAAAGATGCCTTTTGGTACCCGTATCAATAATCCAAAGACGGGTATTTTGATATCTCCTCCTACACTTTTCAACGTGTTTTTGCAGGAAAGGAAGAAAATTCCACTTTACGTCCGGAAGTACAAAACCTGCTAACCAGCAGCGGATAAAGTCCTGCGATTTTTCGGTGTAGTGCTTACCCAAAAAGAGGATAAAAAGTGGGAAATTTTGTTCAGCGAGGTTCTTTTTCTACCGATGTTAGAGATTCTAACTCGTGTCGAAAATTATGGAAGTATGCATTGTTGTTTTGATGCAAACTTTTACCGACAGTCATTTTTGGTATTGCACAGCAATAATTTGTGATTTCGTTTTCAATAAATTCTCAATAAATCCTATAAGTTTGACAAAAATTTTACATAGTTCAAGTAGTTCATTAGAAATTTAGAACTAGTTCCCGCGATCACTTCCATGATATAGTTTAATAAACTAAGTAGTTCATGAACTACTCACGTCTACTTTGCATGGATATTAAAACAACGTATTCACGAGAAAAGGACATTGGAATTTAAAAGGTGTTATAGAATGTTGCGTAATAATATGTTTTCTAGCAAAAATAATTGTGTACCTCTTGAAACTTTGCAATTATAGTACATACGCTTTTCATAGGTCCTACACGGCGTATGAGTAACATTTACCTGTTCTTTTCATACATGTATGCGAGATATTGAAATAAAACTACAACAAACATCTCATACCCATATTGTAAAATAAATTTTTTAAAACACATAGAGTTTCGTAAAAGTTGAATGCAATAATTTAAAGGACATTACTTCCATGTCCTTGAAGCATAATAAAACAAATTTAATATTTAGCCTATATTTCAATTACACAGCCCCACAGAAAAAAAGTGGGATGTTTTACGGATGAGACTGATCAAGCTATATGGATTTTGTGTCGCTGAAAACGAATCCGTAGTCAGAATTCAAAAGTTAGCTCTTGCTTTTTTTCTAACCTCAAAAAACTACCGTTTTTCGAGTTTTAGAGACATGGTAACTAGTGCCCTGTATGAATGGCCAAAAACATACTCATGAATGCATTCTCAAAATTTGGCACATGTACAAAACTCACTTCAATTGTGTGTGGAGCCGTTGTGTATGAAACAAAGCGAGTTAACACACAAAATATACAACAGCTCATGAGCATTCGCACAGCCAATGATTCCAACCCTTAAGAACACAGCATTCATAGCATTCACAACATTTGTGCGAGTGCATGTGTACACATTGCGGATTCATGAATCATAGTGAATCACGATGAGCTACTGTGAAATTACGAGGTATACAAAAGAAGAAGCGAAAGTTTGCCCTTGTAAGATTTTATTTATTTTTTATGTTATTCAAATTTTTTTTAATTTTATTATTCCATGTGTTTTTCATATATATGTTTAGAGCGGGTGAAATTCTATGGATGGATTTTTTTTCATCAGGAGTATAGCAAAAACGTAATCTGCAGATAATTCTAAGAAAAATTGCTGAAAACACCATAGCTCTAAGTCCGATTTCGACTCCTCCACTTTTGCAAAGTAGACATTTTGCAAAATCTTCATAGCAACTGATAGAATTTTAGAAAAAATATCATATTGGGCCTAACTTAAAGGTATTTTACATAAATTTCAGAATCTGTATTAATATCTATAGCGTTTTTGAATTTTAGTAGATATATCAGGATAAATTATGAGAAGTTAGCTTAAAATGAACTTTTAACTACTATATTATCATTTTTAACAAAGATATGTACGGTTGTTAAGATCTGTTTGCAAACGTGTTATAGAAAAAAATCGCAAAGTTGTTATGGCTGTTACAGCAGAAAATCCTGAAAAACAACCACGGATGGAAAGCAAGAAATATTTAAAAAAATAACAACATAACATTACTTTTATTTTGGAAATTACCTATTTAAATTTTCAATTCTAAGTAAAAAATAATGTTTTAATAAATTACATTAAAATTATAAAAATTGTGTTATTTTGCTTATTACTTGAAAATATATTTTTTTTTTTAAATTTTTGAATGAAAGTTGTTGGAAATGTTCTAAACATATTTTAGATGTAAAGAAAACAAATTATCCATAAGAAATTTGTTAAAAATGATAATATATATAAAAGTTTATTTTAGGGTAATTTCTAATCATTTCAGCCTGATATATCTACTAAAATTCAAAAACATAATAGATATTAGTACAGATTCTGATATGTATACATTCGTATGACAAAATATCCATTTTCCAAAAGTAGGGGAGTCGAAAACGGACTAAGAACTATGGTGTCTTCAGCAATTTCTCTTAGAATCATCTGTACATTACAGTTTGCTATACTTCTGATGGAAACAAATTTGACCCGCTCTAATGTATACCTGAAGTTCTTAAAGGGTAACGATACAGCAATATGAGAAAACGAGTACATAAATCATTAAATTAGCGAAACGCAGTGGAATGTAGTACGATTTTACTGTTAACTTCAACTGCAAGTAGTCACGGGTTGCCGTAGTGCGGATTGCATAAAACTCTGTCAGGGTACTTTTTGATGCATAGTGGTCAAAATTAGGGGGTATGCTGTTAAATAAAATAACTTTGTAGAGTACATGCATTACTATACATGAATCAAAGAGAGAATATTGTGCCAAAAGCGATACCGTTAGAATGAATTTGCCTGTTTTGACAGAATCAGCTGATTGCTACGTCATAAGTTACCACAGATTTTTTGCCACCATACTCTACTTTTACGGCTGGCGTGATTTGAAAAAACTGTGTTGTGGGGGCAGCTATGGACGAATTCAAGATGGCCGACTGAGCAGCACAGTCATGACGTTACACGCTCACTGGGGAAGTCATGGGCCTGTTACTATAGTACCTACAAACCCCGAGTTTTTTGAGCTGACCAGAAATGTGCTAATTTGAAAATTATAATTCAAAATATTCACATTTCAAATGTTGGCAATGCTACAATTTAAAGCCAAAAACAAATTTTGAAGCAAAGATGGAGTGGCCGTTAAATTTTTAAAGTGCCTTTTCAAATTAAAGGTCAAATGAGAAACGGGACATAAATTCATTCAATTTTCATTAGCGCATATGCCCATCGCTTTCACACTTCTTTTATCAAATTAATCAATTTTAATGTATTTTCCATTATACAATTATTTTACTCTTCATTCAAATTTATCATTTCCATTGAATTTTTCATATTTAATAAGTATTCGTTTGTCTCATTGCTGTCGCTTTTTTTGCTACAGTTGACATGTAATTTTTGGCTGCACCTGACACGAAGAGCTTTTGAATGTAATCAAGTGCGTGAAAATACATCTTAACCCATCCTTTTGTATGTAGGTATGTAGATTACAGGTGTAAAAAAAGGTACATATGTATGTATCCCAACAAACATTTTCAGCTAATCTCAATTCGAGATGCATTTCAGAACCAATCATCTTCCTAAATCTCAAACGTTCGTTTTCAATTTGAGGCGCAATAACCGTTGATAGCGTTCTCAACCTAAAAGGCTCATTTTTAATATGGGATTTACCCTTATTTTCAAATTGAGAACGACAGAATTTTCAAACGTTTCTCAAACTGAGCGGAGTGGATCGAAATGGAATCCACATGCTCTCATTGAAATATTTATTCAGAGATGCCAATCATGCAAAACAAATACCCATTTTAATAAAAAGCGAGTTTCCATTTATGCAGTTAAGTTTTACTTAATACTTTTTTAATTAATATAGTTCAACAAATAATCCTGTTATATAAACAACATTTGAGAAAAAGTTGAGAATAGATGTTTTCTCAAACGTTTGAAATTTTGGTGCTCGATGTTTGATGGGATTATTTTTTCATGCCTTCATACATGCACAGCGTACGATATTTTGAATGGAATCCTGAGAGCGCACACATGCGTACATACATATGAACATATTTGGCCTTTCTCTTGTCATAGTCGCCATCTTCAGGGTATATGAGTCAATACATATCAAAGTCGCTTAAGTACCTACATACATATATTATAGCAAACACGAAAAAATAACTTCAATTTTCAAAATTATGTTATGAAGGGCTTAATCAGGTTTTGTATGCATCGAATATGTTGTAGAAAAAATCACACGATTTTTTGCCATGTTTCTATTAAAAAAAAAAAAAAAAAAAAAAAAAAAAAAAAACTAATGGCGGCGATATACCTACAGGTTATCATCATAACCTCTAACGAGATTTTTAGCCGAGCTTCTTCTTCTTCTTCCAACTTGTGGTGTGTTGCTTTTTGAGTTTTTCCTACAAGTTGGCGGGACCTACAGTTTTTTGCCGACTCCGAACGGCACTTGCAAAGCAAATGAATTTTTTGCTGAGAAGCTTCTCATGGCAGAAATACACCCGGAGAGTTTGCCAAACTACTGCCGAGGGGCGACCCCGTTTTAGAAAAATTCTTTTTCTAAATAATTTTTGATGTTACTTTTGCCGGGCATCGAACCGCCACGACTTGGTGTAGAAGGCCGAACACTTAACCGCTACACCACGGCGGCCATGTTTGTATTATAAATTTGATATCTAGGTACACATCCCACCTGATCAAGTCCCTCTTAAGATAGTTTGCAACTCATCCAGGATTCATCTGAGACTTATGGCGGGAGTTCGCATATGAATTGATTATTTATGTTTGAATATGTTTCGCCAGGTCCTTTTGAATGTATGTATGTGCATGTGTGTTAACAACTTGTTTGAATCTCTGTTACAGTATGAAATGAAATAGAATGAATGCAACGCAGAAACACAACTGCGAATTGGATTGTGTGAATGTGAGAATGGTTGTCGAGTATCAGATGAAAGCAAAAACAACATGAATTATTTATAACAAGTAAGGAAAGCTGTCTTCGGCTGTGCCGAAGGCTGTATACCTTTCATGAATAAGCGTCCCGATTTTCACTTCTCGATCCCCAGTACAGCCTGTGTCAATTTAACTTTAGCTCATACCGAAATTATCGGAACTATCGGTTATATGGGGGCGATGTGTTATATTGGTATAATCTCATTGAATTTTAACACCGACATTTCACATTCTAAAAGAACAATAGTTACGAAATTTCACGGTCCTACCTATATAATTACAGGAGTTATCTACCAAAATCCGTTTATCGGAACAATCGATTGTATGGGGGCTATATATAATATCGGTCCGATCTTGCTGGTTCCGACAAATGGTTATTCTCATATAAAATAACGCCTCCATACCAAATTTCATCAAGATATCTCTAAAATTGAGGGACTAGTTTGCGTATAAACAGACGGACAGACGGACGGACAGACGGACATGGCTAAATGGAATCAGCTCATAATCCTGATCATAACGGTATACTTATTAGTGGGTCTATCTCTTCATCTTCTCATACTTACAAACTTCGGACCAAAGTTATAATACCATTTCATGTTCATGAAAGGTATAAAAATATAAAAAGTACTAAGATATACATATACACTTGTAGAAATATACATATGAATACTAATATGTAAGCATTTCAATTCAGTTTCGATTCGCAGCATTGAAGCGGCAAACGATTTTGGTCCTTATCGATCCTTAACGTCACCTCCTTTACCATGGAATCACCCAAATGTAGCTACTTTTGCACTATTCCACACAATTAAGTTTTATATTTAAAAATTTTATTTTGTTTCCTTTATTTTCTTTAATATTTGCATTTTTTATATTTACGAATTTTTCACGCCTGTTTTTGGTTTATGTTGTTGTTTTTATATTTGTGTTTTAAATGCTGTTTAATTTGCAATGCTCATCAAAGCTGGCTGTGATACATCTCTTTTACTAAATATCTACAACAGCCCTTTTTGATGACATTGAAAGTTCCAATACACACACACATATATTTAAAAATTATGTTGACCTTACGTTGTGTACCAATATGAATTATTGTTTTTTTGGTCCTGGGGTGAAGGTTTAGATCACTATTTCACTTACTGTTTAAAGCGTTGTATATGCAACTCTCGGGATCATTTCTCATCGGTTCTTGCATTCCCTTGCATGATTTTGTTGAAATGTTTGCTGGGTTATTTTAGGAACATTTCTGTGGTACGCGCCTTGCAAAAATATCTAGAATGAAAAAAGGGTCAGAAAACCCAAAATACATAGCTGAAAATGAAAAACAAAGCTTAAGAATTAAAAGAAAAAAAATGTATTCAAGTAAACAAAATTTAATAAAATAAAGTAAAAAAAAAATAAAAAAAAAAATAAAAAAAAAAATAAAAAAAAAAAATAAAAAAATTAAATAAGTAAAATAACATTAATGGGAAAAACGGCGGTAAGAGTAAAGGAACGGAGGGAAAAAGACGAAAAACGAACAGTAGATACAGGAATAAAATAAAGTTGTGTGGTTGAATTTTAATTATAAGAAGAACTTTATTTAATAACTTTAAACGAGCTAAACTTGTATATTTGTATATTTGTAGGTCCGGTACTATCTCGAGAACCGCTTGACCGAATGGGATGAAATTTGGCATATAGATGTCTATACACTTTGAGGTTGTCACTGGGGGCGGTTTACAGGGTTGCCACCTATTTAAATTTGTATTTATTTATGGAGCTAGATATGCCAATATGGGTATCAAATGAAATGTATTTTCGCTGACATACCAACTAAAATATTTTCAAGTAGGGTTGTTCGCAAAAAGTCCATTACGGCTACGAAAATTACAAAATTTTATAAATATGCCCACATATAAAGAACAGTGTAACACATCTTCACAAGGTTCCCACTTATTTGATATTTTTTTTGGAAATCTATGTTGGAAAGCTTATGGTGTTGGTAAGTAAAGTTAGCACTAGATTGATAGTACCGAGCAAGCTCGGTCACCCAGGTACTTTTAAGTAAAAGAAGAATGAAACCTTTAAGATAACAAAAAAAAAATTCAAAATAATCAACTAATTTTCAGGGCATATACTAGGCGCCGCCAATTTGCGATTAAAGAGTAGAAACCCAAAGAAATTTTCATAACTGGTACGGGAAAAATTATATCTACACACAAACTAGCAACACACACATATGTAGGTACCTGCACATTGATGCATCACGATTTTATTGCATTTTTCCAAAAAAAAAATCTGATATATATAGGAATTTAACAATGCATAACACAGCTGGCCGCTGCTTGGCGCGCATTGGGTTTGTCGCAGTCGCTGCCATGGCAAAGGCGTGCCACTAGAAAAAAAAAGAAAACACTGCATACTTTCAGGCGCTTAGACGCCATAAATGTTATTCAGCTGCAATTTTACTAACAAATATTATAGAAGTTTTTTATTTAGTTTAATCGATTGTTTTGTATTATTTCACTTAATAAATTTCACTAAAAATCGTTTCAATTTGTGCATGTGTGCGTTTCGACTTAAATTAGTTTTATATTTTGTTTGCTGCATTTTAGGCGTTTACGCTTACGTTTTGTTAGTACATTTAACTGCTTTTTGCTGTGTTAATCGAATAATGCTTCTTCTTCTTCTAAAACGACCACCGCCCTCGACCGGCAATACAAAATGAAACCTACAACAATTTTATAAATTACAACAAATAAAATAACAACAGTTAGTTAGAGCAACAGCGAAAGCTATACAGGAATTGTATCTGTGTATGTATGAATGCATGATTTATGGCAGTACTTCAGAGCTGCCAATTTAAAGTATTTGTGCCAAAAATTGGGCTTTTTTCTGCTTTTATCTTTTTCGGGTCAAGTTTTTCACTTTGTCTATTTCCAAATAAAATAACTTTTCGAAGATCACTAGGTACCTATTAAAAATATTTAATCAGAGAACCGAAAGGAAGTTGAACGCTTCAAATTTGCTTCACGTCGAGTTTTTATTCAATACTTGAAATTTAAAAAATTATGTTCCAATTTAATAAAAAATGTTATTAAAAAAAATTGTTTCATGGCAACAGTGAAATAGGAGCCTAACTACTACAGTTACTACTGGGAAAACGTAAGAGAGAGCAATATCAAAAAAATTGTATTCTCTTGCAAATTAGTAGTAGATGGTGTAGGTAAAACTGCAGGGTGCATTTGGTTTATGAGTTTTCGAGAGAGTTTTTATGTAATCTGTGCAGGTCGGTCGGGTATAACTGAAAGTTAGTGTACTCTTTGGCGCTAAACCAAATAAATGGCATACCCTCAACGATTACATATGTACACATAACTGCATATAAGTATGTATCACCTTGTGGATGTTTGAGTTGAAAACTGAGAAATCCTTTCTTAAGGATGTGCACAAGAGTATGTATGTATGTAGTGACTTAGATGTATCTGATATAAAAGTTCCCAACATAACTGATTAAGGGCGGATTTCTCAACTAGCCGTCAGCTTAACGCTCACTTTAAATTTTATCGGGCAGTTCATCCTCCTGTTAAATAAAGGGCAAATGAACTGGCTGTTAAACTGCCAGTGAATTGACAGTGAACTTTGACGTTAACAGGCAGTCGAGAAATCCGTCCTAAGTAATTGAAGACCAGTGGGATGGTTGAGTATAAAAATTCACTGGTTAAAAAAAAACTAGCTCAAAAATGTCGCCTATTTAGAAAAAGTAACTGGCTGCAAAAAATCACTCTTTCCGTAAAAAGTCCACTGGCTTCTAAAAGAACACTGATTCCAAAATACACTCGAAAAGTTTGCCAACCACTGCCTAGGAAAAATGTTTTTCTAAGGATTTTTTTGGGGGTGCCACTAAATCCCCAAAAACAAGATCCCCAAACACAAAATACCCAGCTTTTAAAAAATCCCCAAAAAATATCCCCAAAATAAAAATCCCCAAATCCAAGATTTCCAAAATAAAAATAAAATCCCCATGTTTTGAATACACAAGATTACCGTGTAAAAAAGTTATTCGTGGTCAAAAGTGGAGAAAAATCGAAAAAAACCTCAAATTTGGATTTTTCTTGACTTCCGCCCCGAATAACTTTTTTCGCACAAATCGGATCGATGAGAACTTTTGCAGTTTTGTTCCAGGGGGGAACTAAGCTCCTGACAAAAAATTGGGTCGGTGGGATTTTTTTTTACAAGATAAACTAAATTTATTTTTATTTTTTTAAATTATGCAGGGAGAAAAGGTGGATAAAAAAACTAAAATTTTGACTTCTGACTCCGAATAACTTTTTTAGCACATATGGGATCGATGGGGATTGAAGATTTCTGTTTGACGGCGAACCTAAGCTCTCTACAAAAATGTGGCTCTCTGGCAATTATTGTTATTGCAATAAACGAATACTCTATCGACTTGGCTAATGCTGCATATTAGTTTCAATGCCAAAATAGCCAACTCTTTACCTGCAGACCCAATATCATTACCCATTTTATGTGTGATATAAATTCAAATTAGGTTGAAAATCGCGGCGATTTGAAATCTAGTTTGAATTTATTTCACACATAAAATGGGGATTTCGCGTTTGGGGATTTTGTTTTGGGGATTATGTGGTACCGGCAAGTGCGAATTAATAATTGAATGAAAAATTATACTTGTTTATAAAATAATACTTGTATAGAAAGTAATAAAACTTATGGCGGCGATATACCAACAGGTTATCATAACCTCTAACGAGATTTTTAGCCGAGCTTCTCTTTCCAACTTGTGGTGTGTTGCTTTAAAGTTTTTCCTACAAGTTGGCGGGACCTACAGTTTTTTGCCGACTCCGAACGGCACTTGCAAAGCAAATGAATTTTTTGCTGAGAAGCTTCTCATGGCAGAAATACACCCGGAGAGTTTGCCAAACTACTGCCGAGGGGCGACCCCGTTTTAGAAAAATTATTTTTCTAAATAATTTTTGATGTTACTTTTGCCGGGCATCGAACCGCCACGACTTGGTGTAGAAGGCCGAACACTTAACCGCTACACCACGGCGGCCGCCGTGTGAAAAATAGAACTTGTATGAAAAATAATACTTCTATCGAAAATAATACCCGCCTCAAAAGTAATACTTTTATTAAAAATAATATATAGGTTAGGTTAGGTTCAAGTGGCTGCCGCAGAGGCACACTTAGGCCAGTTTTGAAAGGCCCGTTGTGATACCACCAACACAAGGAAAGTCAGTCCCGGGACCCAGCCATATGGAAAATCCCTGAGTTGTTGGGATTTTCCACATAGCAGAATCCCGGGACTGACACTCCTAAACCGACACCGTTACTCCTCCTCGAACCGCTTAGATGACTTTATGAAGCCCATCAAGTCCTTTATGTCCATTTCCGCGATCTGGCTTAGGCTATCCAGGAACGGAACTCCCAAAAAGCGCGTTCTCGCGCCGCTTAAAGCCGGACAGTTGCAGATGAGGTGCTCCACTGTTTCCTCCTCATCATCATCTTTGCAACTCCTGCAGCATCGTCGGTAGGGCACACCTAGCCTTTCTGCATGCCTACCAATGAGGCAGTGACCGGTTAATACCCCTATCAATATGCAGATTTCCCTCCTCATCATCATCATTTATTGGCGCTTAACCGCCTAAGCGATTTTGGCCGTTTCGTATCAAAGCACGCCAGTCATTCCTTTTTAGCGATAACCGACGCCAATTGGAAACCCCAAGGGAGTTCAAGTCATCCTCCACCTGTTGCTTCCATCTCAGTCGAGGCCTCCCCCTTCCTCTGCTGCCGAATTCAGGCAACGATAGGAAAACCTTCTGTGCTGGAGCTTCTTTGTCCATTCGCATAACATGGCCCAGCCATATTTCCCTCCTAGTTAGGGCATAAATGCGTCTAGACCTTTTAAGATCCCATTTTGGCCAGGTTTGTTTCGATATGCGACACCCTGGGGATAGCAGCCATCTTTCGTTGGCTTGACGGAGTGTGTGCTCCTTCAGCATTAGTTTGCATGTGGCAAACGGCATACCTAAGCGCTCTTTATCCTGAAGAACCTGCTTGGTCGTGCCCTGCCTGGCAAGCTCGTCTGCCTTACAGTTTCCCTCAATGTCCCTATGTCCCGGGACCCATATGAGGTTTACGCGGTTCTGTTGGGCCATCTCCTGAAGAGATCGACGACAGCTGAGCGTCAGTTCAGAGTTGAACGTGTATGAGCCAAGGGATTTGATGGCCGCTTGGCTATCGCTGAAAATAGCGATATCTTCTCCGATAACACGTTTGCTTAACCAGGCCGCGGCGTCCAGGATTGCCGAGACTTCCGCCTGGAAGACGCTACAATGATCAGGTAGTCTGAAGGAGAGCTCAAGGTCCAAATCCCTTGAATAAACTCCTCCTCCAACTCTGCCGTCCAACTTCGAGCCGTCGGTGTATATGGAAGTGCCACCATTTGTTTCGGGACACCAATCCGTCCTCTCCCAGTCTTCTCTGCTGGGAATGTTTATTTTGAAACAGCTATCCCCGACTGTAGTAGTCGCACAACGATCTGTGCTTAGAGGGAGAAAGCTGTAAGATTCCAGAATACTGGAGTGTCCAATAGTACCCGCAGCCCAACTGGAGGTTTCTCTTAGGCGCAGAGCTGATGCCGCCGCTGACCGAAACCCTTCCAGATCAAGTGGCAAAATGCCCAGAATGACCTGGAGGGCTTCGTTGGGCGTTGTCCTTAGCGCACCGCTTATACAGATCATATTGGATCTATGGACTTTCCGCAACAGATTCAGGTATGTTGCCTTGCTCAGCGCAGGCCACCATACGACGACTCCATAAAGCATGATTGGGCGAATGATGGCCGTGTAGATCCAACTGCATACTGTAGGGCTGAGCCCCCATTTTTTGCCAATGGCTCTTTTGCATGTGTAAAGAGCGATGCAAGCTTTCTTCTGGCGCTGAAGAACATTCTCCTTCCAATTCAATTTCCTGTCCAGAACTATGCCTAGAAACTTGGCCTTATCCGACAAGTCCAGGCGCGTGCCATCTAGTTCTGGTAGGCTTAGTGGCGGTATTTTGTACCGGTTGGTGAAGAGGACAAGTTCCACCTTCCCTGGGTTGATACTAAGTCCGCAGCGAGAGGACCACGTCGAAACTTCTCGCAGTGCTACTTGCATCAGGTCACACAGAGTTTGTGGGAACTTGCCTCTGAATGCAATAGCTAAATCGTCTGCGTATGCCACTATCTTCCCGCCCCCCCAGCTTGTGTCACGTAGCAACGAGTTGACTGTGAGGTTCCATAAAAGCGGGGAAAGAACACCACCCTGGGGTGTTCCCGCATAACGTGATAACTCAACCGTACCAAGTGAAGAAGCTATTTTCCTTCCCCTTAAAAGTTGGTCAATTAAATCAGTTAGAGGTCTATCTACGCCCAGATTAGTTAGAGCGGAGTTGATAGCCTCCGGGCTTATATTGTTGAAAGCCCCCTCAATGTCTAGGAGGGCCACGAGACAGTAGTCCTTTTCACACAGCGATTTCTCAATGACAGACACTAGGCTGTGCAGAGCGGTTTCTGTTGATTTACCCTTGGTGTATGCATGCTGATAGCTAGAGATAAGGTTGCTATCAATAGTTGTTAAGAGGTAGTCGCTTAGTATCCTCTCAAAGGTTTTTAGTACAAAGGACGAGAGACTGATCGGTCTGTAGTCTTTTGGCTCGTAGTGGGATGCCTTCCCAGCCTTAGGGATAAACACTACCGTGGCGCTTCTCCAGGAGCCCGGAATGTGGTTGAGAGCCAGGCAGGCTGTGAAAAGAAATACCAGCCATTTAGCTGATGTCTCCTACGTGTTTATAAGTTGCGCGGGGATAATCCCGTCCGGCCCGGCAGCCTTATACGGTTCAAAGCTCTTAACTGCCCACCTTACTCTTTCCTCAGTGATGGGTATATTTACTGCCAGGTTTGTTGCAGGTGCTAGTGGTGCGTCATGCAGATTCCCCGGAAAATGTGTATTCAAGAGCAGCTCAAGGGTTTCCTCTTCCGTGCTGGTCCAGGATCCGTCAGGTTTTCGCAGATAGCTGATGGTTGTTTGACTTTTCGAGAGGACTCGTCTAAGTCTCGCTGTGTCGTCGACCTTTTCTACGCCAGTGCAGAAATTTCTCCACGAGGTTCTCTTCGCCTGTCTCAGAGCTTTTTTGTAGGCCCTTAGTTTAGCTTTATATTCGTGCCAATGAGGCTCAGAGCCGAAGCTCTTGGCCTTGTTAAATTGTTCAGTATACTGGTCCGCAAATAATACTTCTATGGAAAGTAGTGTCCAACCGAATATTCGGCCAAGTTTCGGTATTCGGCCTATTCGGCTAGTATTTTTTATTCGGCTTCGGCTGAAAAGGCCGAAAATCGAGGCCGAATAAGAACAAAAAAAAAATCTAACTGAATTTGACGAGTTTTTGATTTTTTATAAGCGACAGAAAATTGCAACTTCCAGTAATATTTTTGTGTTATTGAACAGGCCTAAGATTTCGAATGATAATTTACGCGAAATTATTCTATATCGCCACCTTAATTATACAAGTATGTCGATCAATTCGTTTAAAGTGCCATCACTTTCGATTACTTGCGTTCAGACTGTAGTGAGCTGTTTTTTCTTAGTGCATCTCTAGAAAATCCAACATATTTTTGTATACTTTTTTTATTCATTGTTAAAATGCTATTAACATAAAGACTGAATTTTTTTATTTTTGTTCACAACTATGTATGTATTTTTGTAAGGTGTTTTGTTTATTCAAGAAACAAAAAAAATGAATTTTTATGAAATAAAAAAATCTCTTTTATTATTTTGCTATTCGGCTTCGGCTTCGGTTTTCGGCCGAATATAGGATTATGCCGAGTATTCGGCTTCGGCCTAAAATTCCAGTTTCGGTCGGACACTACGCGTATGCAAAATAATACTTCTATGAAAACATTATTTGTACGAAAATGATACTTGTATTAAAAATAATATGTACTTGTATGTTAATTAATACATGATAAATGAATGGCAAATAAAGGAAGGTTAGGGAAGGAAAGGAAAGGGTAGGGAGAGGAAGGGGTATACATTTCAGAATTTGCATAACTATTAAAGGCAGAACTTTGAACACTTTGGAAGTCTAAGTTCCGTAAACCGAACATTAAATACTCAGCGGTAGTTTTTATATGATTTTCGAAATATTCCATTTCGTAAGTAGGCGTGGTTGGGAAGCGATTTCGTCCAAGTACATCAGGTATACTCCCAATTATGCTAGTATACCTTGTACGAATTTCATCGTTCTACAGTAATCAGTTTAAAAGTTGTGAAATTTTCAAATATGCCTCTCCCTGAAAAGTGGGCGGTGCCACGCCTACTTTTAAAAATTTATCAAAAAATCATAATATAATGACTGGGAGGTTCATCCTACCAAACTATATCATTTTAGCCATTTCCGTTACCGAATTATATCAATTTAGGTGATTTTCGAAGCTTTCGAACGAAAGTGGGCGTGGTTGGGGAGCGACTTTATCCAATTTCATCAAGTATACTCCCAACGATACTAGTATGCTTTGTGCCAAATTTCATCGTTCTACCCTAATCAGTTTAAAAGTTACGACCAGTCCAATTTTCAAAAATGCCTTCCTTAAAAGCAAGGACTGAAACCGCAACCGAAACCGTAACCGTAACCAATTAAAACCGATTAATTTTTCAACCCCGAAACCGTAACCGTAACCAATTAAAACCGATTAATTTTTCAAAACCGAAACCGTAACCGCTATTATTTCTGAAAAAGAACGAAACCGAAACCGTCAAAAGCCGGAGCCGGTTCCAAACGGTTTTGAATTGTTTGGTGGACACATATTTTAAAAGAGGCTACCCTGAATAACTGAATGGTTAAGCAAGACACTTTTTGACCTCAATATCAAAATTCCGAAAGAATTAAACTATAGGCGAATGAAGTCATCGAAAAAATTTTCGACATCTGAAAAAAAATGTTTAGTGACCGTGTCAGAAAGCATCACTCATTCTTTCCATTTTAACATATTTCTAATAGAAGAGTAGAGTTAATTTTTTAAACTTATTTTGAAGAAAATTTTTTCGCATAAATAGCGGAAGTAATATTTATAAAAGCTATAAAAATTCAGACTTTTTTGCATTTAGGTAACTACATATTTGAGTTTTGTAGTAGCACACATTTTTTGTGTTGATTTTTTATTTGGAAACCGAAAGCGAAATAAATGGTGAAGAACGAAACCGGAACAGAAACCGAAACACGTTACAAAACCGTAACCGAAATCGGAACTTTATTTTAATCGGTTTCATACCTTGCTTAAAAGTGGGCGGTGCCAAGCCCACTATAAAAAATTTATGGAAAAATCATAAGGGAATGACCAGGAGGATTCACCTATAAATTTATATCATTTTAGCCATTTCAGCTACCGAGATATGTCAACACTGAGAGAAATGCATTGAATGTTGTGACAATATCACTATTGATAGCGCCGAGTTTGATCCGAAATTCATTCATAATGAGCGAGTTATCAAATATTATTTGCTACCAATAAAAAGTAAAATGACATGTCAACCATTTTGATATGATGTACTATTTTTTATATTTATGGATAGAATACTAATATATTTGAACGGCATGTCAATATCTATGGTCGTGATATGAATTTCTATTGTCGGTATATCCATATCCATATTTACTACATAGTAATAATGGTAGAGACAGCGTATTAATATATGGACGAAACGTAAATTTTTCTGGGACGCATAATCATAATAGTTCAACAATTTTTACTATGGATTTTGTAACAATATTACAACTTGTTAGAATACTTGGTAGAATACTGGGCTAACGTGCCAGAGGAGCATGGTTCGAGTCTCACTGATACCAGATGTCAAATTATATAAAATTTTGTTTTTTTAAACTATTTAGAATTTATCAATAGTTTATATGGATACCATTTCAATAGTGATTTATCAAAAAAGCATTGATGAAACATCCATATTCATGGATGGGACAGAAATATCAATTTTTATTTAATGTGATATCAATAATTATGGATGCTCGATTTCCCTACGTGAACTTATGTGATTTTCGAATTTTTCGATATCGAAAAAGGGGGCGTGGTTATCATCCGAAAGTAACCTGTATACAAAACCTCATTCAAATATCTCTATTTATACTCAAGTTATCGTATACACAGACGGACGGACATGCCTGAATGAACTCCTCTTTTCAATCTAAGAACATTCATATATGGAACTCTATATCTATCTCGATTATTTTGCGCCGTTACAAAGTACCGTTATGTGAACAAAATTAGAATACCCTTGTAACTAGTACGCTGGGTATAAAGATATTTACAATACTAAAAAATTTGGAAATGGCGCATACATCAAATTCCCGTTTGTCCAGGTTCTGGGGAATAGATTTTTTTTATGATCCCGTTTCACATCTCATCGGGAAATTATTAAACAAAATTCGCTATTTTTGCACGAATTTATAAATATCTCGATCCCTGCGCTACCAGCGGATTTTTTCTTTTTCGTTTGCATTATCACCGATTGCGTTCCAAAACACGGAAAAAGTTGTCAAGTCGGTTTAAAATTCGTTTATAAATGTGTTTTAAAATCACACGAATTAAACTAGGTAAGAGATAAGATACTTTTAAATCGATTGCAAGATTTTCGAGTTTGGAACTAAAAAAAGGACTACAACCACAGAGCAACCTATTATAAAGGTAGAAGTAATAAAAATAGTTTTACGAATTTTTTAAATAGATATTTATTTATGTAAGTATGTATACAAACATGTAAATCAGCCTCACCCCTAGTGTTAACTGATTTTGTCGCTCTTGAATGTGTGCTTGAGCATGGGTATCTGTCATTTTCCGTTTGCTTACGTTTGACCTCTTACCAATTCGAGCTGTAAACGAATTGCTGATTTATTAGTTCAGGTTGTTCATTCGACATTTTTCCTACGCAAGTAAGGACTTAAATATTTACACTAGCGTGGTCCTTATTTGCAATAGATTTGGTTGTTTTTTTTTAGCTCAATTAAAGGATTAATTCGTTCTAAATCGCTTGGATTAATTTACTTCACTAGGACGACAATTTATGCATCCGATTACTTTAGCTGGAGATTTCATGCAGAAATTTGGTTTCGTATTGGAAACGATTAAGACTTGTGGTGTCGCACTTAGACTAATTTGCAGATTACCCTCTTTAGAAGATATCAGGAATTGTACATTTGATTACAAGGATCGCCCTAATGTATATAATATGTGTGTCTGTACGTATACGCACCTTTTTCCGCTTTTTCCTTTACTTTTTTTAACACTCTTCTTGCTCACTCCCACTCTCTACCAAATATTTATCTTTCTTTCTTTGCATCTGCATTTCTTCTTTTATACATTTTTTAGTTTGTTTTGGCGGCATTGGCGGCCACCACCCATACTTCATTCATTCGCTTGCAAATTCGCATACTCGTACAGCACACGGCAAAGCTCCTTCCACTACACTATAAAGTATTGCTTAGAAATGTGTATAACAGTAAATTGCAAGGGCGACTATAAAAACAAAACTCTAAGACGAACTACAACACTGAAAATATGTGAAAAAAACGTGAAAACAGTCTCGTTTATGTATGTGGGGGGATGAATGACCCGTTTACCCTTCAATTGCCGCGTCGCATTTCCGCTCTGTTGGTGTGTGTTCGTAAAGGGCATCGACTGCGGCGCACAGTGGGCTATTATGAAGAAACTTGTATAAAAATAAAAAAATTAGTTTTAGAAAATTAATTAATTAATTTTGTTCTTATTTGTTTTGGGCCAGTGTTAAATTTAATCTGTGGTTTAAGGAGCTTTTCGGTCGATGAATTAAAAGACAAAAAAACAAATTTTCTCTTTCTCTCCTACGGGCTTCGATACCTTTTCGTATCTTCTTCAGGGAGACTGTTAATTTAATTTTGTTTTACATGTAACAAGGGATCAGATTTATATATAAAGGAGTAGGTTAGGTTAGCTGGTAGCTATCCCACTAGGGGGAAAGCCCACTTGGACACTGAAAAGGTCCGTTGTGATACCACATTCTAAACGGTGACACTAAATTAAGATTACTTGTCAAATGGCTTTGTAGCGACAACATCGTTCCGGATTTGGCACACATATATCCTCGACATGTCCCCCGGAGACCTAAGAACATTCGAACCGGGATACCTGCGTCTAGTCCTATCAAACGCTGGACAACTAAGCATGAAGTGATTTGATGATTTCACCTCGTCATCCTCCATGCAGCTTACGCAGTTCGAGTTTTCAAAAATATTTAACCGCACCGCAGGGATCCCATCGGACAGTGCCCCGTCAACACCCTAATTAACATGGAAAGATAAACCTACCTTGGACAACCCGAGAATTCCACTGATCGGCTGGAGTCAAACACTGGGCAGGAGGACTTCGCCACCTGGCATGAGGTGGTGTCAGCCCAGCGCTTGCTTAACTGTTTCGAAGCCCACTTGCCCAGAAGCAGACTACAGGTGGTAAAGGGAATGCCCAGTGTTCTGGAGGCAGCCACATTTGTTTCATCAGTACCCGCTCTGGCCAAGAGATCTACATGGCAATTGCCGAGAATGTCACAGTGGCCTGGTACCCAAATAAGTTTCATTTTGAAGTAGTTGGCCTCAACCGTAAGCAATTCCTCGATCGAACGTTGCCTGCACTCAGCGCCCTAATTGCCGCTTGACTATCGGAGTAGATGTCGAACTCCTTGAATGAGAATGCGCTGGACAGGATCCCATCCACCGCATCCTTGATGGCGGCAACCTCCGCTTGGAAAAACTCTACAATGATCACGTAGCCTAACAGTACACAGCCCACAGTGTGTTACTGTAGCGCCTACGGGAAACACAACAATAAGAAAAATGGCTCTCAGTTTTTAGCCTTGCCACTCAGTGCCTATGCGCTCTAATATTTCATGTTAAAAAGTTGGTGCTCTCTAACACTTATTTTTTTTTATTCCTGAACACTATCTCATTTTTATACAGAGATATATGTATATAAATAAAAATACATAGGTGTGAGAGAAATTACCTACCACCTGTCAGTAAAATTTCAATGAGAGCATTATTCTGTTAATGTTAAAAAAATAGTTGCACATAGTTGCCAATTATGTACCTTTAAATAGAGAAAAAAAAACATTAAAATAATTCATTGTAAAATACTAATTAGTTCTAAGCAAGCACTACTAGATACTCCAGTATTCTAAAATTTAATATTTTTTCCCTGGAAGCACAGATCGTTGTGCGACCACAACAGTCGGAAATATATTTATATGATATATCGTGTTAGTTTAACATGACATATCGTGTTAATTTCACATAAGACGAGCTTGGCTCTTCCGAACAAACAACGCTCAGGTCTGCCCAATGGTAGAGCAGTCGGGTATGAGGACATTTCTGGTTTAAAATTTAACCACTTTTCATTTCAACAACTTTTTTAAAAACTGGCCTAGCTTACATATGAAACCAAATTTGGTTTGGTCATATATGTAGCACAAAAAAATTTAAAAATTAAGCGCAAAGTTTTAGCTCTTTTTATACACCTTTTCAGTATTTCTTCAAGGTGGCAATATTTTAAAATTTCTTTGGCCTCTGCTCTCATTGGCAATTGGCTTCCAAAGCCTTCGGGGGTGCTGAATCCGAATCTGAAGTCAGATTTCTCGGGTCACCTTAGGTTTTCGCCTAGGCGATTTTGGCCGGTGGGATTTTCAAAAACTTTAATTTTGTTGTACAGTGTTATTATAACTGTTTTGTTTTAATTTTGTTTACCGCCAAAGTAACTGAGGGTGGGTTTACTTAGTTGTGCAAGAGAGCTATAGTAAAAATAGCAAAAGAAGAAGCAAAGATTAATAGAAAGAAGTACGAGTAGTTGAAGAAGCAGCATAACAGCAGCATATCTTTAACACATTCCGTCCACCAAGGGTGAAAAACGTTTGCGTATTTTCGCGCCCTTTTGTCTCAGCCTGCTTCCCCCAACTCTACAGAAGCAAATGTGTAAAGTGCATTGCCGCCACAATTTTACGTTATTATAACACTTAGCAGCTCGTATGTGAATACCTGGCGAGCGATTCATTTCCTGTCGCTGATGGGGTTTCTCATTATTTTTCCGCAAATTTACTATTTAAAATTATGTAGTTTTTTTCTTGCTGATTTCCGTTCTTAATAATTTCCTTTGGCTTTTACAATTTTTTTTTCTATTTTGCACTTTAACGTGTTTTTTTTATTCAAAATTGCTTTGAAATATATATAAATGTACCTATTTAGTAATATTTTTATTTTTAATTTTTTTCGAATAAGCCGTAAGATGCCGCTCCCTAATTTTTTTCCCTCTCAAATTATACCAACAATTTCGTCATATATTGAGGCGTAGGCACTTGCATACTGCTGAGTGTGTATAGAGCACTTTCTTTCTGTATCCCAATGACGATATACTCACAAGACATTCCTCGCGTACATAGCCACACATACACATGGATACACTTATGTCATAGATTGGCACGTTGCACTACCAGCACTAACAGCGTAAGGATACATTTTTGCTGACACTAAGAATTAGTTATTTATTAATAGACCCGTCAGTCGATATCTGTCTGAAGGTAGATCTAGGTACTCGAATTTGAACGCATTTATCCACCCTTTTCTCACATTTAGGAAGATATCTCCGAAACCAGTCGAGATATTGAAATTAATCACATCTCACATATTATACTACTTATCACATTTGGTCGACAACTTCGTTACCGATCGACTGAGCTCGAAATTAAAAATATCTCAAATATTAAGGTAGACCTTAAGTATCTGAGAAGTAGTTAAAGTCTTCTTTCGATGAACTAAGGCCACGCAGTCATGCCAACGGCTGTTGGAGCTTACGCCGATCTTCCCATAGTGCAGCGAATAAAGGCCCAAAGGCTTCGCTTTTTGTATCATGTCATTCATGTTAAATGGCTATTTTAAGTAAGTAACTAAGTACTCAAATTGGCAAAGAAACTCTAGCCCAGAGGATTTTCCTATCGACACCGAAATTCGGCAGCAGAAGAAGGTGGCTTCGATTTCAATTGGCATCAGCTATCGCTGAAAATGGATGACTTTCGTGCTGTGATACGCAACGTCCAAAATCGCCTTGGACGGTTAAGCACCAATTAATGATGAGTATGATGATCAGGAAAATCTTCCAGTGGAGACGTAGCAGAGGTATATCGTATCAAGTTTTTAATAATCTAGCATTAGGATTCGATCGGACAGCAAATATTTTGTCGATTTGAGAGTTATGTTCAATTTGTTTGAGAACGCTAGTGCCAGTTTGGATGTTTTATATGGATATGATCTCTAGCTTTTATGCCCTAACCGGTACTGTCCGACACATCTGAACCAAAAAAGTTCATGTTTCCAAAGAAAAAGTACATGGATTTTAAGAATTGTTCATTAAAACCTCTCCAAAGAACTTTTTCATAGAAATTTAAGAATATTTCTTTGAATATAAGTACTTGTTCTTAAAATATGTAAACAAATCCACAGAAATCATGAATTCATACATAAATTGTAAGATAATTTTCTTAGAAGCTATGATTTGTTTCTTTTATTCTAAGAAATGTCAGCTTGAACTTCTAAACTTCTATGAAAATTTTTTCTTAAAAAAATTTTTTCTTCTTCAGTGTATCTGTTTTCCTACTGCCACAAGGAGAATGTCTTCATAAAGATTTACAAAGAATCGAACAATACTACAGGGGTTTTTGGGATGAGCCCATGCTCAGCGACTATTGTTGGAATCTGATACGTGAAATGAACCCTGACAATTACAATCGACGAAGTCCGAATGCGCTTCACTTCTATGTAGTTGTAAAATTTTTATCCCATAAAAAATTCAAAAAAGTGCATAATTTGTATTTTTTTTATCAGTAATATAAAAAATTTCGAGCTTATAGCGAAAAATAGATATCTGACTCGCAATCAGCGCTGAAAATTACCCTAGAAACACCTTTTCACTGCTCATGTCCAAAACCTTGTAGACCTGTGTTATATGCAAAGCAAAGCCCGTTTTAAACTAGTGAGAGAATACTTGTATACAACTAGAATTTTCTGGCTGAACTCATACTAGCCAATACACACAGAAAAATTTTCATGTAAAATCAACACTTTTTTTTAACAATTTTTCAGATTATTATTTTTCAACACTATCGATCATGTTATTTTAACACGAAGCTCATGTTGAATAACTTCACTTCGTGTTAAATTAACATGACTTCCAGTAAAATTAACATGATTGATCATGTTGAAAAACTTGGCTTCATGTTAAATTAACATGACTTCCTGTTAAATTAACATTAATTCCTGTTAAAACAACACTATCTGACTCATTATCTCATGCTAATTTAACAGGAGCTTTCTTGTTAGTTTAACATGGTTCATGTTGACAAAAAATATTCTGTGTGTAGAATTTTCTGACGGAAGTCACACTAGTCACACAGTCAGAAAATATCCATAAAACTCGAATTTTCTGGTTAAAATCATTTGAAATGTTTCGTTGCTTCTCTTTTTCTCTTATAATTCACAGATGATTTTTCGTGTTTGGGTTAATACAAATAGTCGCTGCTTTCTAAAAAATAAAGGGTAATTCATGAAAATAATGCAACTAAACAGAAATTGTCTAAAACATACTAGTCCAGGTTCAATACTTTTTGGACTAGCATGGGGACTATTATTATTTGTTGAAATCATACTATTTAGACCAGGTTCACTGCTATTTCACAAGTAGTATGATTCTAGTATTTCATGACTAGGATGATCTGGCCCAAATCTGACGATTGACATCTCGTAGGACATCAACACGTAAAATATACCAGTTACTGATATGAAAAAAAGACAAAAGACTGACTAGTTGGGCCTGGTTCACAAACTAGTGGTAAACTAGTTGGAATGACTGCAGGGACTCAATTCCGTGAGAGCAACTTCCTAGTGCAGTATGCCCATCTATGTATTGTCCATATGTATGTATGTTCGTTTGTACGTTGAAATCCAGGATAGGAGCAGCTTAATTCTATCAAGGCGTTGTGTACTTTTGTGCGCCTTCGTCAATTCATATACATATATTTGTGTGTGTATGCAGTTTTAGGCAGCTGCCAAGAAGTGCTGTTAGCCTGTAAATATGTATGTTTGTAGGTCCGTGCTGCTTTGCTGTCCCTTGGAGTCCCTTTTTCTAATACATACAGACCAATGCTTCCAATTAACTGGTGGCTCCTTTTAGGCGTAGCTTTAGTTTCGAATACAATTTTCACAATAGTTGTTTCACAATAGTTATCGTTAAAAAAATTATAAAAAACTTCTCTGGCTCGCTACCTGATTTTTATTGTACAAATTTTTTATTTTCTTTGAGGCCATTCGCAGGACTCCGTCACTCACAATTCAATATTTTAGATTTTTCTTAAGATTCAATTCATATTTTTTAATGTTTTAGTAGACATTTAATTTCATTGAAATTTTTTACTAATTTTTTCTTTAATACTTTCTTGTTAACCGGTTTTTACACAACTACTTCGACTTCTTTGCCCTTTTTCTCTGCGTTCTTTGCGCTCATTTTGTGTTTGTGTGTATTTCACTTTTTGCCACAACTTTTCGTTTAATTTTTTTTTGGGCAGGGACTACACTGGAGTCGCCTTTTCATTGTCCTTTGCTGGTTGTCGTTCAAATCTTTTTTGTTGTAATAGTTTTAGTATGCATAAAAAATGCTACGAAACACTGAACTATCGACGAGAGTACCTACTTGGCATTTTAGTGTTTAAAAAAAAAAAGTTAACACAAATTTTTAATTCAACCGTTCGTTTGCCCATCAAATGCGCATGTCCTGTCTGAGCGCCGTTTCTGTGCTGAATATTTCCTTGTATAATTGCTGTTATCCTGCTGTGAGCGACAAATATTCGTACTTGCACCCACACAAACATATTCGTTTGAATACACAAAACACACCCTGTTTAATGCACTCAGGGTGATACAACTTTTCTATCACTGTACTTACTCTCTCGAGTACACAAAGGTACATAGGAATACATATGTATGTGTGTATCAAAGGTGTTTGACTCCTCTCTGGCAATGGTAAGATTCAGCTAAGCACCAATTTATACCAATTCATTTCGTAATCAGGGATGTGATAATTGGGCTTTTCCTACCAAAACTGGTAGGTTTTTTTTCTGTTGGTTGTTGGAGGACAATTTGAATTTTGGTAGGTTTTTACCTTCCTTCGAGTAACATCACTTTCTTTCTGAAAGTCAAATTATTCAAAGTCAAGTCTCATTCTTCTGTGTTTGGAAGAAGTGGCTTTCATAGCAAATATGTATGATCACTTTTGATCTGGAAATTCGTATCACAAATGACTGGTTTTACTTAGGAAGTTATTGCATAGTTAGTGTATAGATGTTGATTGTTTTTCACCGTCTGGCTTGTTAGGGTCAGTAGTGATGCAAATTTTTTTTTTTTTTTTAAATCTGAGTACTTGATCAAGGACGAATTCAGGAGTGATTTTTTTAGATACTGCAACGCTCCGTCGCATTCTTTGGACCTTTGAAGTCAGTATTTTGCCATGATAATTTTGATACATGCGTTAATAGTGAGTCAAGATTTTAATTCGCTTTAACGAATAAACCCTGGCAAATTGATAATGTCACAATTGTCTTGGAGTCTTTAACATAATTTGATGAAACCCGGGTATGAGACCTGGGTACAAGAAAAAACTCGCTAATTGTATAGATCCTACATCAACTCGAAAAACACGTTAGAAAATGTCAGTAGAGGTACCAAATCTGTCCCTGGAATAAGAATCCGAAAGCGAAAAGTAATATCTTCAGTGGTTTACAAGATATTTACAATCATACCTAGTTGAACATATTCTGTTAATTTCACGTAGTTGCTGTAATGACAAATTTTAGGTGTTGCCAAAAGTGCAAAAGTGTGATGATCGCGAAGCCGGTGTTAGGCCTCAGGGTTACTTTTTTGAAATGCGCCCGAAGAATCCCAACTCAGAAAGGTGCTCTGCTTATAAATATAATGGACCCAGCCCCCTAAATAGGATCGGACCTAGGTAATTTTTGCAACCGTTCCCAACATTTTCCGACGTGTTTTTCGAGTTGACGTAGGATCTATACAATTACCAAAAACTCATGAGAAAAGTTTTGATGCCGTAAAAAAATGTTGGTAGGATGACGGCCATTTTGGTAGGTTTTTAGTTGGGTTTTGGTAGGAAAAAAATTTTCAAAGTGGCAACCCTGTTCGTAATTTCGTTAAGTTTTGTAAATGGTGTGGATATTTGTTAAAGCATTTATGAGTTTTTCTGCCGACATTATAGGGGGCGCTATCATCTCAAAAAAATTTATACTGAATCATTATTTCGCCAATAGAATCCAAATTAACCGTTTTAAGAATTTTTGTCCGTATGTCTGCCTGTCCGTATGTTTGTGTATCCCTCGAAAATTGCTGAATGGAAATGAATGCAACTTTCTTAATTGTGTTACTAGACGTATAACTTAAAATTAAAGATATTTCCTATTTCGTTAGCTCGACCGGTATCGGCGTTATCGGTCAATATGTGGACCAGGGGTGGCCAAAGTGATTTATTACAATGTTCTGCAATGAGGAATGCGAAACATCTCAACTGAGTTCGAAGATAACTCCTAAAGTGTGAGATGAAAAAAGGGTCGGTAGATGTGTTTAATTTCATGCAGGTCTTTCTGATAGTTTTAAATACATTTGTTCTAAATTTCAACCTTATCAGTAGTGGATGTCCACAATAGAACTTGCGAAGTAATCGTGGTAGATGCCAGCGGTGTTGCGACACTGTGGTTCGGCCTGGAAGAAAAGTCATTACTCTAGAGGAAGGGATTCTTTCGGTCCCAATTAAAACGCGCTTTCAAGATAAGTTAAACCAAGAAACAATACCCGATTGTAGGATTGACGATAAACCGCCTACGTCTAAGGCCCGTCCGAAGCAGAAGCATATAAAAAAAGAGAAAAAGAGTTTAAAGGCTGCTGTAATACAGGCAACACTTACCGCTGAAAAATTTCAAAAAGGGTCCAAAAAAGGGTCCCAGCAGAAGCAAAGGGTCCCCTCTTTTCTTAGATAGGAACACATTCACATAAGCCTTTTCCATTTTTTTTGAAGTAACACATACAATTTATAAACATTTTTAAATTATTGTAATTAGTTTAATAGTGATGATAATCGCATAACGTAAAAACTTTTTTAAACTTAAAAACCTCCACTTTGTTGTTATGTAGAGTTTTTAGCAGAAAGGTTTCGCAAATGATAAGAAAATTCATTTGAAAATAATACAATTTTTTCCCATTATAAATTATGGGAAAGGGGGGAAAAAGCGACCCCTAAGGGTTAAGTTGCAGAGCTAACTTTTTGCAAGGCTTATTTTTTCATAAATTACAAACTTTTTAAGGGGTAAGACCCAAAAAACAAATTTTTTTTATTTGAATCACCCTAATATGACAGAGTTGTCACATGATACAGCGTTGCCAGTAGTAAGACTTCAGTTAGGCATGGCATTTGGAAATCGACAAAAGTTCCCGATGTAAGAGTAAAAAAAGAACAAGGAGATTTTTTGGTTTTTAACAAAATAACGATAAAAATGCATTCATTGCAGTTTGAAAGTGAAAAGGGGTCAACTGAGATGGAAACAACAAGTGGAGGATGACTTGAACTCCCTTGGGGTTTCCAATTGGCGTCAGTTATGGCTAAAAAGAAATGACTGGCGTGCTTTTATACGAAACGGCCAGAATCGCCTAGGCGGTTAAGCGGCAATAAATGACGCAAGCCAAGATTATTTAGTTAGTATACTAGCATTGTAAGGAATATACCTGATGAAATTGAACAAAATCGTTTTCCGACCACGCCCACTTTCGATATGGAAAATTTCGACAATCACATAAATTGATATAATTCGGTAAGGTAAATGCTAAAATAGTATAAATTGGTAGGTAAATCCTCCTAGGGCCTATATCATTATTATCCCGTGCAGAAAACTTCCGCTGGGTATTTAATGTTCGGTTCACCCGCACTTAGACTTCCTTACTTGTTATGTCTAATTTGACAAAACTATAATATTTTGAAACAATACCCCAATTATTCATTCATATTTTAATACATTCTACAAAATTTTAAAATAAAACAACACCCCTTTTTTACAATAAATTTATTTAAAAAAAGAATACCTTTTAGATACAATTTAAAAAACAGATATCATTTTTTAACGCCTCAAGTGATATTTAGTGATAATGATTTTCAATGCGCTTAAAAATAAAATAAGTTAAAAATAAAGATAATTGTAAACATGTTAAATTTTTTGAGGATTTTTTAGGTTTGTTTTGTTTTTATTTCACTAAAAATAAAAAAAAAAATTACTTCAATTTCCCTCTAGTATAAATAGTTTAATAAGGGTAGGGCCCTTTTCTCATCTAACCTTTAATCCTAAAACGGTAACTTTAAATTTAAAGGCCACTACATCTGCTCTTTACTTTAAAGGGAAGGCAAAGTGGTGGATAGATTTAAAGTGAACTTTAAAACTAATGTCGAGATGAGAAAACGGCTCTTAAAATGGGAAATAAAATTGAGCTGGCAAGTGAAGCTGCAGCAATAATTTAATTTTTTTTTCTTTTTTTGATAGTTTTATTTTATTTAGTTTTGTTTTTCTACATATATAAATATATAGGGGGATATTCATAGTCGAGATAAAATGTGTACTAAAGTTAGCGACAGCTGTTTGACACCATTTCCAACGATCTATCTGTCAAATAAGCTGACGCTAAATTTAGTACCCACTTTATCTCGACTATGACTATGGCCCATATATTTTTATTATAATATGAATGCTTTCAAATCAGGTAATATAATAAATTTACATTTATATTTTGTAAAGTGATGTTTAGATGCATTAAAATATAAAATTTGTTACAAAAAATATTAACTTTTGATCTTATAATTGAGTTAATTTTTTATAACAACAATGTGCGAATTTTTTTTTTATTTTTTACAGAAGAGGCACACTAATGTAGCAAAAAAATAAATATGGTCAGTTTTATTTATGGAACTATTTATGATTCGAAATTATTCATTCAACAAGATACCTTTAAAGGAAATATCTCCTAAAGAGCAATCCAAAATTATTTTTATCATCGGATTCAGAGTGCAACAATTATCTTTGCTACCTATACCTTATGTCTGTGCTTTTTTTTTGAACTTGTACATTATAATTTTTCGATAGAGTAACCGGTTCGTTTTGAATTTTTTTCCAATTTAAAATAATTTTTTTGTTAAGATAAATTTTACCAAATTTTAAAATTTCATATTATTTTTTCAAAATTTACCATAACTAATTTTTTTTTAAATTTTGCTTTCGCTTTTGATTTTATACATTAACACTTTGAATTTTGTGAACAAAGAACTTAAGCTATATTTAACCATTTTTAAAATTATTCTTTTAAAAATTTAACTTAATTAATTTAATCTTTATTAGTTCTACTTCTAGCTACGCTTGCGTACGTACTACTTAGTTTAATGATGAAATAAAAAATATGTTTCCATAAATATAGAAAATAAATAAATATCAATTAACAAATATTATAGAAAATAAAAAACAAATGCACTTCAACAAATCAACAAACGCTTAGAAAACGTTTCTACCCCACAAAAAAATAAAAAAAAAAATAAAAAAAAATGCAGTTTTCTCCGACTGCATATTTTCAAACCCCGTTCCCTCAATTAGTAGGTACTCCCGCCCCTCAATGCGCTATGCGCTCTAACGCGCTCAATTGTCAATCGCCCGCATTCTTTATCTCACTCAAGTTTCGACAATTCTCACGCTCTCGTTCGCGTTCACGCTCGCGTTCCCCATCTAATTTTTCCATTTTGAAAACTTTACTTTTGAGACCGCATAAAATTTCTGCGGTCGCTATATTTTTAACGGTTTCATTATCGTTAATAGCTGCTACTAAACCTAAACTAGCCAAATGCGCATTACTTAGATCTAATTCTGTATGATTGTTGTTGTTATCGCTTTTCGGATGTTGATCTAATTTGCGTGTGATTGCGTGTATGAGCGCTGCATTCTTATTCAAATTTGCTGTCGTTTTACTGTTATTGTTGTTTGAATCAATTTCTCCTTCTTCTTTATTGTAGTCGTCAGTGAATTGATTGTGATCACGTTCATATTCACGATCATGTTCGCGATCACTCTCACGCTCCCTATCACGTTCCAATGTACGCTCTCGTTCACGTTCTCGTTCACATTCATGTTCACGTTCGCGTTCCAAAGCACGTTCCAACTCTCGTTCACGTCCGCGTTCTCGCTCCAATTCATCCTCATCGGAGGTACTCGTGCTACTTCGCCCACCAATGCTGTAACCACTGCTACTTGTGCCGCTGCTGAGACCACTGCCGATATTGTTGCTCATATTGTAACCCGAATCGGGCTCTTCTACTTTGATCTGGATCAACGGTACGAGTGGTATAATGGTGGCGGCAGTTGTTGTTGTTGTGTCCTTGGCATTACCATTAACCTCAGCTGCACTCTTCGTGCCTTCGTGTGTGCTGCCACTATTTTGTACGAGATTCAATGCTTCCGTTGCTTCCTCTTCCATTGGTGTCAGGTCTTTACGTGGGCCATTCGATTCTTTGTCATTGATCGCCGAGCTGCTCTGTTTTGATGTAATTGAGACTTCGCGGGACGCAGCAGCTGCTGCTGCCGCTGCGGCTGCTGTGTCATTTTGATGTTTCTCCATGAGTCTGATCTTGTAGTTATTGCTGCTGCTATTATTTCCCAACGTGCTTACCGAGACTGCTGTTGTTGTTAGACCCAAAGGCTCTGTTGCAGCGGCTGTTCCTGTAGTTGTTGTATCCATTAGCGTCACCTCCAAATTATTATTATTGGCGTTCGCCTCATTCGCATAGCTTTCCATTTCCTTGCGACGTTTCTCATTCAATTCCTCATTGTAATGCATCAAGATCTTTCGTTTGGCCAAATATCTGTGTGGTTTTTTCGATGTGTCCAAGATCTTTTTGCTGTTCGCTTGTAAAATGGCGAAATTGTCTGATTTGTGTGTTATAGCCGTGGTCTCGGGTAATGAATTAGCCAAATTATTGAAATTAGTCATGCTGCTGTTGTTGTTATTGTTACGACTGAGATTCTTCATAAATGTCTCGGCAAAGCTGGCCTTGGACTTGATGTGGGCGCGGAAACTGTCATAGCCGGGTGAGATTGGTCCGCTGGTGCCATTCATACCGTGTTCGTGTGCCGTTGGAGCAGTTGAGTGTGTAGGTGTGGGTGGTGCTGATGTCTGCTGTGCCGACTGTTGTGCTTGTAATGGAGGTTGTCCGAAATGATGTCCAGTTATATTGACGCTATGTGTGTTACGATCGAAGTGGCATAGGGTGTCTGGTCCGGTTGAGGGCAGCATAGAGTCGCCATCGTGTGAAGAGCTCGAGTCTTTGTCGTCGTTCATGTTTTTCTAAATTAGGCGAGAAAAAAAAAACAAATAGTAAATAAATAAAGTAAAAATGAAAATTAAAATAAAAAAATATAAAAAATAAAATAAAATAATAAAATAAAATTAAATAAGATAAAATAAAATAAAATAAAAAACATAAAATAAAATAAAGTAAAACAAAATAAAATAAAATAAAACAAAATAAAATAAAAAATAAAATAAAATAAAATAAAATAAAATAAAATAAAATAAAATAAAATAAAATAAACTAAAATAAAATAAAATAAAATAAATTAAAATAAAATAAAATAAAATAAAATAAAATAAAATAAAATAAAATAAAATAAAATAAAATAAAATAAAATAAAATAAAACAAAATAAAATAAAATAAAATAAAATAAAATAATATAAAATAAAATAAAATATAAAAAAATAAAATAAAATAAAAATAAAATAATTTAAAATAAAATAAAAGAAAATGAAATAAAATAAAATAAAATAAAACAAAAAAAATAAAAAAATTAATAAAATAAAAATATAAAAAAATAAAGTAAAAGAAAAAGAAAAAATAAAAAAAATAAAATAAGAAAAATAAAAATAAAAATAGTTTTACTAGAGCTAAACTTATGAAATACATATTTGTGTTAACTTACTTCAGTGTGCAATCCTTTAATTTTCATTGCTTCCGCTACCTTTAAGAAAACTGGTAGATCCTCATATTTGACATTTACCTAAGGAAAGAGAAAATAAATAAATATTTATATTTAACACTATAAATATTCCGATCAGGTAAACCGTGAGTAATTTTTTTTTTTTGCCGAATGTTAAGAAAGATTAAGACCCATATTGTATTGCATTGTCAGCTAAAAAATATTTTATGGCTCCTTATCTTTCACAGCCAAAAAAAACTCTTTAAATAACTTACCTGTCCACTGTACATAAAATCCAGCAATCCAGCCATGTGTGGGGCCTCTACATCGGCCATTAAAAGTATGGGATGACTTGATGGATTTTCGAGGAATATTTGCTGAAAGTATGGACTGCAAACCGATAGAACCTTAAGTGAGGGAGAACACGAAATTATGATTAGTAAAATATTATGTAACTAATTTGTAGATTAAAAAAAATGCAAGTAACAGAAAAGAACAACGCCCAACGAAGCCCTCCAGGTCATTCTGGGCATTTTGCCACTTGATCTGGAAGGGTTTCGGTCAGCGGCGGCATCAGCTCTGCGCCTAAGAGAAACCTCCAGTTGGGCTGCGGGTACTATTGGACACTCCAGTATTCTGGAATCTTACAGCTTTCTCCCTCTAAGCACAGATCGTTATGCGACTACTACAGTCGGGGATAGCTGTTTCAAAATAAACATTCCCAGCAGAGAAGACTGGGAGAGGACGGATTGGTGTCCCGAAACAAATGGTGGCACTTCCATATACACCGACGGCTCGAAGTTGGACGGCAGAGTTGGAGGAGGCGTTTATTCAAGGGATTTGGACCTTGAGCTCTCCTTCAGACTACCTGATCATTGTAGCGTCTTCCAGGCGGAAGTCTCGGCAATCCTGGACGCCGCGGCCTGGTTAAGCAAACGTGTTATCGGAGAAGATATCGCTATTTTCAGCGATAGCCAAGCGGCCATCAAATCCCTTGGCTCATACACGTTCAACTCTGAACTGACGCTCAGCTGTCGTCGATCTCTTCAGGAGATGGCCCAACAGAACCGCGTAAACCTCATATGGGTCCCGGGACATAGGGACATTGAGGGAAACTGTAAGGCAGACGAGCTTGCCAGGCAGGGCACGACCAAGCAGGTTCTTCAGGATAAAGAGCGCTTAGGTATGCCGTTTGCCACATGCAAACTAATGCTGAAGGAGCACACACTCCGTCAAGCCAACGAAAGATGGCTGCAATCCCCAGGGTGTCGCATATCGAAACAAACCTGGCCAAAATGGGATCTTAAAAGGTGTAGACGCATTTATGCCCTAACTAGGAGGGAAATCTGCATATTGATAGGGGTATTAACCGGTCACTGCCTCATTGGTAGGCATGCAGAAAGGCTAGGTGTGCCCTACCGACGATGCTGCAGGAGTTGCAAAGATGATGAGGAGGAGGAAACAGTGGATCACCTCATCTGCAACTGTCCGGCTTTAAGCGGCGCGAGAACGCGCTTTTTGGGAGTTCCGTTCCTGGATAGCCTAAGCCAAATCGCGGAACTGGACATAAAGGACTTGATGGGCTTCATAAAGTCATCTAAGTGGTTCGAGGAGGAGTAACGGTGTCGGTTTAGGAGTGTCAGTCCCGGGATTCTGCTATGTGGAAAATCCCAACAACTCAGGGATTTTCCATATGGCTGGGTCCCGGGACTGACTTTCCTTGTGTTGGTGGTATCACAACGGGCCTTTCAAAACTGGCCTAAGTGTGCCTCTGCGGCAGCCACTTGAACCTAACCTAACAGAAAAGAAGAACCAAAAACTGGAAAAAAGGTAGGTAAGAAACAGTGGGGTCGTATTGGAGTCTCTTCTATATCTGGCAGCTGGATACGCCGCTGGTGAAATTAGTGAAACAACTTGTAACTAAAATAAAACTCTCTTCAATGGGAGATGCATCCCTAAAGGTGGTGTTTTATCCCCTTTGGTTTACTGTGAGGCCAATGGCTAACAACTTGCTACTGAAAATGGAAAGAAGTGATTATAAACGCCATTGCATATGCTGATGACCAGCAAACATTTTCTAGGCGAGCTACTTTAGACAGTATTGAACCTATTTCCACTAGATGAACTGAGATTTAAACTCTCACCAATGATGACCAAGCTCGGTGTCATTCTAGGCCTTAAGCTTAATCCTCTTTCAATGGTTCTAAATCAGCATCAGTTAAAAGGTGGCGTTTTAAGACACAAAACATCTACTGGGTGTAAACTGCGGTCGGCAGACTAATTCCTTTCTATGGCATTGCTGTTTGGTGGCCAGAAGCCGAACCCAAATGTAATATATGCGGGCAGAGTAGAGTTCCACGCTCTGCTGCCTTGCTTATAACAGAGGTACTTCCCTCCACAGGTTATGTTAGAGTTTATGCTCAACCTTTTTCTAATAGACCTACTCAATGCAGTCTTGCCATGGAACGACACTAAATACACTAGTATTCTGGAGACCATGCCCGGTGGATTACACCACTCCGACTCCTTCTTTAGACAATCACCTATAATTATATTTACATAGCTGGACAGATTCGAATAAGAACATCTGATCTGGTGTATAAAGCCGGTTTTAAAATAATTTCCCCCAGTCAATGGAGCTGAGTAAACCTACGCTGGAGATGAAGATATCTGAAGAGCTGTTACAGCTTTTACGAATCTAGTCAGAGGGGGTTGGATGATTTTTAGGAATGTCGTTTCGACTATTTCCTAAAAATCCTATGTCTAATTATCACAGCAAATTTGCATTGCAATTGAGTTTCATTTCAATACAGGTGAATTTTAGGTAATACGAATTGATTTTAAATGATTTAAGTCTTTGTATTTGAAGTTATCTAGAAGTCGATCGCAAACTCCCTTATTTCGATCGAATGTCTGGATACGTGCGCCACCTATAGTACCTGTAGCTCATAAAAATAAGTAGAAAGTTCTGTCAAGGTCTCCCACTCTCGATGCGGCATTGAGTCAAGGAAAAGCTCAACGGTAGATCGCTCATTCCTTCTCAAAGAAATAAAAGAACTTCTGAAGCTTTGACGGCTAATGCAACTTCAATGAGCTCGACTCAGTTAGATATAGGTATACAAAGCGCTACAGAGTTATTTGTTTGCTAGGCCGCCAATGGACCGAGTGGTACAAGCGATAAAACAAATTTAAAAACTACAACCCTGCCATAAAGCCTTCTCTAGGGTCAATAAGTAGTATACACATTAAAAACATAAAACACAAGAAATGTCAATTTAACAAGTGTCATGTGTCATGCTTACGAGTTTGTGTGCTTTGAATATTTTCCCACCAGCTGCAATTGTCACATCAACCATTTTTTCGTCCTTTTGCAAAGTATGGAAGCCACGACACATATTACCATGGAAATTATTCCAAGAGAGCAGGTACTGATCGATGGTGTTCGGATCGGCATACGATTGTTGGGGTTGTTGTGGATTGTGTTGTTGTTGCTGCTGCTGCAAGTGCAACTGTTGTTGAGTAGCTTGATGTTGAGCTGTTTGTATGTGTATTTGTTGTGCGGTAGTAGGTGGTGTTTGTTGCGGTGCTAGAGAAATGGATGGTGATAGTTGTTGCTGTAATTGCTGTTGTTGTTGCTGATGTTTTTGTTGTTGTTGTTGCAATTGCTGTTGACGTTGTTGTTGCTGCTGCTGCTGTTGTTGATGCTGCATGTGTTGTTGTTGTTGGTGTTGCTGCTGTTGCTGGTGTTGGTGCAACAAATGTTGATGCTGTTGTTGTAAGGCATGTTGCAAGCCTGGGGGCGGTGTTGGCTGCTGATGCAAACGATGGGCTGCATGTGGTGATGGCGGTGGCGGTAATTGTGGTTGACCAGCTGCTGCATGCAAAAAGCGTTGCTGTTGTTGTACTTGCTGTTCACGCTCACGTTCCCTCTCACGCTCTCGCTCGCGCTGTGCTTGCTGTTGAGCTTGTTGTTGCTGCTGCTGTTGTTGTTGTTGTTGTTGTTGACGCGCATGATGCTTTATCTTGAGTATGTTCTCTTGTTGCTCTTGCTCGTGTTGGCGCATTAGCTCTTCTTTGATTTTGTACTGTTGCATACTCAAATCGTCTACGCTCTTGGAGAGCTTCATTGTGTCATTGCTATTGAATTTACTATTCTGCAACATCGGTTTGATGTCGTATTTGTAATCGCTAATATTACCGCCACCACTCAACGCATACTTCTTTTCGGCGCGCTCTTTTTGTCGACGTATGAGCTCGTCCATGTCCATGTATGCGCCCGAAGTGGCCGCCTCAATGGCGGATACAATTATGGGATCGTCTTCGAAGACGCTGTCGTCGATTGTTTCGCGTAGTGTTTTTGTTGAGGAGAAGAGGCGTAACGATGGATCGTTGACCTGATCGCTGAAGTAGACGTCCATGAGTGTGAAAAAAGGCCATTCGCGACGCTTGGGCTCCTCGGACATTTTAATGGCCTGTGATGACCCAATAAGAAAATTTGTGTGATGTAGATAATTTGTTGAGTTGTCATAAATACAAATTTTGGATTAATATGTTTCATCGCCAGGCAATGCTTGCTAATTAGAGCTGGTACTTACCTTGTATTCCTGCAGCAAATTATTCCATTTTTTGATGATCTTCGAAAGCGGCAGCGGTACATTCAACTTGCGCTCGACGACCCTACAAATAGTTTGGGTGGGGAACGAAAGTGGTGGGGTATTAGGGGAGTCATATTGGAATTGATGTTGGGAGTTCATGGGGCGGCAGGAAATATTTGGTGAGAAAGAGAAGGAAGAGAGAGAGAAAGAAAGTATGAGTGTAGGATGGATAAAATACGGTTTAGTTCCGTTTATTAAAATAATTATATAAAACAAATTGTTGGAACTTTTCTTTGAAACGCCTAATTTTATATTTTCATCTACAAATTAATGTTTTTTATTTCTTTTTGTTTACTTTCGAACTTTTAAAATTTTCTACTTACGCCCATGCATATTTGGAGGCATTACGCTTGCCTGTGAATAGCGGCGACAGCTCCGCACGCAATCTGATTAAGGTTTTGACTTTTTCTGCCTCCCCTGAAAAGATATAATAAACAAATTTGGGATTAGCAAAGAAAAAAATTAGAAATGTTGAAGCATGAAATAAATATTTTGAATTAAAATGTAAAAATGCTTAAAAATTAACCCCCTTATTCATAAAAAATATAAAAGGTTTATTAAGATCTTATTATTCAAAATTTGTTAGAAAATGTAATTTTAAAAAGCTTTATAAACCAATTTTATTTTTTATGAATATGGGGGTAAAATTCTACCAGACTTAGCAGAAGTTGTCCTGCCCGAATTTTCTGGTGAAAATATCTGAAAAATTTATTTTTCTGACTGTTTTCTATCCTCTTCTACTTCTTCACTATAGATATTCTCCCATAATCACAATCACTATCACTATCTCTCTCCGTAACCTTCTCTTTCTCCCTCTCACGCACAGCATCGCAATCACTATCACAACCACCCTTACTTTCACTATCACATAACCATCATCATCACGATCACTATCACTATTACATACTTACTTAAAAAAGTCGTTAGCCGCCTTGGCGATTTTGGCCGTCCAACATGTTTCGCCAGTCGCTTCTTTGTTGAGCCAACTGGCGCCAATTGGAGACACTGCGTGATTTTAGATCTGCCTCCACTTGGTTTTGCCATCGGAGTGGTGTTCTCCCTCTTCCTCTACTTCCACCGGAGGGTACCGATAAGAATGTCTGGGCCGGAACGTCGTCGTTCATTCGCACAAAGTGACCTAGCCACCGAAGGCGCTGGGTTTTAGTTTGCTGAACTATGTCAACGTCTGCGTAAAGCTCATACAGATCATCATTATATCCTCCTCAGTACTCGCGGTTGCCAACTTCTCTATAAATCTTTCGAAGAATTTTTCTCTCGAATACTCCCAAAGCCACCTCATTATGGTTGCCAATAGTGGCCCTAATACGCTGACTCTTTCCTTGATGCCAGCAGGTACTTCGTTTTACCTTCGTTCAATACCAAACCCATTTTTTCAGCTTCTTTTTCTAATTTGGAGAAGCAGAAGTTACGAAGCGGCTGTTGAGGCCTATGATGTCCAGCGCGGGTAAGTTCTGCAGCTTGCATTATTTTCTCCACCATCAGATTAAAGAAATCGTACGATAGGAGTCGTCCTGCCTGAAACCTCGTATAGCTTCGAACGGCTCGGAGAGGTCCTTCCCGATTCTGACCGAGCTGGTGGTGTTGCTGAGCTTCATTTTGCATAGAACCAGTCAGTCGGTTTTCGCCACGCTTCAGTCTTTCGCCCAATACGCTTGATAGGACCTTATTTGGCAGATAGCACTTACATAGATTCCAATCTTCAGGCATGCATTCATCCGACCATATACTGCACAGGAGCTGGTGCATGCATCTTACCAGCTCCTTGCCGCCGTATTTGAATACCTCAGCTGACCGACCATCAGCGTCCGCCGCTAAGCCCTATATACACTTATTTTTGAGCGTGAACGTGGGTGAGCGTGAAAAATTTTCTTTTGTGTAATATGTTGATATTACTCCACTTTTCCAAAAAAAATCATCCGTAAGTGGATAAACAACTAAAATATCTTTGACATTACTGCATTTAAACTTAAGTGAAAGTGTTAAATATGCTTTGAAATGCTTATTTTACTATCTCACAGTGAATTGTGTGCGAACGCAAAGTGACACAAACCCTTCGCAAGTGAGTGTTGAAATTTGGCAATTACCACGCCAAACTGTGATTTTTTTTACATTTTTTGGAGAGTTGAAGCCATTTGACAGATGTGCGTGAACGCACAAATGAATAGATTTTGAATTCTTTTCCTTTGCGTACGCAATAGAAAGTCTCCACTCATTCACGCTCACATTTACACGGAACTGTATGAGGGTCCTTAGTCGGGATATAGCTAACACTATTACTATCACTTTGGTTATCGATACAACTTTAATTACAACTGTCACTATCACAATCACAGTCCTCACTCTCGTTATCAATATCACTATCACTCTTAATATCACTCTGACTCTGCCTCTCACTAGCACTATCACTCTCACACACACTTCTACTCATAAAGTTGATCTGCCAAAACTATAATCCTTTGGCCTGTGCTAAGTCATAAGCTTTCAATATCACTATTGATACCATTATCATTATAACTATAGCTATAACTACCACTCTACTCTTACTCTCATTATCAATATCATTCTCATCTCACTCTACGTTTTTCGATCTGTCAAAACACAGTTGTTTTGGTTGTGCGAATGTATAGCCAAATAATGTAGTGATATATCTTTTCATACGGTGAAAAATATATCGCATAATAATTTTTTACCACCTAAAGCCAAGTACTATCATCAAAGCCATAGAATTTCGCCAGCAACATGCAATTGGCTTGTCGTGAAATGTTGTTAGCTATTTTCCTTTTTTTATTTTATTAATTCTTTGTTTATTTATCTCTCTTCTGTTATTTTTCTAATTTCAAGGGACAATGTCAACAAATGTCACTTTTCGCACTGTTTTAAATGACATGGACAATTAAAAAAGTCGTGAAAAAATGTTGCTAATGCCATATTGCGCAATATTTTCAGGGTGTGATCTTAGTACTACTTTGCCGTGAAGTACAAGCGAAATTTCACGGCTATTTCACGACAAGAAATTTTGTATGGATTTTGACAGCTGTTTCACGTGAAACGCGAAGTTAGTACCTAGCTTAAGAGTATGAGTTTCAATAGAGCAAACCCGAGAATCAATTGATAAGCCTCTGTGGCGGTTAGGGTTCGATGTATCAATATCGCTATTCATGTTTTAAATATATCCATAAATCAAATTTGATCCAAATCTTTTCAGTCATATTGGCTTAACTTGATCAATATTAAA
Source organism: Campiglossa producta (assembly GCA_964058755.1). Lineage (NCBI taxonomy): Eukaryota > Metazoa > Arthropoda > Insecta > Diptera > Tephritidae > Campiglossa > Campiglossa producta. The sequence continues at coordinate 151,115,145 of CAXKVI010000001.1, forward strand.
AAAAAGTTAAATAGCTTTAAATCCTGTAAATCGTCCGAAGTGGCAACTCCCAAGTAGAAAGTCTTGGAACGAAGCATGATATCTACATTCAAAATTCGATTCGAATCTCCTTGGCCGTTCCCAAGATATTGGTCGATATACGAAGGAATAAATAAAATAGGGTTAGGTAGGAAACCCTCGAAAATATCTTTGTTGGTATATTGGCATATCTTGCTTAAAAAATGAGATAGGTGGCAACCCTGTAAACCGTCCGAATTGTCAACACCGATTTATATGTGACTTGATTCTGGATTCAAATCAAAGATACCTTTAATTTGTTTTTAGTTAAGGAATCGAATCACGAATCAAGAATCATATCCATATCATACATAAAAAGGATTTTCGGTTGAAGATCCAACCGTAAATAAAAAGTAGCTCTGATTCAGTCATTGATTTAAATCACAAAAAAAAGCATTTTTGATTTAGAAAGCAAATCAAATCAAAAATCAAATTGATTCTTTGTTTGAAATCAAAAACCTCAATCCAATGTAATAAAAATAGCCATTGAAATAGTCGGCAAAAATATTTTTTTTTTTTTTTTAAATTGTGTATAAGTCGAAAAATATTATTAATTAGGTTGCTTCTCTACATAATAATCACTTAAGCCGGTAATCATTAAAAATAATAATCATTATTTAACAGGTCTGAATAAAATACACTTTCACTTTTTGATTCCTAAATAACAATCTGAAGAAAAGTAAGTGAAATGACGCCAAGAGTCAGACTCTAAAGCATTTTCATTATCAATTTCTTGAATAAGTTTGCACTTTGAACAAATAATATACGACAGCAAAAAAAATTTGCTATTTTTCGTCTGAATACATTCATAAATTCATATATAAATCATACAACATACAATTACTCATTGATTGCAATTTTTATTCGCTTGACTAGTCTGTCCACACCAGCAATTTGACTTAAAATCCCATTTTTGTATTTTTGTTGTTGATTGGATTGGCTCTTGGGCTTAGTAATTACCGAAAACTATTCAAACGGTTGAAGAATTCATTAGCAGATTTCACTTTCGCTTATGACGTTGGAAATTTTTTCTGTTACCAACAATTGTATATATGCAACGTGTCTGTGTGTGTGTATAAATGAGCTTCTTGTTTTGCTCGGTGCTTTCTTATGTACTTAAGACTTAAGCTGATATGTAGCTTTTTTGCCGTATTTCTTTTCCAAATTGACAAGTTGGTGTGCGCCTTCTATATATTCACGAAGTTCAAAAGCATGGTGTTATGCCATATATGGTTGTACGCATATGTATTGGTTAGTAATGCTTAGCCGCCACATATGCAAGTGCTTTCTGTCTTTACGAGTGTGGAATTTCTTATTTTTTTTAAATTTGTTACTACATACATCAACCTTTCTGTACTTATGTATATCTTCACTGTGTCTATCAATTTCAGCATAGGTGAGTTTATGTATGTAGTATTATTTTACTTTTTGTAAACAATCACTTTACTCATACATGCAAAGAATCTCTAATGACTTTTGTGGGTTTGTAAAATATATTTATAAACAATTTTATGAGTAAATATGCTTACATATATACATATGTACATAAGTATATACAGAGACAAGTAAAGCTTTCAGCAGAAGCCATCGCACATTTCTCAGCTCTTCGGTGTATCAAGGAATTCAAAATTACAAATCGAATATGTGTTTCGCAATACCGGATCTTTGTAAAAGGCATTCACAGATATAAATAAGTTTCAAATGGCGTTGAAGTAAAATTAGACAAAATCAAATGCAAGCGTAATATGGCTACTAAAACCTTTTAAAAAAAAAACACAAATTAAATATTATTATTAAGGTGGGCTGATTTTTTTTGGTAAGCATGGGAGCAGGATATGTATGAAAACGTTTACTAAACTTTTCATATAAGTAAATAAGATTCCACGGAAATTTAACTCTTTAAAAATGGAGTGGGTCACTTGAAAATGTTGAGTAAAATTTTTTTAACCAAATAAATTTTTTATAAAGTAATTTGCTTTAACCCAATATGATTGACATTGTCAACCCTAGCTGGTTGTCCTACATTGAAATATTTTTGCAAAAATGCAAAGTGAAATACCTTTTGTTTGACACCCATATTAGCAGATCCCACCCAATATGCCAAAAAATATATATAGGGTAAGTAGGTGGCAACCCTATGTGGCAAATGTAATATAATTTTTTTAATTACAAAGTAAAATACCTTTCATTGGATACCCACATCGGTATACCCTAAACAATTTTTAAAAATTTCGAATAGGTTGAAACCCTCTAAAAGTTTCCTTGTGGCAACAACAGGAAAGAGGAGCTTGAAATGTATCATATTACCTACACGGAGGGAAATCTATGGATGGAACATCCTTAATCCTTAAATGTGGTATTTTAATAAAAATTGATAATCCTGTCACATCAATGAATATGGATGTTCCATCAATACATTTTTGATAAATCACTATTGAAGTGGTATCCATATAAACTACTGAAAAATTCTAAATACTAGGTTTAAAAAACAAAATTTCATACAACTTAACATCTGGTTTCAGTGGGACTCGAACACTGCTCCTCTGTTACGCAAGCCCAGTGTTCTCCCATTCGGCTATGGCATATTATAAGATTTTGAGAAAAATTTCCCATCATAAGAAATTTAAAAAATTTTGAATCCAAGAAAACCTTACAACAAGTTGTAATATTGTAAGGAAATCCATAGTAAAAATTGTTGAACTATTATGATTATGCGTTCCAGAAAAATTTACATTTCGCCCATAAATATTAATACGCTGTCTCTACCATTATTATTATGCAATAAATATGGATATGGATATAGCAACAATAGAAATTCATATTACGACCATAGATATTGACAAGCCGTTCAAATATATTAGTATTCTATCCATAAATATAAAAAAGTACAACATATCCAAATGGTTGACATGTAATTTGACTTTTTATTGGAAGCAAATAATATTATAATAATAGTGATATTGTCACAACATTCAAGGCATTTCTCTCAGTGTATATTCAAAAGTTCATCAAAATTAGTAAAGTGGTTTCGACATAGTTTCGAATAACTTCGAAGAACTAATAATTATTGTGGAAGTAGGTCCCTAGGTCCCGTAAATAGAAGTTTGGCGAAAGTTCCTTAAAATAGAAGTTTGCGGTAAAGAATGCTTTCATAGACGCTTATCCTCATATTGATAAATGGATCTTAGTGACCAGAATCAGTTCTAATCGACCTTGGGGTTTTTGGGCATATGGAAGTAGATAATGATTCGCTAGAAATAATTTGCCCTAACAAATTTTGTGGATCATGGAAACTGACCAACTAAGCACTAACTTAACTAACTTATCTCTTATGTTTTATCTCATTACAATAAATTCTTATTAATTCCCCAAAAGTTCTTATCCAAAATTATCAATTACTCAACGAATTTAAATTCTCTACTATTTATGCAGACATTCAAGCAACGTATAAATACAAGCAGTACTACAACAATAAACTCTCCTATAAACGTTCATACACACACAAAGAAAGTCATCACTTTCAAAAGGCAATTCTATGAGCACTCCCATGCCTGCTAGACAGACAGCCAAGCTAAGTCAAGCAGCTAACCAGTCCGCCAGTCAGTAAGTCAGTTATTCAACAACATACTTTGTCAGTGAACAAACTGCTAAGCACAATTGCCGGCATTCATGCGTGCATCAGTACCGTTAGTTTCTCTTTTGACCTACATTTCAGGCTACATTCTATAGCGTCAGTAACATTTACTTCTCCTTTGCTGCAGTCAGACTTTTTTTCTATCTCTGCTTTGTGTAGAAATTATTGTTGTTGCTTTAAGTTTTCTGGTTTTATTTTTGTTCTTTTCATTCGCTATAAACCTTTGAACAGCAAAATTCTTTTTTTTTTTTTTGTTTCGCAAGCATACCCACATTTCATTTCTCTGCTATGCAAGTTCGTGTCTTTAGTCTTTTGTTATGAATTGCTCTCACCCACATATTTACTTTGGCCGGCTGTCAAATGCTTCTTTCTACACAAATTATCAGATATTATCTTTAGATAGCGGGAGAGTTGTTCTGCTGCTTTGCTTTTTGTTGTTGCTGTAGTCTCTGTTTCGTTGTTTTTTTTTTTATTGATTTTCTTTCGTGTTCTCGTGCTATTGTTTACATTTTTTGTATTCAGTCTTAATTACTTTCGTTGCTTGTTGATATTTTGGTGTTGTTAGTGTAGTTGTTATATGGAAAAACGTTTCTGATTATGTGTTTTTTCTTGTTTTTTGTTTTGTTCTGCTACAATGAAAACGTGCTTTCAGCATTCGCCTGACTTGCTTTTTAGCATTCTTTGGCGCCTTTCTATTGTTCAAAAGATTGTTTCACGATTGTGCTATGCGGATAAGACTTAATTTTATTGGAATAAACGTTTGAAGATCTTCAAATAAATGTGCATCTACATTGACAGATATTTAGTTGCCCAATAGATTGAATAGTGGGTAGCCTATTTGCTTTTCATTCAGGTCATTGTAAGGCTTCAGTTTTGATGTGTTCTAAATATAATTTTTTCTTTGACATGTTTTTTATGTAAAAATAAAAGAAAATTCGATATTGTGAGCAGACGAGTCGTTTGCTGAGCTATCGTTCGTAATACATAATCAGACTGTAAATAGCTGCTTGCCTGCCCGAGGAAACGTCAGTGCCTTCTGAACCAAACATTTTTGATAGTAGAAGCAGAACCTAGTGAACTTCATCAGATCACCCAGCTGGTTAGGGATTTAGAATATGCCCGAGGTATGTGTACCAGTCGTAAAAAAAAAAAAAAAAAAAAAAAAAAAAGTTCTACGCAGACATCGGCATAGGATAACGAAATAAATGGAATGCGATTAGAAGAAGATATTTTGAACCGGAAGGTATTATTTTCGGAGCCACGTATAAAAGCAGAGTAAAAGGATAGCGCCTTGTTTTTGGAAGGACAAAAATATATTAGACGGTTAAATAAACAGAAATTTAGCGCCGGTGAGACCTACATATGTATGAATTAATCTTATAAACTTAAACGGACTAAACTTGTATATTTGTATATCCGGTACTATCTCGGGAACCGCTTGACCGATTTGGATGAAATTTGGCATATACATAGGAAAATACGCAGATGTTGCAACGAGCCTGTCTACATCTCTTCCAGTCTTTGTTTCACGAAACGAGCTTTGAACTCGAACTCTTGCGTCGATGATAGTTCCATTTGACGAAAAACACTCTGGGTGATTTCTTTCTACTCTGTCTATTCCGCACAGAGATAAGTACAGTTATCAGAAGAGTAATAGTTTAGTGTGAATCAGTAATTTAAAAGTAAAATCTTCTATGAACAAAGATCCCGATCAGAAGCAGCGGTAAAGTTCTATATGTTAAGTTCATTTGGTTCCAGTAGTTTTTGAGTTACGCGTGTACAAACATCGTGACAAATAGTCAGAAAAACTTAAAAAATGGTTGGCCAATGGCCCGTAGTCATAATCAAAATAAAGTAGGTACTAAAGTTAGCGTCGGCTTTTTTGAAAGATATACCGTTGGAAATTGTGTCAAAAAGCCGATACTGACGTTCGCACACAATTTATTTCCTTTATGACTACGAGCCATATATTTCAAGACTGGGTCAAGGTAGCACGTTCTGCTGACTTTCTTTTGTTCATTTTCTACCCTAAATCAAACTTTAATGCTACGCGTTTTATTGCTATACTCGACCATAGGCGAAGGTAAGTAAGTAAGTAAATAAGAATTTATGTGTGGGTTTCTTTTAGTTTAGAAAGCTTTAGTTCTTGGTGCTTGTCTTTCTTGACTCTGCATGCTTCACAGATTTTTTTTTTCGATAATCATTTGCAAATAAAAAGCTTGAAATCTTTTGTATTTAGAATCAGTTAACTACTCTGTTTCGTTGCCTTAGCTTCATTTTATCTTTTTTATTTTCAACAACGTAAAGCCCCTGGGCGAATGTAGGTTAATATCTCATTAATCTGTTTAGTGCAGTTAAGCAGCATGTGATTGATGCAGTTAAGATTATATAGCTACAGAGATATTAAAACGGGGTGTTAATGCAGCTGCGCACATATGGATGCGAGCAGTTGCGGTAAGTAAAAGCTTAAGGTAGTTTGGTGAGAAAGTTTTACTTTGTAATGACCATGAGAAATTATGGGAAAGTAAAATGGTAGCAGCGTTGAAAAACACAAAAAACGCTTATGGGGAGGAGTTCTATTGCTGCAGCTCGTAGTTATGTGTGCGTTCAATAGAGGCTGATTTTCAAAGAAAATTTCAAATTTTTAAAAGAGCTTTTTAAATTGAAGCATCATCGGCAATAACATTGTGAATACTATTTTTTCAAAATTGTTTTATTTTTGCATCCATCCATTTAAAATATCTCTCTCACATTGGTCAAGCACTAAATAAGTCGAAATTATCAGGCCTATTAGCAATTCCGACGAAACGGAAACTCGATAGAAATCACCAAATTTAACGGAATTCCGACAACTTTAGTGGTTTCTATCGAGTTTCGAGTTCCGGCGGAATTGATAAAATACAAAATGATGAAATAAGAGGCCCTATACGCTCTTTAGTTTTTAAAATGAACCTCAATATAATACGTCAGCGCAAAAACTCCCTCGACAATAAGGGGCTTTTTGCCTTCCTGAACAATTTTGATTTTGTCACTTGAACGTTATTCCCGATGATGCTTCAAATGTCGTTTTATTCACAAGTTGCTAAGTGCTTATCAATAAAAATCGGAAATAGTTACATTAGCACAAGCTCTACACATAAATATCTACATGTATGTGTGTATTCTCTTCAAAAGCCATTGTACGATAAAGTATTTGGTATGGTGCCAATCGCGACATGTTATGACATATAATCGAAGAAATTTGTATGACGTTTACCATAGCGACATTGGATAGGACCCTATTTTCATTATCACCGCTGTAAAAATCTAAGACATAATGTTTTTCTGTGATCTGGAGATCAAAAAAGGGTTGAAAAAAAGTTCTTTGTAAAAATTATGGCCTTAGCATACCCCATACTAAGGGATAATTCCCCGCTCATATAGGGAAATAGATGGAAAACGAGTAAGATCCCACTGGTTCACTGACTCAGACTTTGCGGTTAGGAAAATCTTTGATATATCTGAACTACATAAGGCTGCTAGTAAAAAAGGAAACGTTTTTTTTTTTATGCAAGTACAAGGGAAATTTATAAAATGTTTATTAAAAAAGAGTTAAAAAAATGTTCAGTTTAAGGTAGGCAAATTGTTTTTTTTTTTTCATTAAAAGCGGAAATTTGATTGCTTCCAAAAAACGATATGTATTTCTCCCTTTTTATTGAAAAAGAGGTTTATATATCTTCAACTGAACAGTATTTTTTTACCCCTTTTTCGTCCGGTATTAAATTCTTGTTTTAACTTTCTCCCATTACTATGTGGCGCTATACATCAACTCACTTACAACATTGGCTACATTAAGAAAAAACTATCATTGTATTGCTTGAATGCTGATGCTGGCTGGTATGAAGCTGTTTGACAACATCCATCGTGCGATGGCTACATCTAATCTGCCACAAAAACAGTAATAAAAGTGTTGTTGTAGCTCCCAAAGACAGTTTTTTTACTCAGTTTTTTGTTGTTGTTTGTATGACGAAAGGAACTTTGGTTTTATTTTTGATTTACGATTGTACGCTTGCAAACATAATAAAAAGTAACATGAAACTAAGATGATTATGATCCAACTTTTGACGGTGTAAAAGCGTTTGCAAGCATCGTTATCAGCGGAGACAGAAGCAAAGCGACTACTATGCCGACACGGTGTGGAAATGGTATCGTTATAGTAAGGACATGCCATGAACAGTTTGGGAACTCTTCTGTGATCACCTCTAAATTATTTCTTGTACATAGTGATGTGGTAGATGCAATATCAGACCTTATTTGCAAGCCAATCTCAGAAATGTCCAGCTCGACATTTTTGTTCTTATAACAACATCTGAGTTGTTACTGAAAACATTGTAAAAATTAAAAAAAAAATTTTCCCAAACCTACTGTATTTCCAACAAGAAGCTGTCGCGCACCGGAAACCGCACCTCCTAAATCAAATCCTATTTGTGACAAAACTCGCAGCAGGAAAACCCATGAGTACAAAAAAAACAAGTCTTGCAGCCATTGGCTTCTGCTCTGGCGCCACAATAAGAAAAACTTTTTAGAAAGAAACTTGATATTGCTGCAAAAGTAAGAAAAAAGCAAAAACAACATCGTAAAGTGAAATGTGAATCGGAAAATCTACTATTTCACTGGAGTTGCTTGAGATTAGCTTTAAGCGGAGAAAAGCATGCATATGAGCTCCTTAAATCACAAGTGGCGTAAGTCCATCTTTTCTTGAACTGAAATATTAAAGGTTTTGTGTTATCAACTAATAGGGAGTTTTGCTATTTATTCGATCGCTATGAAAGCTAACGGGGAAAGTTAGGGTGTTATAAAGAACACATTTTGCCGTAAATAGTGCCATGCCTAACTCAAAGAAGAGACAACTGGACTTACGACACTTGTGTTTTAAGGGGCTCCCAACGAAGACTAACACGGTTCAGTTCGTGTGGAAGACTAAGTAGCACGGTTCGTTGTTTGCGTGGGAAACTAGCACACTTCGTTCTCTGCGTCGAAGACTAACACACTTCAGTTCTATGCGAACTGTGCTAGTTTTCCAAGCAGAGAACTGAAGCGTGTTAGTCTTCCACGCAAACAACGAATCGTGCTAGTCTTCGTTGGGAACTAAGATTTGTGACCGAACTTCGGTCTTCTTATTGCAAGTTAGAAAGAAATTTCGAGAAAAATCGTATAAAATTAAGTAAACTAAAATAAAAAAAAATAAAATAATATAAAAAAAAAAATTAAATAATATAAAAAAAAAAAAAAAAAATAATAAAATAAAATAAAATGAAATATGTATAATAAAATAAAAACAAAAAAGTTGGTCGACATCTTGCCGCGGTACGAGGGCTTAGTTGATAGCCACAGGGCTACGCTGCCGCAGCTTCGCAGGGCATAACATCACGAGAGTAGCCTAGCCTCTCTGGCGCGACGACAAAGATCTTCCCCCTTCCAATCCAGGGTGTTATGCGATACCGTGCTCATTGGACGTTTACAGCTGGGAGGCAAATCGTGGCGGTAGTCGGAGCCTCTCTGATACCGGGCCGCCTCAGAGAGTAACTGGTCTTACCGCGGTACGGGGCTCTGCCGCAAAGATGATGAGGAAGTGGAAACGGTGGAGCACCTCATCTGCAACTTCCCGGTTTTAAGAGGCGCGATAGCGCTCTTTTTGGGAGTTCCCTTCCTGAATAGCCTACGCCAGATCGCGGAGCTGGACATAAAGGACTTTATGTCTTCCATCAAGTCATCTAAATGATTCAAGGAGGAGTAACGGTGTCGGTCCGGGATTCTGCTATGTGGAGAATCCCAACAACTCAGGAATAAAATAAAACAAAATAAAATAAATAAAATAATGAAGCTAAAATTAAATAAAAAATAAAATTATATTAAAAAAAATAAAATAAAATAAAATAAACTAAAAAAAAATGTATATAAATTTGTATGGATTTTTTTGGAACGAATTGGATCAAAAACTATTTAACGGATTTTTGCAAAATTTTTACAGTTTATTCCTTTCATAACTCCTCTCAACATAGGATATATTTTAAGGCGCTGGGTCGACATTATAACAAAATCCGTTTTTGTGTGTTTGATATTTGAGTGGCTCAGTGTCATCCTTGCCTAACCCTCGAAATTTTTTATATGGAGTTATTATGCTATACTACTTAGGAATACTCCAAACTATTATCATTCTTTAAATATTGTTTTTTTCGCATAATAAAGATTGTGAGGGTTAGGCATTTCTGGCCTTAGGCTGTTCCTACTACCTTAGGCTGTACCTACTAACTTTGTCACTAATTATTAGGAAATTACTAAATTGAGGGTTAGGCAAGGATGGCACCGAGCCACTCATATAATCAACAACTTTGTTGTAAATAAGTAAACCCATAGCTGACGCTGGAGTCGAGATATTAAAAAGCAATAACAGTGGTCTATTTCTGCAAATTTCGCGGTCGAAGACGTCATCTGACGTTTGGTTTCCTTGGCGACGACTGAGTTAACTTTGCTTTTTGCTATTCGCAAAAAATAAAATTTATATTTGGGCCAATCTCGACAAGTTTTTAAGTGCCATTTCGACTGTGAACTTACATTCATATATCCACACGTACTTGTTGAATGTACGGTTTGTCCGATTACTTTTTAGTTTGAAACTCCCTACACAGCAGACTCACATACATACGTTCATATATACCATCTAAAGTGTGTTTGTATAAAAAGATAATTGTTTTAAGTATACGATTTTCTATTACTACAAAAAATACCCACAACAATAATAACAACAACAACTCAAACTGCTATGAAAAGATCATTCAACGCTATGAAAAACCCATTGATGTTTACAATGGCGCATATGAGCTTTTCTATTTCTTTTCTTGTGCACAATTTTCTTTTAAGATTTTCTATTTTACTTTTATTTTGCATTTTTTCGCTTTGTTGTTGTTTTTGCTGCTATAGAGCCGAATGCAATTACCGCTGCTGCGCTGTGACTGTTCGCAACATTTTATGGCTACATTGTTTTTTGTTTGTTGGCTGTTTTTTTGCTGCCACGTATTATGTTTGTTGTTGTTGGCTTAGTTTTAGTTTACTTGTTGCACTTTGTATTGCTATTGCCATTGGTGAACTTGTCCCAATCGCTCAAAAAGCGCTTAACTCCATGCCACGCCACTTTGCTTTCCCCTCTTTAGCTGGGTGAAAAAAGTTGGTCCGTACGCGCTCTTTCGCTTCGTCAAAACATTCGTCATCTGCTCGCTTTGTCTATTAGGCCAATTATAGAGTTTATAAGCATTTTCGCTTTAGCTCGGTCAATCATTCATGCAGCAGACGCGATTTTTTGTTATTTTCGAGCTGCGTATTTGATTTGTTTTTTTACATTTTTTAAGTGTTTCTTTTCTCGTTTGTTGCAATTTATGCATTGGTTGTTGCTGTTTTGTTGTTGCTCATGCACATTTAATTTGCTACTATTATTGTTATTGCAATTGCATATTTTCCACTTGAGGTTCATGAACTTTTTGCTTAGTTTCTTGACGCTTCGTTGCATTGGTTGGGGTTATGGTTTGAAAATTTTTGGTTGTTACTTTTTATTTATTTTTGAATTGAAATTTATTGACTGAGTTTTAGAGCCGCCGATCCTTATTATTTCATGATTGTTATATTTTTCTTTTAATTTTTCAGGTTAATCTTGCTTATATTTTGATTTTTAATACATTTTTGTTTAAGTGTTAATGTAAACTTGACCTTGAAATGTCGCTAGGTATTGTTTTGGAAATTTTGTTTAGATGCTTTATTAAATCCAGGACACACACATAATAAATAATTTAAATGAGCATAGAGTTCCCAGCAGGCATTTAGAGCTATTTTATTTTCTCTTATTCAAAATTGGATCTACAATGAAGCAGCGGGTTTGAGCATTAGGCCTGCTGATGGACGAATAAGTTTAGTATTTTCTAACGCGGTATTCGGCATAGATGGAGGGCTCAATAGTTATGTAAAGGTTATAGTTTCCTTTCTTCACATTCTTATTCCTTCCGCCTCTTACTCTCTACACTATTAAGAAACGCAGTGTCCATTTTTATTTTTATTTATTTTAGTTCATATAATTTTTTAATTAACTTTGTTCTAAGGAGTCCTTTCCTTCACCTTTTTACATATTTTCTGCATTTTCGTTTCTTTTCTATCCTTTCCTTTCCTCTCTTCTTTTCCTTTTTTCCTTTCTTTACTGTCTTTTTCTTTTCTTTTCTTTTCTTTTCTTTTCTTTTCTTTTCTTTTCTTTTCTTTTCTTTTCTTTTCTTTTCTTTTCTTTTCTTTTCTTTTCTTTTCTTTTCTTTTCTTTTCTTTTCTTTTCTTTTCTTTTCTTTTCTTTTCTTTTCTTTTCTTTTCTTTCCTTTACTTTCCTTTCCTTTCCTTTCCTTTTCTTTCCTGTCTTTTACTTACCTTTCCTTTTCTTTTCCGTCCGTTATTTTCCTTTCCTCTCTCTCTTTATTTCCTTTCCTGGAATTTCCTTCCCCTTCTCTTTCTTTCCTTTCCCTTCCTTTCTTTTCCCTTCCTTTCTTTTCCCTTCCTTTGTTTCTTCACCTTCCTTTCCTCCTACAAAAACCCCAATGCAAGTGGTCATACCAACACACAGAACAGCAGCTCTATAAAGTGAATACGTGTTTAGCGTTTGTAGGGGTGTGACTTTCAAATTAATTTTTTCATATTATAGTTAATTTTTTTAATTTATGGTTTATTGAGGCATAAACAGCTCGAGGAGACCTATCGATACAAAAAAGTGAAAAACTTTTGAACATTGCGCATTTATATATAAGATTCTTCCTAAAGAACGTGAAATATATCTAAAAAAATATACCGGCGCTATTGTCGCGATTTATGTTCAATTTGGGTCAAGACATATGTCATTTACAGGAAAACAAACAGTCCTACAAAAAATCTGGCGTTGGGGTCGAGATATTTAGACCTCATATGTACTTGCTTACTTAAAATACCCTCCGTCAAAGAATTTAGTAGATAATCACTGAAACCGGTGTCAAGTTCGATAGCCTACGTAGCCTGTATGTAGAAAAGTAATACGTATGGGACACCACTCTGTTACCCCTTTGTTTGACCCTCCTAAATATATGTAAATATTTCTGCGGAGCCTAGAGCCAAAGCGCAGCAGGAAATTGCTATCCAATGTTCATATGATTTTTTTTTAGTCATATCGTACTTTTGATCATTTTGAAATTCAGAGAACAATCAATCTCGTTGTGAAAAGACACAGTCACTTAGCTTAAGCGTACGACACGGCGTATGAGTAACAAAAATTTAGCAGCGGCAACGAACTGAATGGTTTTTCGTATCAAAAGCAGAAATACGTACTTAATCTTAATTTTTTATTTGTCTATGGTTTAAACGAACGCGAATTTTACTCTATGCTGAGAGATTTTTGGGATGGGTGAGATGATAAAGCAGAATAGTGAAGCTATCCCTAAAGTGGCTATGCCCAAGTGTACTGGGCGTTTGGGATTGTGGACTACGGGTTCCAAAATTTAATACTCTAGAATGAATTCCTCAAGGAAATGCCTGCATCTAAAGTTTTGCTGGCATATCGCAAACAAAAAATTTATATACTTATTTCCCATTACATTATAAATAATTTGTTTGCCTTATGATATAACTTGAAAAAAAAAGCAATCGAACCAACAAATTTTGCTTGCAGAACTAAGGAAAATTTTTTTCCAAATTTCTATAGTTTGCATGTGCCAAATGTATAAAATCCACCATAACGAAAAGCCTTAGCCACAAATTAAGCATAATTCCAAAAGAGAAAGAAGCAAAAACCAGAAAATATATAAAAAAGTTATAGCATGTAGTTACAAAAGGTTTCGAGGTAATTCAGACAGTTTAGTGTATAAGTAAAAAAAAAAACATACAAACACACTTCACTCTAAAGAGCAACGCACTTTTATGTAACCAACAAAAGCTGTTCGCTTCAGCATACAAAAAACGCTGCTTAGTACTAATGTAAGCACACTTATACATATGCACATATAAATTAACAAATTAATGACCATTTGGCTACTATAAGAAACTACATAACTGACTATTTTGGGTTTGATGGGCAATGGATTTTAAAATGAATTTGCATATTGAGTAGAAATACTTAGGAAATTTAAGCAACAAATGGGAATGGTTTGTAAAAATGTAGAAGCTGTTATTTAGGGCCGGGATGACCAAGGTCGTCTGTAATATGGTCGATTACTGATAGCTTATTTCTTAAAGAATTCATACCGAATAAAATTTTTGAAAATATTGTAAAAGTACTTTTAAATGGGGCGTTTAGACCCAACCATCTTTGGATTAAAGGAAGATCTTACCCAAGCAGAACTTATAAACGAAAAGTGAAATTAGTTTGCCGTACAAGAAACACAAAAAAAAAACCACAATTAAAATAAGTAAACTCACTAATTACAGCCATTGATATTATTTTTGTTGTTGCCGTGAAAAAGAAAAAGTGACCAAGTAAGCTAACGGGAATCGTCTGGCAAATCACGCTCACTTTTATTTGCGAACCAAAAAATAATAAAATAAAAGGCAGTAAAATAAAAAAACACACAGCGAACGCACTGAATATAAACAGAAAATTTTAGCGGCAGCCACTATAAAGAAAAAATATGCCATAAAATAAACCAAAAAAAGAGGAAGACAATCAACAAGCAGCAATCAACAAGCAGCACGCACTTGCTTCTTTTTCACCAACCAGCTAACATTTTACAATGTATAGCAGCAATTGGCTTTGTGTTTGTGCTTAGCTCACTTGCTTGAGCGTTTGTGAGTCATAAAAGTCGTATGAACGAAAGACTTAAGCAACGAACTTGCCAGCACAACACATCACAGCACGAGCATTAAAACGGAATTAAAATTCTTATCAACGCATGCGCGAACGCAGCTAAATAAGCAGATACAAGCAAACTTAGCAAAAGTGGTAAGCTGTTTTTTATTGCTGTTATTGTTATTGTATTATTTACTGCTATCTGTGGTGGTTTTTGTGTACTCGGCATGCAGTCAGTCAGCATAACTTTCACTTTAATAATATTTACACATATATATGTACATTAGGGTGATTCGAAAAATGTTGACTTCGTCTTACCCCGTAAAAGTTAGGTATTGATGAGAAAATAAGTCTTGCAAAAAATTAGCGCTCTTACTTAACCCTTAGGGGTGGCTATTTTTTTCGCCCTTTCCCATACATTTTGTATGGGGGAAAATGGCATTTTTTTTCAAAGAGAATTTTCTGTCAATTTTTGAAACTTTTTTCAAAATATTTTTGCATACTCTTAAATTGGAAGCTTTGAAGCCATGTGCGATTATCTTAACTATTCAAATAACTACAGCCATTTAAAATTTACAAGATTTTATACGTTTTACTGTGTATGTGTGTGCAATAGTACAAAACTCAGTCATTTTTAAATGGCTGTAATTATTTTAATAGTTGAGATAATCGCACATAGCTTACCATATTGGAAGCTTCAAATCTTCAACTTTGAGAACCTGTAAAAATGTTTTGAAAAAAGGTTCAAAAATTTAAATAAAATTCACTTTGAAAAAATGCCATTTTTTTCCCATACAAAATGTATGGGAAAGGACGAAAAAAACAGCCACTCGTAAGGGTTAAGTTAGAGCGCTAATTTTTTTGCAAGGCTTATTTTCTCATCAATACCTAAAGTTTCAGGTGGTAAGACCGAAAAAAACCAAATTTTTTTTATTTGAATCACCCTAGTATATATGTAAATAGCGTATGTAGGATCTATTGGTAGTATGTCTATATAAGAAATATATGTGTGTACGTCTATATATGGCTTGTTCATATGAATATGTAGCATGGCTTCAAACAATTAAATGCTTGCTGGAACTCATCAAAGCTCAAAAAGATTGTCTTATATCTTTCTTATATCGAACCTAACAGCTGTTAAACTAATGACGGCGATATACCAACAGGTTATCATAACCTCTAACGAGATTTTTAGCCGAGCTTCTCTTTCCAACTTGTGGTGTGTTGCTTTTTAGTTTTCCTACAAGTTGGAGGGACCTACAGTTTTTTGCCGACTCCGAACGGCACTTGCAAAGCAAATGTATTGTTTGCAAAGAAGCTTCTCATGGCAGAAATACACTCAGAGAGTTTACCAAACTACTGCCGAGGGGCGACCCCGTTTAGAAAAAATGTTTTTCTAAATAATTTTTGATGTTAATTTTGCCGGGCATCGAACCGCCACGACTAGGTGTAGAAGGCCGAACACTTAACCGCTACACCACGGCGGTCGCCTACAGCTGTTAAACCAACAAGAATTATTGTTTGAAGATGCATAGGAAAATATTTACTTCATCTAATCGTAACTCTATTTACAACTTGAACAAAAATAAAAAATAAAATAAAATAAAATAAAATAAAAATAAGTAAAAAAAATTCAAAATTAAAAAAAAAATAAAGTAAAATAATATAAAATAATATAAAATAAATAAAATAAAATAACCTAAAATGAAATAAAATAAAATAAAATAAAATAAAATAAAATAAAATAAAATAAAATAAACTAAAATAAAATAAAATAAACTAAACTAAACTAAACTAAAATAAAATAAAATAAAATAAACTAAAATAAAATAAAATAAAATAAAATAAAATTAAATAAAATTAAATAAAATAAAATAAAATAATTTAAAATAAAATAAAATAAAATAAAATAAAATAAAACAAAATAAAATAAAATAAAATAAAATAAAATAAAATAAAATAAAATAAAATAAAATAAAATAAAATAAAATAAAATAAAATAAAATAAAATAAAATAAAATAAAATAAAATAAAATAAAATAAAATAAAATAAAATAAAATAAAATAAAATAAAATAAAATAAAATAAAATAAAATAAAATAAAATAAAATAAAATAAAATAAAATAAAATAAAATAAAATAAAATAAAATAAAATAAAATAAAATAAAATAAAATAAAATAAAATAAAATAAAATAAAATAAAATAAAATAAAATAAAATAAAATAAAATAAAATAAAATAAAATAAAATAAAATAAAATAAAATAAAATAAAATAAAATAAATAAAATAAAATAAAATAAAATAAATTAAATTACAATAAAATAAAATAAAATTAAAAAAATATAATAAAAATAAAAAATATAATGAAATAAAATAAAATACAATAAAATAAAATAAAATAAAATATAATAAAATATAGTAAAATAAAATAAAATAAAATAAAATAAGATAAAATAAAATAAAATAAAATAAAATAAAATAAAATAAAATAAAATAAAATAAAATAAAATAAAATAAAATAAAATAAAATAAAATAAAATAAAATAAAATAAAATAAAATAAAATAAAATAAAATAAAATAAAGTAAAATAAAATAAAATAAAATAAAATAAAATAAAATAAAATATAATAAAATAATTTAAAAATAAATAATAAAATGAAAAAATTAATAAAAATATGAGGAGAAAAGTAAAGTTAAAAAAAATACAATGAAAAAATGATAAATAAATTAAAATAAAGTAAACTGAATCAAAATAACATAAACAGTAAAAGTAAAGTAAATTTTGAAAATAAAACAAATATGAAAATTAATTAAAGTAAAATAAAAAAGAAATAAAATAAAAATACAATAAGAATACCATATAAAAGGAAATACAACAAAAAAAATAACAATAAAATAGAAACCCACAACACACAATCATTTCATTTATCATCGTCGTTGCGTAATCTCGTAGTAAAAAATAAACAAACAAAAAAAATTGTTAAAAATCGAATAAATAACTATTCATACATATATAACTTCACATATTTGTACACATGTATCCATGTATAAATGAATCATTAATTTACTATTGGAATTTTTTTCATATTGCGGCTCTTTTATTTTGTCCTACATAATATCTACTGTTATATCTTCTTCTTATTTTCTATTCATATATATACCCACTACTTAAGTGAGTTCATAAATATATCTATAAAAAAATTCCTTTCTATTTCGTTTGGCTTTCATACAAGTACATACATTAGACTGACTCGAAATTAAATGAAAGTGAAAGATTTTTCCTTTCATTTGGGCCCAAACTTTTCGATTTGGGGTCAACAATACTAAAAGTTCTCATTGACCAATCCTTTTGCCGCAGTCGCAAAACCGTAGCATCTTAACGCACAACATAACCTTAACAATAGCCATAACTGTAAGAGGAGCTGTAGCCATAGAAAAAGCATTAAGCGCAACCGTTAGCCTAGATCGTAGACAGTAACTATGCTGTTAGAGACTTAATGAAGCACTTCTATATATTCGACATGGTTTCAGTTATGGTTATGGTTGCTGCAAGTGTTAAAGTTACGATTAAATGCACAGTTACAGCTATGATTATGGTTAGTGTCAAAGCTACAGTTACCCTTACGGGAACGACTATGGTAATGGTTACGTTTGTGGTTATGGTTACGGTTATGGTTATGTTTTTATTTTAGATATGGTTTGCTATTAAGGCATACGATTGCTGTGAGTGTTAGCATCAAACGGTTGTGGTTATAGTTACAGTTATGGTTAAGGTTACAACTACAGCCAAGTTTCCCGTATACTGGTCACGGCTTTTTCATGCTGTCTAATATGCGAGTATATTTTCTTGTTAACATTTAATATTTTTAAAGATATTTTGGGTCTTTCCCTTAATTATCTGTGAAGAAACAGTATAGCAGTAGAAGCTGCAAACTGTTCCAAAATGCAAACACTCATATATCTGTGCATGTATGCATGTATATCGCAATGCCAATAGTTGCATAATCGCATGATAGTTGATAGTGCTTCCATCTTAATGTTGTTGTTTTTGCTGTTGTTTCAGATTTTTGTTAGCAATTTTAATGCCGTTGCGCTTTGCTCTATTATTGCGGTTACAGTTGGTGTTTTCGTTTTTGTTGTTTTTACATACCATTGTAAGCATATTATTTTGTTGTTTATCTCATTTCGACGTCCGTGCGCCAGGCCTTGAAAGTTCAATGCCTTTCTCGTCAACGATTGTTTTATTTTTCAACTATTGCCCAAATCACATACATATATCTACACTCATACAAGTCGAGATAAACAGCACATAGTTGCATACTTACAACTTCATGTATGAACATGCAAGCATTATAAATGCTTAAAGAAAGCTTAAAAATATCATGATTTAAGCTTTTAAGAGATGAAAAATATTTTGAGATAAAAAAATATGAAATAAAACAAAGAAAAATCTACTCGTAATTGCGAAATTACGTTGGCAGTGCGAATAATTGTCAGCCATATTTATGCGTATGTTTGTATGTGCGTGTGTATGAGATCTTGCTCAATGAGCTACATTTGCCAACCACATGAAACATCCAGATCCTTCTCGCCTATTTTAGATCACAAAAAGATTTTATCGTTGTAAAATAAGGACATATATATATCTATTTCTTACATATTGTTTTCGCTTAGCAAATACAGAGACACATACCTCACACAATTAGAAATTGACTTTCAAGAAGTTAATTTGGTTTTGTGTTTTTCCGACAGGGTGGATACTAGATGTATATTCTCGAACGAAATCAAACACTGAAGATGGCGGATCGCCGAAACCGGTTTGTTACAAAACCAAAATTGACAAGGGATGACGAAAAATCGTTCCAATATACATCGACTTTCAAGAAAGCTAACTTTGTGACTGTAGCCGTATAAAGCCCTCATGAAACAGTTCTTCATATTTGACATGGTTGCAGTTATGGTTATGGTTTGCTGTTGATGGGAAAGTTTCGGTTACAGGTACTGTTAGAGTTATGATTAGGGTTAGTATCACAGCTACAGTTACGGTAATGGTTATGAATAGTGTTAAGTTTGCGGTGAAGATTATGGATATGGTTGGTTTTACGGTTAAGGTTATGGTTATGGTTATGGTTATGTGTTGTGGTTATTTCATGGAATTGTTTGCAGATATCGAGTACGGAAAAATAAAGAAGTGTAAAAAATGGCGATATCTCTATAGGGTTTTGAGATATCAAGCTAAGT